>JAANYP010002013.1:204118-346662 GCA_020465985.1 Centrapalus pauciflorus | reverse complement strand
GGTCCCGAGAGGGTTCCCCAAAGTCTTATAGCTGCAAGCTGTAGAGGGGGTGGGGGGTGGTGAATCCTCGCTATTAAAAAAAAAAAAAAAACCACATATTTTCTCAATGTTTGTCTGTATTTGTCTCAACCAATTTGTTAATTACCAAACAAGCTGAATGACGGAATAGTTACACAGCTGAGCGATGACAGATACCACCGTATGTTATAGTCTACGACAACTCAAACTCTTTATACACTGCAACACTCACAAAAAGCACTCACTGTGGTTTATCACGACTTAACTGGAACAGCTTATGTCTAAAACAGCTTAGACACTCACAGATACTGCTTCTACACCCGACGGCTTGCATGCATGAACTTGCAGTTCCCATTCACAAATGCACCTCTTCACATCCATTTGAAATACCTTACTGCTCTTATGGAGCCGCGTAGGCTAGATACAAACCGAATTGCTGCTAGTCTGGCTACAGGAGCAAAGTTTCATCATACCTCAATTCCTTCCTCCTGTCGTGTCTGTTAGCCCGGAAGCAAAACCAGGTCTTGCCTCTATTCTAATGACATGAACCTTGCTCATCCATCTTATTCCTGAAAAAACCCATTTAGTGCCAATTCTAGTTTTACCTTTAGGCAACACCACCCAACCCTGAGAGTGGGAACCAGCTTCCATACATTTTTTCTCTCAAACTGCTTGAGCTCTTCTTGCATGGCAAGTGATCCATTGGCATCTTTTAAATGCCTTCATCAACCTTCTTTGGCTCCATCATTGTTGTGAAACAAAACTAGAGAAATACAAAAGTTCCCTAAGCTGTTCCCACCCGTGTTTGTATCCCTTTGTTGATGTTCACCAATTATTTGATCATTGGGGTGACCACCTGATCCCATCTTAGGCTCATTTCTTCAATGATGATTCACCTGAGTTGTTAACACTCTTCAGCAGTGTCCTGTTTTGAACAGCTCTCAAAGATTTTTCAGACATACTTGTTGTCTTGAGCCTGTTCCTCGTTTTGAACATGTTCTGACCACTGTTTGAACATATCCTGCAGAGGAACTGGGAGGAACATCAGCTTGATAGGTTCTGGACATGCAGTTTGTAATACGTCAGTAAACGACATATTCACACAGGGTTGTTCTTGACATAATCCTCATCATGTCCATCATGTTTAACATGTTCCACACTGGGTTGTAGTGGAAGCTTTTGAGGTCCTCTTCATGTTTGAACTATCATCAGATAATGCAAAGTTTAGTTCTCCTGCAACTAATTCAGGAACAGGGCTTTGGTGGGGAAGCATTCTTGACTCTTCAAAGGTGACATTTTAGATTCATCTATCAACTTTCTTTTGTTGTTGTTGTATACTCTGTAGGCTTTGGAGGATAGCAGAGTAGCCAACAAACACACCTTCATCAGCTTTAGTTCAAACTTTGACAGGCTGGTCCCTTGATTCCAAAAATTGACACCAGGGACACAATCCAAAACATGAAATAACTGACATTGGCTTCCTCCCTTTGAGCAGGTTCATGGGGTCTGTTGAATTTTTCACCACTAAGGATCTGTTTTGGGTGAAGCAGGCAGTGTTAACAGCTTCAGCCCAAAATGATTTGCAGGTAAACCTGATGCAACAACATGGTTCTGGCCAGCCTTCACTGAGGAGTCGGGTTTTCTCCTTTCAGCAACTCCAATTTTGTTGAGGAAGATCTTACTGCTTGAAAAGTTTTGAGTGATTCCCTTCTCTTCACAGACGTTCTTCAAGAGTACTGTTTCTGAACTCGTACCATGATCACTTCTAAGCTGCTTTATTTGGCAGAGTTCAGCATTTTCCACTTTTTTGACAAATCCAATAATCTCTCTCAGCCAGCCCCTCTCCTTTGCTCTTTAGAAAGATCACCCATGTGTACCTGGCGAACTCATCAAACCATTACCAGAGTGTATCTTCTTCCTCCTAGACTTGGGACATTAACAGTCCAAAACAAAGTCCCTATGGCTTAAGACGAGGGATTATCAATAGAGACAATTATGTTTGAGATTAAAAGATGTTTTTCTCTGCGGCCTTTCGCACAAGCGTGCATAATTCTATCCTTAGCAAAAACGTCTATCAAAAGCAACTGTCACCAACTCTTCTTACAGAGTTTGTTTTGATGTCTTGAAGTTCAGATTTACAGTCGTCTGTGCCATAGCCAGTTTTAGATCAGCATTTGTTCTTGTGAGAAAAACAGGGTGTCAGTCTTTGTGGGGTCAGCAGAATCGCATCTGCACAACATATACACCTTTCTTCGTTGAGCACATAGGCACAACTTTGCTTGGGAATCCAATATGTAAACCATGGTGCTCATCACAGTTAACCCTTTGAGCCAGCATCACCACAGTTTTGACTTCTGCTGACAAGGTATGCTTTTCGCCCAATCATCATCCGGCTTACTCTTTTGAACACTGCTTAGAGACCAGCTTTTCAGCGTTCCATATCCTTCAGTGGATCCTGGTTGTACATTGTCACCAAAGGTGACTTTTGGCCCTTTTCAGGCCTGAGTTCACTCTAGCCCCAATTCTTTACACCTGTTCATGTGCCCTGAGCAGCCACTCTCCAAGTACCAAACCCCTGGGGGAAGGTTGTTTTTCCTGCAGAGTGATAAGAGAATTATTAGTCATTTTTAGGGGATACTCCTTCACCGAGATGCGTTCTCCTACTTCATCAACATTGGTTGATGGACCTTGAAATATCCACACTAATATTCCCTATTTGAATGGTATCAGCTCTGGATCCACTTTCATTGATGTTACATTCCAACACGCTTGTAACCAGCTGTTGGTGGAAAACAGCAGAATCAACAGGCCTCATTGTCCCTCAGCTCGGACAACCTTGGCCCGATGTGTCTTCTTCACACATTTGTAACCTTTTTCTTTTTAGTGGTTTTGGAAGAAGATCTTTCAGAAACACATTCTGAGTTATTTTTGTTGATTCTTTAGCAGTTTTAGCCAGGTTTTATTACTTTTTGTTTTGACAACACTTTAGTGCGATAGCTCACTAGCCACAGCTTGGCTGCCTCTTTCTTCCTCTTTTAGGAGGACAGCTGTCAAAAGACCCGGGGAGCTTTGATGGCTTTGAGCTTCACAGGTTGGGAACTTATTCCCAATTATTCAGTTTGAGCAATGGCTTTGCCGCTTGCCCCTACTGAATTTTGATTTATGTGCCCTTATCAGCATATTTCACTGTGTCTGGTTTTTGAAAAGCTTATCTTATTTAAGACCAGTTACCATATGATTGGAAAACTTATTTGAAAGCACTATAGCAGTTTGGGGTGCAACATGAGACTTACTCCGGGGGGATGTGAAACAGGGGCGGCCTTACGTGTTGAAAAACTGGGTTTCAAAGTGCTTTCGCATCAAACCGTGATTATTAACACACCGCCCTTTTTACCTATCTAGCTTTTGCGACTCAGAATCCTGTTTTGTCAACAGTGGTGTTGCGCTATCCCCAACGTCAGGTTTTTGTAACATGTTTTTCCTTCTCTTTTGCTCTTTGCTTGTGTGAACCAGTAGAGCACTTAGCAGGCTGACTTGATGGGAACAAATTCCACATCAGCTTTTGAACTAAATGCACACAAGCTGCCGGTTGCATTTTTGAGGCCTGACAAACCTATTTGTTGAGATTAGTTTACCATTCCTTTTGAATGAATGTTTTGTTGGAAGTTCACCAAGAGTGGATAAATCTTCTTTAGATTATTGATCTCAACGTGGAAGCTGCTGTGTTCAAGATCCCCTCCAAGATAGGCTTGGATTGTGCAGGAATTGTTGACTTTCCAATGGCTGACTTTTGTGCAGATTGGCACCAAGGTCAACTATCTTTTGAAACTTAGCACTGCTTAATATCTGTTCTCTCTTTTCTTCCAGTAAAATAGAGTTGATGTGTTTAATTCATCAAGCTCCGTTTCCAACTTATGGAAACTGTCAGTTTACTAGATTTAGTTTTAAGATCAGTTTTAAGCTTAGAGATTTCAGATGTAAAAGCATCGCTTCTCAACAGCAGCTTTTATGATCAAAAGCATATATTCAAACATTTTGACTTTTCTTTCAGACTGTAAGCCATCAAATTTTTGTACCTTATACATCATAGTAGGATTCCAGTTCTCTAAGCTGCTGAAGCTTCAGCTTCAGCCATATCCTGTTTGAAATGCTTGTTTGATGGGACATCAGTGTTGGCCATCAAACATTGATTGTCTTCTTCATCAGATGATGAATCAGATTCCTCCCAATCACAAGTCTCTGCCATAAGTCCCTTTTGGCGGTTGGAAACCACTGAGTTTTCCAACTTCCTTAGCTTAGCCATGGCCATAAGGTATTAACCTATAACCATCATCCTTGTTTGTCTTGTATGGTTTGGATGACTGACCAACAGCTTTTGACACACAGTCAGCAGCTATATGACCAGTTTTGCCACATTTGAAAACACTCAGCCGTGGATTTATCAATGCCTTCTTTTTGCCAGCACTGAATTTCCTTACAGCCTGTTTCTTCCAAACCTTTTCTTGGAACCTTTTGACAAGCATGCGTATCATTTGCTCTCATCTGTTCCGCAAGATCTGCAGTATCTCTTCATCTGACACTTCCTCCTTGTCTCTCCTGTTTGATCAGGTTGGTGACACATCACTCACCTGATTTACAGGCTGTCTCACATTAGCCCCAAAGGCTTGCACAGTATTTTGGACATTTCCAAGGCATTTCTCTTTTGTTGCCTTGATTGTCAATCATCAGTAAAGGATCCATACAGATTGACTAGATCCATACTTCTGATAGTACCTGAGTTTCTTAAATTGTTGAGAAGTAGTTCCACTTCAGGTAAACTGTCCAAAAATTTATTCACCAGGGTGAGCTGTCCTTAGTGATCCCAACAGCTTTGAGATCTTCACTAAAGCAGTAACCTGGTTGGTTTCAGTGAGAGTCCCTTTGGTTTAGCAAAGAAAAGTTCATACTGTCTAACAGATTGTGATCCTGTTGTCCCGTGTGATTGTGGGTCCATCATACGGTACACAAAGTATCCCACATTTCTTTTGCTGTCTTCATTTTCTTCAACCTGTTTGAACACATCATCGGAAAGAGAAATGACCAGGTTGTTCTGGCCTTTGCATCCAGAGCCACCCTCTCTTGTCTTCATCAGACCATTGAGCTTGCTTTCTCAAAGGTCCTGATTTCAGGGCAGCTCCTTCAACCGCGCTGGAGTTTTGTAGTAACAGAGGTTGGCACATAGGGACCCTCCATCACTATCTCTGGTAGTTGCACATCAGATTCTCTAAATAGGCATCATTCTGCACTTCCAACCAGAAGAAGTTTTGATGATAAATTTTGGAGGTTTGCCCATGAGCATGTCATAGTAAGACAGAATTTGCAGCACTGTTGTCCATGGAAAACTTGGAGAATGAGAGATCTAGAATGACACACACTCTAAACTGCTCTGATCCAGTTGTAGGTCCCGAGAGGTTTCCCAAAGTAAGGATATAGCTTTAAGCTGTAGAGGTGGGGGTGAATACATCTATTTAAAAAAAAAAAATACACACTATTTTCTCAATGTTTCTGTATTATCAACAATTTGTAATTACAAACAAGCTTGATGCGGAATAGTTCAAGCTGAGATGCAGATACAACAGTATGTTCACTAGTCTAAGACAAACTCAAACTGTTACAATGAATACACCACGAAGAAGCACTCACTGTGTTTACAAGACTTGAAGGGAACGCTTATGTAAAACAGCTTAGACACACAGATACTGATTTACACAGACGGCTGCTGCATGAAATACACACTTGCACGTTCACTCTGGTTTCAGCACTTAGCTTCTTCACACTTCTTTCTGTCCTTAGAAGCTTCCTTTTATACTCACTTAGAGGATCTAAGAAAAACATCTTCATTGGACGGAATGAAAAAGGAGAAGTCTTGTTGAAAAGACAACATAACCTTTTCTGCACTTTTCTGAAAAGCAGACTTGTCTTCACATGTGCAGAACTTTTGTCTTTTTACTTTGTCTACTGTTGCATTGCCTTTAACTAATTTAGGAATGTCAACTTTGCGTCTTTCTTCCTTGTAAAGGCCTATTTTGATATAAGAAAAAGGTCTGTCACCCTTTTTCAAATAACCTTTTGTCTTCATGTTACAGAACAGCGTGGGCAGGCTGAGCAGTTCTGTTTTCCACTTTGTCTTCGACTTTGTAAACTGATCTTGTAGTCAAAAAAAATACATGATGACTTGGAAACATATTCCATAAAGTGTTTAGCCTGTTCACAAAGAACAGAACACTTTATAATTGCCCAAGCTGCTCATCAGTGTAGAGCAGCGTAGACAGTTTATGTCCAGCCTGTTCAGCAGACAGAGCAGCTTGGACAAACTGTCTTAGTTGCAACACATGCAACATATAGAACAGCTTTAGACTGATATTGCAAATCATTTTCAGGTTTCAATAAGGCATATAACAGGCCTTAAATTCAACCTTCAAATGCATCAGCAGGTTTGATTATAAATCTCCCCCTCAGATGTAGAACAGGTTTGACCGAGGCCTTTTTGTGCCTAACAGTTATATACGTTGCACATTCTTTGGCTTGACATGTTAAAATAAATGACAGTGTTTCATTTGTTATGCATTGTTATGATGTGCTTCCGAGCTATATTTGTGGTCCAACTATACTTGTTTTTACTCGGATATTACCAAGGCTATATTATCATAAGTTGATCCTCCTAGTGGTTTGCATGGACAATGTGTAACATCCCGATTGAAATTATTGTTTTTCCTCTTTAATATAATTTGTGATATCGTGCTACTAGCTCACTACAAGAAAATGGGGTTTTTGGCAAGACAAATAAACAGTGCCAAATACTAGTATTTGGCACACATTTGACTAAAGTGCCAATTGACTATGTATTTGGCACCGATTAAAAATTTCCCATCCAAATATGATGCATTTGGAACAGTTTTGCATTAACGGACTCAAATGACCTAATTTTTAAGGCAATTTTCCATTCCGTGATAAATACATTGTGCCAATTACTTTCCCCCCATAATTTTTATTTGCCTCCATCTCAACAAAATTGATTTTAATTTCTTAAAAATCAAAACCTAATTCTCGTTCCTTTCTTCCTCTCTACTGGTCGTTCCTCTCTTCCTGTACATCGATCGATCTTTCCTTCCCATGCCATCGTAAACCCTTTATTCTCTTCCTCTATACATCGATGTGTGGTGCGATATCAAGTTTGCGACTGATACGGCTGTAATCAGTTCTTCCTTCCTCCTGATTCGGTTAGTAATTTCAGGTTATACTCCTTAATCGATTTGTGGTTATTATGGTAATATATTTTGTTTTTTTTCTTGCTTCGTAAACCCTAATTGAAGTGTTAATGATTATCGGTGGATACTGGATTGAAATCATGTTCTTTGATGATAGAGTGCCTTAATTATGGGTTAATATTTATGTTTTTCGCTCCTTGAATTCGTGCAGACTGCTGCTACTTTGTTGGTCTTTGAAATTTTATAGCCTACTGCTACTTTGTTCCTCCTTGATTTAGTTGGTAAGTATCACTTTTTCCCCTTGAAATTTTGCAAACTCTGCTTCTGGAATTAGTATTCTGTCTTCTGGAATTAGTTGTTAGTTTGAATTTAGTATGTAAATTGTTAAGCCTTGTGTAGATTAGAGATCGATAATATTTTGAGTTACATAACAAAAGCTCTGATTTTAGATCGAGCTTTTGCACAAATAATGCAGAGTTTGAGGAAACAGATAAAACTATATGTCTGGTACAGAGAAAGGATAGCAGATTTTATCATTGATTGTTTTTCAAAAATCAAGGAGTAGGAATGAGAAGACATTTTCTTTCCATCTTTTCCATTCTTCTCGTATACTTGTGTCTAATTTTTGAAGTCTTTGAGCTTATAAACTTTTCCAGAAAAATCATGGCTATAATGAGTATAAAAACAATTATAAGTTGGACTTTACCTTGGTATTCTTGTGGGTTTGATGCTTGAAGACTTGTTTGATGATTCCTTTACATGTATAGCTTCCTCTTACATTGATGATTGTTTGAGAACTAGAGAGATTTATTTGATTAAGAATTTTTCTCTATAGGGATGGATACAAGTTGGATGTATTTGAAGGATAGAACATTATCTCAATTTAGGGAAGGTGTTAAGTTTTTTTTTGGATTCAATATATTCGGATGTAGGGCCAAGTGGGTGTAAAAAATGTCCATGTGCTAGGTGTTACGGGCGTTTTTTTCGTAAAAGAGATCATGTCTTGGATGACCTTATTGTTAACGGTTTTATGGAAAATTACTTGCCATGGTCACTTATGCATACTTATGACACTCCTCATTATGATACCGACCACCAAGAGGATGTCACAAGAAATTTGGAGAGTGATGACATTGTTGGCATGGTGTATGATGCAACGGGAATTGCAAATTTAGGTGAATCTTCGGATGTGAATGTTGAAATGATAGATGATAATACGTCAAAAATCTTCAAGATGCTACAGGATGGACAAAGGCCTTTATTTAAAGGTTGTAAAAGATTCACATCACTTTCATTCATTACTCGACTTTTGCACATCAAAGTACTAGGTGGGTGGTCAAATAAGTCATGCACATTGGCCATGGAATTATTTTGTGAGGCACTTGAAGAAATAGGGGACGTTGTAATGCCTAAGTCTTACTATGAAGCCAATAAGATAGTTTCTGAGTTGGGCTTTTCTTATGAGACATGGGATGCATGCCCAAATGATTGTATGTTGTTTCGTGGAGATGATAAATCTCTTGACAATTGTAGTATACGTGGAACTTCTAGGTATAAAAAGTTTAGTGGCGACAATGCAAATGATGATCAGGGTATGGTTTTGAAGAAAAGAATTGGCGCTAAACAAGTATGTTACTTTCCACTAAAGCCAAGGTTGAAAAGGTTGTTCATGTCACCTCACACTTCATCTCAGATGACATGGCATTCAAAGGAGCGAGTTGATGATGGTGTGCTAAGACATCCAGCAGACAGTCCAGCATGGAAAACATTTGATAGACTTTATCCATATTTTGGTTGTGAAAGTCGTAATGTGAGACTTGGGTTAGCCTCCGATGGATTTAATCCATTTACGACCATGACTATTTCTCATAGTACGTGGCCTGTTGTTTTGATTCCATACAACCTACCGCCATGGTTGTGTATGAAACAACCCTCGTTCATTCTTTCTATTCTTATTGATGGTCCAAAAGCTTCTGGTGACAAGATTGATGTGTATTTGCAACTGTTAGTTGATGAGCTAAAAGAGTTATGGCATGATGGTGTCAATACATATGATGCATCTACAAAGGGTATGTTTAAGTTACATGCTGCACTCTTATGAACGATCAGTGATTTCCCTGCCTATGCTAAGTTGTCTGGTTGGAGCACACAAGGAAAATTCGTTTGTCCTTCTTGTAACAAAAAAAACTAGATTTTTTCGACTAAAGCATTGTCGAAAGTTTTGTTATTTGGGACACCGAAGATGGCTAAAAGAAAGTCATAAATTACGAAGAGATAAAGCTTCTTTTCATGGTGAACCAGAATGGGATCCCAAGCCAAAAATATTATTAGGTATCGAAGTACTTGAACAACTAAAGGATGTAGAAACAGTATATAAAAGAGAAGATGTTGCAAAAAAGAGGAAAAGGGAAGATTTTCAAAGGGAGAAAGAAAAGGAGAGAAAGGCTGCCATAAGAAGACAGAAAAAGAAAGATACAGAGAAAAGGAAAGGAAAGGGAAAGAGAAACATGAATGACAAAGGTAAGGTAACAAACGAGGATGAAATAGAGGGTAATGAACATCAGAGAGGAGATAACTGGAAGAAAAAGAGTATTTTCTTTGAATTGCCTTATTGTGAGTTTTTACTCATACGTCACAATCTTGATGTCATGCATATAGAAAAAAATGTGTGTGATAATGTATTGTGTACTCTCTTAGGCATTGCTGGAAAAACAAAAGATCACCTGAATGCTCGACTTGATTTAAAGGAATTAAAAAGTAGAGCTCTATTGCATCCTCAAGAAACTACTTCTTGTAAGATGTTACTACCCCCAGCTTGCTTTACATTGGGAAAAACAGAGAAAGATCTCTTTTTGAAGGTGTTAAAGGATCTAAAGGTACCTGATGGATATGCTTCTAATATTTCACGATGTGTCCATCTTAAAGAGCATAGCATTTGGGGCTTAAAGAGCCATGACAATCATATTATCTTGCAACAATTGCTACCCTTAGCTGTTCGGAGAGTTTTGCCTAAACATGTTGTCGAAGCATTGATTGAGTTATCAAATTTTTTCAGAATATTGTGCTCAAAAGTTAACTCAAAAGCAGATTTAGAAAATCTTCAAGATCGTATTGCACTTACACTTTGCCATCTTGAAAAGATTTTTCCACCATCCTTCTTTGATATAATGGAACACTTGCCTATTCACCTAGCTGAAGTGGCATTACTTGCTGGGCCGGTACATTATCGGTGGATGTATCCTATTGAGAGGTACTTTTGAATGCTATAACAATTAAAACAATATATTTTATAGCATATATGTAACTATACATTTGTTTCCCTTAGGTACTTGTTAACACTAAAGACGTATGTACGCAATTGAGCACGTCCAGAAGGGTCTATTGCTAAAGGGGCCTTAATGGAAGAGTGCATGACATTCTGTGCAAGATATCTAAAGGACATTGAAACACAGGTTGCGTCGCTATTAGATGCTAAAGTAGCAGAAAAGGTATCTCATTACGAAAAAACTCAAATAGAGATGGCTGAAAGACTAGAAAGCATGCAACGATTGTTAGAGCGTGCAGGGTTGTTAGCACCTGTTTCCCCTCATGAGGCACGTAGATCTGGATCAAGTGTCGGCCATGTAAAACTATATCATCTATTTTCTATGTATTACCTTGGTGTATGCTAATCATGATTGTATATTATTCTAGGCACAAAGTCTTTCTGACCAAAGTTAAGCTAAGGGTTAATACAATGTGAGTGTAAAAATTGGCAGTTAAGTATATTTGCTCTTTATCAAGGATATTACACTACCTATTACATTTTGCTTTGCTTTTTTTTTTTAAATTCAATTTCTTAATTTTAGTTCATAATAACTAATGCATGTCATATTTTTATATCATGTAGGATATGAAACTGGGAGCGAAATGGACTTGATTAGCTTTCGAAGACTACATATTGTCGTTACTTAATGTAGTTTCTCGTCATGAGATTTCAATGTTAACTCAATTTTACAGTTTTCAGAACGTTTTTTATTAACGTGTTATACATTTATTTAGCTTTATCAGACTAAAGTTTGGGGTATTGACTTGAGTTTTTGCGTGAATTATACAAGTTGAATTGTGATTTACAGTTGTTATTAATTTGTTCTTTCACTTTATAGTTTGATAATCACATTAAGCGATTAGATTAGTGTTACTATGACAATACCAAAGCAATGTTTTACAACATGGTGCCAATTGTTTTGGGAATGGAGAATATATTCAATTAAAACGGTAAATAAAATGGTTCCAAATATTTATTTGGCTAGGTAATAAACTGTGACACCCTTGCCACAATAACCACCAATTACAATTCACCCAGGATTAATCACCAACAAGCAGATAACATAATGATCTGATAGCTTAATTAAAGTGCGGAAGCAAAATACATAAATAAAAGTATTACAACTGAGTCTAACACCCTACGGTGCTACAAAGGTTACACGTCTAAGTCTACCAACTCAAATTATTACATTATCCCAAATTCATTACAACAGAATTTTCATAAACCAAATACCAAAGTAAACGGTAGAAATCTTCAAATACTTCAATAGATTTCCTAGCTAGATGGTCCAGCTGTAGACTTCCCTTTTCCTGTAAAAATTCAACAACTAAAAGGTAAGCGAATGCTTAGTGAATACCAGATGATTTTTACACATTCTACAAATCTTTATGATGCCCCCAGAGTATCCGCGGTAACACATACCGTATACTCCACACGTATCCATGATACGCAAACCTGAGCCGCAGCTCCTTCGAGCTGACACTCGGCATAAGAAAAACCAACCATCTGAGGCAGACATTACATCGGGGATGACTTATTGTCTATCCTGACCACAGAGGTGTCAAACTCTTGGTCATATAGCACAGTATCATCAGAGTACAGATGCGACCACGCAGGTCCATCGAAAGGATGCACAACAAATGAACGGACATGCAACAAATATGAATGTGCATCAACATAAACGCATGTTAGTAGAATGCCAAACGAACATGAAACAACAGGCCTCAGCAGGCAATGCAAACATAAAGCAGATGCAGACATGTTAAAAAATCAAAGGTACTCACAGTGGGTGCGTTATTATCTTTATTCAAATTTTATTTCTCCACGGGCTTTCAACCGGATCACAAAGTACCCCACTGTGGGTTAAACAACACCACAAGGGACCTGTTGCATTTCCATAATGTAAACATATTATCATCATATGTTCTTTAACAATTTACCATCAACTTGTATAAAATAAAGTGTTACAACATTCGGAAACGTCATCCGAAACTCATATTTTAAACCGTTATTCGAGGTGTTATTATTCCCAATTAACCCTCTATTATATGTCTTATCATAGTACAATAGATATCCCAAAAGTTTGTTTATTTGACCATAAATTCGGATCCTTTTAAACCCATCCGAATTACCCAAAAGCTTATAGAACTCGCCGAGTAGGCATAAGGAACTCGCCGAGTTCCTATCCGGATTTCGGATCATTGACTGAATTTCGGACTCATCCGGATTGGGTTGACCCATCCGAATTCGGACCCTCCGAGTTCGGTTCTTAAATTGATTTCGATCCTTATCCAAATTTCGGGTCTCATCCGAATTCGGGTCCCAACCGAATTCGGATCCAACACTTATGAATTTTATGAAGATTTATTCAACTGTTCTTGAGCACTCGCCGAGTTCACCAGCAGGTTTTCATATCGCAGCTACGGGTTTTTAAGTGAAAATTGCCAAAACTTAAATTTATTCACATGCAATCCATACATTCGATTTATTACTATATATTGAGTGTTTTTACATCATTTTCCATAACATTAACACTCAAATTCGTCCAGATTGACCCAAAATATGAACTTTTCTTCAAGAACTTAAAAACCTACAAAAGTAAAGATTTCTAACCTTTTTGAACGAATTATCCAACGAATCTTGTTTCTGAACCTTCAAGGATGTTCAACTATTGATTTCCAACTGATATAACATACATGCATTACAAATTTTTCAGATTAAAATCCGAATTTTATGCATCTTATTCTCAAAATAAACCCCAAGAAGATAAATCATGTTCTTACCTTAATTTCCACTTGAATCTTGTTAATATTCAGATGTAATCCACGAATTTCTTTCTTCAAATTCGAATTTCAGCCAAATGTTTGAGAGAATTTGAGAGAGTTTTAGTTGTAGAGAGAGAGAGAGGTATCATTCAAATGTAAGACCAATGGTCTTTTATTCCCAATTATCGGCTATTGGCACATTTAGCCCCTCAACTTATCCGGTTCCATAAATTACTGATTTCTATCTTAATTTTATTATCACCAACAAATAAAAATCATCATACTAAACCAAAATAATTTGACATTCTTAATATTCCTTAATTCCTTAAAATAACAACCAACTTTAAATAACTGAACACATAATCATTTTCATAGTCCAACTTAATTATGCAAATTACAAATTTTAAACTTAATAAACTTCAAATACAATAATTTAAATCCGAGGATGTTACATAAACCGACCCAAATAGTTTTTTGTGATGACTCGTAAAACAGTGCCAAATATGTTTGGCAAGGGGAATACAGTCCCAAAAAAGTATTTGTGACTGCTGATCGACCGGTTCCAAATGAGTATTTGGCAAGGGGACATATTGTGGCAAATACTTATTTGGAACACTTGTTCACCATCCGTACCAAATACACAACTAATGGCACAAAACCATACATCCATCCCAATGTCCGTGCCAAAAAGTATTTGAGACCGTTATTTTGGGAACCAAATGTATTTGGCACCCTCGTATTTAGGACTACCCAAAAACCGTGCCAACTCCGTGCCAAAAGGTATTTGGCACGGTTTTAGAGGTATTGGGCACGGTTTTAAGCCCTCTCAAAAACCATGTTTCCTTATATAGCACGATGGGGCATTCTTTGCTCATATATACTTTGTGGATGACATGAAACAATTGTAAGATATGTAATCTATGTACTCACTAAGTATAAACTTACCCTTTCGTTGATATTTTTACAGAAAAAGAAAACGGTGAAGTTGGACTTTCTAGCTTGGTCATGATTATTGAAGTTAACGAAGACTATCATCCAACACTCAGTATAAATAAACATGTTGTGGGGTAGGTAATGGGTGGAATTATATATATATATATATATATATATATATATATATATATATATATATATATTATGTTGACTGTAAACGAAATTATTGATCAGTCAAGGACTAATGACTTTTCTTTGATTATCCCATAACAATATTTGGATACGCAATTAAGGTAAATAATTGTTATAGGAAAATGACTATACACGATTACAAATAACATCCAAGAGATTCTAAATTCGTTTCTATCTTCTTTCATCTACGGTTTTCTAACATCCAGTACCACCACATAGGTCCGCTCATGCTTATATTTCATAAATTAAAATGATGGAACAAAGATGATGAACGTAATGTTAAAAAAGAGACACTCAAAAGATAACTTGTTATGAACTCTTGAACAAACTAATTCCAAATGTATGTGTTTGCATATGCCCAATACACTAGTCGATGATCCAGGGAATTTTTTTTTATTTATTACTATTACTAGATTAACACCCATGTATTACATGGGGTTAATTTAAAAACCAAATATTTATTTAATTTTAATTAATTAATTATTAAGATCGTTTTGAATAGAAATGATATACTTTAAAATATAAATTAAATTTACTAAATGAAATGTAAAAAGGAGAGTGAGACACATGACAAATCAAATGAGGACGACACGTGACATATTATTTACGCATTTATTGGTACTACGTTTGTTGACGCATGTATACGTGGATATTTTAAATAAATTATATGTTAAAAAGAAATAATTTAAAACTATATCAAAAGTAAGAGTTTATAAGAAAATTTGAAAGGAAAAAAGATTTCATAAGGATACATTAAAATATTTAGTTCAGTATACTTTAAAAATAAAATATTAAAAATATAATGATTGAATTATAAAACAGTGTTAATGATATAACATATTGTTATTTAAATTTACAATACTTTTAAAAAAAATATGAATTACCATAATTATGGTTACAAAGAATAAAATAGAAAAAAGTCATTACTGTAGTTTATTTCAATTAATTAATTTGTATAAATGGAAAAACTAAATTAGGAAAATTAGGTGGGAAAAATGAGATTTTGCTTCATCAAGAGAATGACATATGACGAAAAACATTTTTGCTTTATTAATATATATAGATATAGATTTTAGAAAAATATTAATTTTTCTATTACCTTAATTATTCATTAATAAAAATATAACAAATTATTTTTTAAACTTTTAATGTATTTATTTTAGATGCTTAATCTAAAATTCTAAATAAGGAATAATAAGCCGAAAACATAAATAAATATGTACAAGGTGAAAACATAAATATATACGTACAAGGTGATAACATGCGACATGAATTATTCGCTTTTTTAGAATATAAAGTTTACTTAAAGTTACACACACAGTTAATTATTTTTCTATGAGAAAATCCAGGAATAGTGTTATTTTTGTTGTGTTTTCAAAAATGATGAATAATAATAGTGTGTAGCATTTTTATATATCTAATTTCTATATTTATAATTGCTATGATAAAAAAGTTTATTTTTACATGGAACACAATGTAAATAATTGTATTATAACCAAAAAATTAATAAATTATTTATTACTAACATATAAAATCTGAAACTTATAAAAACATATTAAAATAATTTAAATATAAAATAGTAATCGAGTTAGATAAAAGTAAGATTTAAATTTGAAGCTTATTAAAATCATTTCATAAGATTGTCTTAAATATATTGGAGTTAATTTAGGTAGTAATTAATTCTATTTAGTATTTAATTTTTAGAAATAAATTAGATAATTAATTTAGGAGAGTTATATTAAGATATTTAGGCGGGAAAACAAAATTGTGAGTACTTTAGAAAATGACACTTGACATAAAATGTTTTCTTTTATTATAATATATTGATATAGATTATATTATCTTATAATTAATAAGTTAGCAGATTATTAGATTTTGTTTGATTTGAATTTAAAAGTGGATTATATTAGATTTGAGTTAGTAGAGTATT
Source organism: Centrapalus pauciflorus (assembly GCA_020465985.1). NCBI lineage: Eukaryota > Viridiplantae > Streptophyta > Magnoliopsida > Asterales > Asteraceae > Centrapalus > Centrapalus pauciflorus. Next base: position 330,270 of record JAANYP010002013.1, on the reverse strand, counting down.
AGATTTTGTTTTATTTGATTTGATTTGAATTTAAAAGTGGATTATATTAGATTTGGATAGATTTGATTTAAATTTCTTTATTCTTTTTAAAATCTATAACTGTCACGTGTCGATTCATGGTGACGACACGTGGCTTCACCAGAAATGAGTATAATTACTCTTTTAATAGTATAATAAATAGATATTATATTAATAACATTTTATAATAATATAACAAAATCTATATATAATATATATAATAAATGAGAACACAAGTTGGCACGTGACGTTACCACATTTCATCAAAAAAGATAAATACAACATTATTATTTTTAATATAAAATAAAATAAAAGATAAATACAATTAGTTTTTTCAAATATATATTAACATAAATAAATGCAACATTGTTATTTTTAATATAAATACAATTCATTTTTTCTAATATCTATTAATTTCACTAAAAAAGATAAACATAACATTATTATTTTAATAATATATATATATATATATATATATATATATATATATATATATATATATATATATAAATAATAAAGGAGAACACAAATTGTCACTTGTTATCACCACATTTCTTTTAAAAAGATAAATACAAATTATTAGTTAAAAATAAAATAAAAGATAAATACAATTCATTATTTCAAAGTTAAATACATATTATTATTTTTAAAATAAAATAAAATATAAACACAATTTGTTATTCTATATCTATAAACATTAATATATAATCTATCCATTATTTGACATAAAATGTTTAAATAAATAATATTACATTTGTAAAGGAATATTTATAATATTAATAAAGAACATAAAACATAAAGATTATATAAACAATATTAAATATTTAAAAAAATGTCATATTTTATAACATTTTTATTTCTTCTTCTTATTATTATTATTACACACACACATTATGTATTATGTAAAACTGATATTTTAAATTATATCGACTAAATAAATGTACAAATTTAGAAACAAAAATTTTAAAAGAATGCTAAAATATTAATCATGTATATATAAAAAAGATTAAATAAATAATATACGTACTTTTCATATGTTTTTATAAGAATTTATATTTATATTAGTTTTATTTTAAGTAACTCATTATTTACTAAAACTTATTCACGTAACACGTGAGTTCATAAACTAGTATAAAAGATAAATACTAATAATTTTTCTAATATCTATAAACATAAATAGACAAATACAACATTAATGTTTTTAAATATAAAATAAAATAAAATATAAATACAATTAATCATTTCTAATATATATATATATACGTAAATACATAATTAAAAAGAAAAAATAAATAAACATTATTAATTTTGAAATAAAATATAAATACAATTAATTATTTTAATCTATATATATAATAAATAAAAATATTTAAATTTTATTCACGTAACACGTGGGACATAAACTAGTATTTAATAAAATAGTATTGTTTTTCTATTCGACTTTTGCGTCTTGTGTACATGGTTTAACTATTTGTTTTTTATTTCAGGTATTAGTAAAACATTGTAATAAAATATTATAATACTGTAATATTATAATATATAATATTTTTATAAATTATAAATTTCTAGTTTTATATCATTTTCTAATATACTATATTAAATAGAGTTAACTCCATAACTTAAATAGCGATCACCGTCAGACGTCAAGTAATTGGTGATAATCATAGAGATTGAAAATAACAATTTAATATAAAGTTAATTTATGCTGTAAAACTTTAATATTTACGTTAAACAGTCATCCAATCATATGCTGAATACTAAGGGGGTGTTTGATAGCACTTATCAGGCTCTTATCAGAGGTAACCTCTTATTCGGTAAGAGGAAATACTGATAAGTGCGTTTGATATGCAGAAGACATAAGAGTCAAAATTCTCTTATCATGTCTTATCAGGATAAGACTTTGATATGCTTCTTATCACCACTTATCACACAAAAAAAAAAATACACGTTTCTCCCACCCCACCCCACCCTTACCTTTACCTCATACCTTATCTCACCCACACTACCCCTACCCTACCCCACCCACCCCACCCCACCCCACCCTCAACATACCCTACCCTTAACCACCTAATCTCACCCTACCCTAACTACCCTTAACTTACTTATACCACCCCATCCCCATCTCCACCCTTAACCCTACCCACCCCACTCCCATACTTACCCTATCCCACTCTACCCCACCCCTACACTAACCCATCAAACCTACCCATCCCACCTCACCCCTCCTTATCCCACCCCACCCTACCCCTATCTCTTCCCACCCCTACCCCTCAAACCTACCCACCTCACCCCTACCCTACCCCTCAAATCTACTCATCCCCACCCACCTTACCCCTCAACCTACCCACCCTACCCCTGCACAATTACCCTACCCTATTTACACCACCCCACCCTCAACCTACCCCACCACTACCCTACCTCTTACCATATTTATTATAACGAGAAATATTCCAACACTTTTTTATAAAATTTATTATTTTTCAATAACATATCTATATAACTTATAAACTTAGATTATTTGGAAGTTAATAAACGTAACGTTATAAACTTGATTATAACTTATAAACTTTAATTGTTATTTAATTCTTGAAAGCATGTTGATTATATATTTATTGATTGCATTTATGTTACTTGATTATAACTTATAAACTTGAATTGGTTTCTTACTTAAATCTTGTTAATGTTATTCGAATGATATTAAATGTTTACATAGATCACTTTGATTCAATGATATTATTTGTACTTGATATTTGACTTTAATCAATGATATCTGTTTGGTTTTGAGAATTAATATGTAAAATTAATAAAAATAACAGATTTAGATAATTTATAAAACAAACAGACTTATTGAATTCTCTTATCAGGTCTTAGTATCTTATCAGGATCACCTCTCATCAATCAGAATTGGAATCAGAAATCAGACAATTAACCTCTTATGCAATCAAACAGCACCTAACTGTTTATGATTAACGATAATCAAATTCGTACAACGAAAAGTAATCATTTATTATTAAAACATTTTATTTATGAATCTCATATTGTCATCAATCATCTAACGGTATCATTGTTAACTATTTGTAATTTTTTAACTGGAAAAGAGCAACAACTTTTTAACCCTCGTATACAAAAAATTTATAATAAACCAACAGATTCAGAATTTCGTATTAAGTTTTCACCTAACTCATACTAAATTAAAAAAGACGGTGACATTAATTTTTTTTTTTTACATGTAGTTGTGTCACTTAGGATTTTAAGTGATGTACAATAGCGTAATAAATTATCAGATACATAAGTATATTAAATGTTATATATTTTATATAACACGTTGAAATATCATTGCATTAATTGTCTTAAAAATAATTCCGTTGTATAAGATGGTAAAAAAGAAAAAAAAACGTCGTTGTATTTTTTATAACAATTTCAAATGTCATTGCATAAATTGTGCTAAAAGTGATTCCGTTGTATAAATTGATAAAAAGTAAAAATGTCGTTGCATAAATATGTAGTTAACCCTATTAAATAATATTTTTAAATTTTTTTATAATGTTATTAATACAATATCTAAAGTATGATAACTTTATTGATTGAAATTTTATTTTTGAATTGTATCCAAACATTAACGTTATTTATCATTTTAAGTTATTTTATTTTTATGTTAATAATGGTTAGTTTTTTTTTTTTTTTTTGCGGTTATTTATTTATTTATAATCTTGTCTTATATTTTATATTGGGTTTAATATGAAAAAAACCACATGGTTCTCACGTTTTTGTGGTTTAGTTCCTCCGCGTTATTTTTTACGAATAAAAATCTTAATTAAGTATTATATTTGTTTGCAAATTTTAGAATTTTTCTTTAGTTTTTAAAAAAAAATCTTCAAGTTTGTGGACTTTTCGGAGAAAAATAGTGTAAACATGTTGGTTTTTTGTGGAAAAAGACAGGGTTAATTATGAAAAAAAAAAACAAAACTTTTCCGAAAATGGATTGAAAACAATAACTTGAGGATTCTCTTTGTAAAAAAATAACACGTAGGGACTAAATCGCAAAAAAACACGAAAACATGTTTTTTTTCATATTAAACCATTTTACATTCTGAATTTTGGTTATATTTTATTTATACAAATTATATGATTTTATTATGAAAAAAACCAACATGTTATCACGTTTTTTCGTTTTTGTCATTCCATGTAATTTTTTTTCCATAAAAGTTCTCAAGTTAATTTTTTTTCTTTTAAACGTAAAAAACGTATAAACATGTTGGTTTTTTTCATAATAAACCTTATATAAAATCATGAATGTACATTAAAAATAAATCACCCGAAACAAAAATTGATTAAAAAAAAAGGTCGTAACATTTGTTTACAATTTTTCAACCTATTGAATGCACTTTAATGAGATGAAAATTGTGAAATTAATGTTGAAAAACTTATGATATTTCATTCGAATATTATTATTAATGCTAATTAATTCATGAAATTAAATATTGTTGAATAAGAAACATACTATTAAATCAAAATAAATTATTTTATTGATAATATGGATATTACTATATTTATACAAAATAAAATACTCAAGAGTCACGCCCAATCATGTACCTTCACCCATCCTTCTGGGAATTCTTGGTTTAACTGCGACAAATAAAACCCATCCTCTTTAACCAACCAATAACATTTTTGTGGTTTTAGGTACTTAACGTTCCTACAGTAATTCATACTAAGGGTCATACTGAACACATCAAAAGCAGCATCTTTTGATTGCCAAAAGAAATGCGCATAGAATCGAGTGGATGACCAAAAGTTCACACAGAAACTCCAGTTCATATCGTTGTTAAATAGGAGTGTGTGAACTCCGAGATCATCATCAGCTGATTGTACACGAAAAGCGATAGCATCTTGTATCCCGTTGGTGATATAAATGGTCCATCTTACAAGACAAATTCCGTTTGGTGCTCTAGCGATTGGCGATGATGCATCTATTGTGATAACGAAACCGATAATTAACAGGAAATATAAGATTTTCATGGTGACGTGTTTTGGACTTTGGAATGATAAAACGATGATATGAAACTTCAAAAGACATTTTTATTATATACACAATGAAGAATATTGCAAAAGTGGTAGGATGACACATAAAATTGATGTATTAAAGTATCTTATTTTTATGGTTCGTTGACATAAATTTGTAACAAATAAATATCATTCTAAAAATGCCATTGTTGTTCTATATTTATTATTATTTAATGCACAATGTACTCATTCTTAATATCTAATTATATTTATTTATTGCAAACGGAATATGGATAAAACATTGCTGATGTGGCACAATCAAAATCATTGAAGACCAGAATTTTTTATTTTGTGCATCTATGAAGCATTTAGGCCACAGAGAGTGGATGCCATGGATGCCACTCAAAACTGCCGCCACGTCAGCGTCACGTTAGCTTTGTCATTTTTTGCCATTTTGATGTCATTCCGAGGGTGTGGTTGCCATTCGATTTATTTTATTTCCATTTTAAACTTAAAACAAAAATATTGAAATAAAAAATAACATTTAATTAATAATATTAAAATTAAACATAACATAAAACATTCAATTTAAAAATTCAAACATTCAACTTAAAAATATAAACATTACAATGAAAACTAATCTACGCAGAGTCTTGGTCCGAATATTCGTTTTCAAAATCATCAACCGGGTCAACGTTGAGATCAATGTTTTGAACACCCCAAATATGTTCAACCAAGTCGGCACGAAGATTATGATGCACTTCAGTTTTACGTATCTCCGAATGTCGAGACATGTACGCACTACTACCGATCTCCGCTGGTATTGTTGTTGGAGTGACTTCGTTTTCATCATATTGACATATTGCGTTCCCTTCATCTTCTATAATCATGTTATGCAATATGATACACGTATACATTACTTTTGTCATTTTCTCCACATGATAAAAAGGTGACGGGTGCTTCAATATTTGCCAACGTTTTTTGAGAATACCGAACGCTCGTTCCACATCTTTTCGAGCTCTTTCTTGGGCCACCTTAAATCTTTTTCGTTTAGCATCAATTGGAGCCGAAAATGATTTCACGAATGTGGCCCAATCAAGGTATATCCCATCAACAAGATAGTACCCATACTTGTACGTAGAGCCACGAATTTCAAATGGACATTCGGGTGCCGTGCCATCATAAATTTTCTTGAAGAGTGGTGACATATTCAACACATTTATGTCATTATTTGACCCCGGGGCACCGAAGAAGACATGCCAAACCCAAAGATCTTGTGAAGCTACCGCTTCAAGTATGACTGTTGGGTGACCATGATCACCACGAGTGTATTGACCTTTATACGCATTAGGACAATTTCCCCAACTCCAATGGAGACAATCTAAACTTCCAAGCATACCAGGAAAGCCATGAACGCTAGAATGGTGAGCATATAATTGTTGTATATCATTATAGTTAGGTCTGCGTAAATATTTAGGGCCATAAACTCGCAGAATATACTTACAAAATTTATCAAGACATTCTCTTGCGACACGAGAAGACATTCTGAAACTCCCGTCCAAACCATCTGCGGATGTCCCGTATGCTAATTGACGAAGAGCGGCCGTACATTTTTGAATCGGAGAAAATCCAGCCGCACCTCTGGCATCCATCTTCTGTTGAAAGTACCGACACTCTCTCGTCAAATCGTCAACAATACGTACAAATAACGACTTTCGCATTCTAAAACGGCGACGGAAATAATACCCTTGAAAAATGGCATTCTCGGCGAAATAATCACTCATTAGACGATCGTGTGCAGATTCACGATCCCTTTCTATATATTTTCTTGATTTTGCGGGACGTGACGTTTCACCTTCTTCTTTTTTTACAAAATCTAAAACGGTCCGAGCAGCTTTTGAGACCGTGTTTATCGCTTCCGAGATAAATTCTATTGACTCCGAAGATGAAGAAGATGAAGATGATGATGACATTTTTTTTTTTTGAATTTGAAATGTGTGTATATAAAGAGAGAGTAATGAGAGAATATATATGAGATAAATGAATGAATGTGTGTTGTATATATAAGGAGTAAAAAATTATTATTAATTATATAATTATATTATATTATATTATATCATATTATATTATATTATACATATGTGTGTGTGTGTGTGTGTTAAATGTGAAATGGGAGAGGGAGATGGAGCTCGACATTAGAATGTCGTTGCCGCTTCGTGGATGCCGACGCCGAAGGAAAGGGGCGGCGTTCCCCTACTGCCGCCCTCGGTATCGAGGCAATGTCTTTGCCACTCCCTGTGGTCTTACAACACTTGAAATTATTAGATTTAAAAAATGATATGACAAAACAAATAATGTATAAAATAAAAAATAGAATCTTTACTTAAATCTCGATTAAATTGTTACTAAAAAAAACGCGATGAAAATCTCCAACATAATCCAACGTATAGTTGTTATTCAAAATTTAATTTACATATTATCTATATAAATCATATATTAAATAATTATTATTAATAAACCTGCTACATGTGTTTACAATATATTTACAAATTCAAGTTTCATAAATTAAATGCCTAAATCATTTAAATAAATTAATAATGGAATACAAAATATTTTAGACTATATTCCAGTTTATTTGTAAATACAGTTTTTCATTTATTAAATCATCTAAATATTATAAAAAATAAAAAGAAAATAGATGTTAGTATGTTTGTAATACTCAGTAATTTTTTATCTATCAAATGATTATTTTAATTTTTTAGTTTTATTATGAATTAAGATTTTATTTATAATTTTTGGATTTATTAAAGAAATGTGTTTTGATATATGAATTATAATAATTTAAAAAATAATAATAAACAAGATAAGCGGTTGTAAAGGAAAAAAATAATAAAATTGCAACTTTAAACTTCGAATACATATCTTTAAGAGAGTTAAATTTGAATCTAGACATGTACCAAATTCTAATGTAATTGGACCACATATATAAATACTTATGACACAAGAAAAAAATACCAAGCAAGTTTATACATGCTAAACTTCTTGAAAATTAGAGTTCTACAAATGAACTCGATTTTCAATGTATGATTCAGTATAAGTTTGAATAATATCATATTATTATTGGAATAAAAATTGAGTCAGCTAAAACTTTTTTAAATTAAATTTACGCTAATCTTAACAATATTTTGTTTAAAAATTGATATTCTTAAATAATTTCTTTTCCACTACATTATAATGACTTTTGTAACATCCCTAAATTTTAAGTACATGTAATTTACCATTCAAGACTCAATTTAATACATTAATGGACTTATTATTTCAAGTTTCGTTCACAATTTTAAAATGAGAAAAGATGAGGAGAAATCCTCATCGTAGTTTTTTGAGCAACCAAACAATAAGGAACCGACATTGGTTGAATAAATGACAATCAACGACCGAAGAATTTTTAAAAATAGCAACGATAATGTGAAATTATCATTGTCGTCTTTTGAGCGAGCATAACTTTGAGAAACCGACTTAAAATCGGTTAAATAAGAAAATACGAAGTTAAGTGGTGTAATTTGCAAATATGTCAAAATAACAAATAAAAAGGGAGAAAAGTCTTCATTTTAAACCATCACTTTCTCTCTCTACTCACTCCCGTCTCTCTCACACTCTCTCTCTCTCTCAAGAACTCACGGGTTCTTCATCAAAATCCCAAGATCATCAAATTTGAAGCAGAAAAGTTGGAATTAAGTTGTAATTACGGGACTGTAATCAATACAACAAACAAATTGAGGTAACGTTCACTCAAACTTGTGATTTTTAGAGTTTTTGGTTCGGTTTTGTGATGAACCCAATCATAGGACTATGATTCCAGACATATGTTATATATTATCATGGATATGCTAAATCGAGTGTTAATAATGTTATATACCAAATTTCAGTTTCAGATTCCACCTCTAAGTATGAATTTGAGTTTAGTGTGTTTTAGTGTGTGTGTTCATCGACCATTGATGAAAATTGGACAAATAAGGAATATTTTGGTACATTGGTGTTATGTTTTAAGTTAAAAGAGTGCATTTAAGTTCATATTTACAATGTTAGACTTAAAACATGCATAAACTGACCAAAAGTATATTCTGGAAAATATTAGAAATTATACAAGTATGAACTCGGACCTGATGAACACAATCCGGTTCATCCGAGTTCGGACCCACTCCCAGTTCGGACCAATCCGAATTCGGGTCTCAACCGATTTCGGACCATATGTAATCTCGGATGGAAACTTATAGAAAAATCACTAAGTTAAGATACGAACTTCGGATGCACTGTTGATCCGAATTTCGGACCAAGGTGTCATCCGAATCATCCGAATTCGGATGAATTATACAGAGGAAAATGACAAGGATGGACCTCGGACCATCCGGATTTCAGATCATCCGAAATTCGGATATGGTCCGAATTCAGTTCAATTTCATATAGCTTTTCAGAATTTAAGTTTTAAGCAAATACTGACATTAATTTACTATGACACTGACATAACAGGATCTTTGTGGTGTTGTTTAACACACATTGATTCAGAGACAAATTGCACTGTACAAACCACTGTGAGTAATAGATTATTATTCTAACATTTATTATCTTTGCATTCACATTTTATATTTCAATGACATGTTCACATTGTTCATATACATCAATTGGCACTCATGTATGATTCATTGTTATGATGCACACTCGTACTTGACATGTGACAAACATGTAGCCAGCGTTCAATTGAAAGTGCATCTATTTACATCATGCTTGCACTGCATGATCATTACTTCATAATCTGATGCGACCTGGACTGCGGCTGACAGTAGGCCACTGTCGGGGACTGATCATCCCACTCATTATCCTGGTCAGGTTCGGCACATCCCCGATCAGCATTTTGAACTGCCAACCCCATGCTTGCATTGCATGGTTTTCACATACTTTGGGGCTTACACTGCCCGTTTTCACACAAGTTTTCAAAGAAATATTTATTGAATTATAATCTATTATCTCATTAAGCAAATTAGCTTACTGTTGACTCTCAATGTTTTCAGGCAAAGGAAAAGGTGTAGCTGGACCTTCCTCCTAAGCAATTCATTTTACATCTCGGTGTCCTAGAAGTTACTTTGGTACATGGACGATATAGCTTTGGGGCTGGGATTTCATGACTTTAAAACACTACATGATGTTGTAATAGTTAGACTTTATCACTGTAGACACTTATATCTATTGCTTTAGTGTGGAACTGCTTAAATCTGAATTAAGCATCAATTTTAATTATCATTTAATCATTGTGTTGTGTGCTGATCCTGGTGATTTCAATTATACCATTAATTCACGAGGACGTCACAGTTTGATATCAGAGCGTTAGTTTGATGTTTCAAGTGTCCGTGAGGACTTGGACTCAAACTTAGGTTATGATATTAGAATGGACTCCTAGGAAATGATCCAAACTAAGATAGGATTGGCATGCACACGGGGACAATAAAGGGTAACTGTAAACACTTAGGACTTACAAATAAATATTCTAAATATAAATTGTTATATTTCAGAACATGTCAGGAGACGATATGACTCCTCAACAGATGTTCCAGATAATGCAAGCTCTCATGGAACAGAATAATGAGTTACAATCCAAAAGAATGGCTGAGCAGGCTCAGTCATTTGCAGACCAATTAAGGGCCAGAGATGAGGCCGAAGCAAAACGTAAAGCTGATAAAAGAAAGAACAAGGATCAACAACAAGACGATCAAGAGGAAAGACAAGGAGACACTAGGTCTTCTAACAAGACAAGGAGTTGTAGGTTTAAGGAGCTATTACTTTTGATGGGACTGGAGATGCCGTCAATGCATTGGAGTGGATCACCACCACAGAGAGAACTTTTAGAATCAGCGAATGCGCTGAAAAAGACATGGTTATATTTGCAACTGCAATGTTTGCAAGAGATGCAGTGATGTGGTGGGATGCTATGACTCATGTGTTGACGATAAAGGAAGTGTCACACATGACCTGGAGTGAATTCAAGGAAGTGTTTTCTCAGCAGTACTGTCCGGCCGACGAGAAGCGACGTCTCGAGGCGAAATTTCTGAATATGACTCAAGGAACGAAGACGGTTACACAATACGCCGTCGAATTCACCCGTTTAAGTTTGTTCGCACCCCATCAAGTCGACACGGAAGAAAGAAAGATAGCCCGGTTTGAGGCCGGTTTAGAATATGAGATTCGCCGAACCATGAGTGGGGTTCGGTATACAACTTTTGCTGGTTTGCTGGAGGCTGCTCGAAATGTGGAGCAGATTGTATTATTATCTGGGTATGCCATGGGGTCAACTGCTGCAGTACCGACTCAACCGTCGTCGCCAAAAAGGCAACGGGAGTCTGGATCATCCCGATCCTCTCTTCAATCCAATCAACCATCCTCTTCGCCCAATAAGGGAAAGGCCCATTCGGCCAATACTGAAATGAGAGACTGCAGGAGGTGCCGGAAAGCGCACTCTGGGGAGTGTAAAACACAAGATATGTACTGCTTCTGTTGTGGGTAGAAGGGCCATCACTGGGAGCATTGTCCTCGAAAAGGAGATGCATGCTACAACTGCCATAGACTTGGCCACATTGCCAAGGACTGCCCGAAACCTCCACGAGATCATAGTGTTCAACAATCAACGACAAGATCTTCTGGAGCTTCCACTGCTCACAGGGATCAATCTCAAAGGGCTCCAACAAGGGCATTCCAAATCACAACTGAAGAAGCAAAAGATGACCCGGAGGTGGTCATTGGTACGTTTCTTGTTAATTCAATTCCAGCACGAATTCCTGTTTGATTCCGGAGCCAACCGTTCGTTTGTCTCCACTTCATTTGCTCATCAATTTAGTATGTCTACTTCAAAACTGCAATTTGTACTTGATATTGAGACTGCTAGCAACATGTTAGTTAAGACAGACAAAGTATATAGGAATTGCACATTACTTGTAGAAGATGTAGTATTCAATATAGATTTAATTCCCATGGAGTTCGGAGAGTTCGTTGTTATAGTAGGTATGGACTGGTCGGTTCATAATGAAACTCAGATTGTTTGCAAGAAGAGAATGATCAAGATTACCACTCCCGAGGGCCGAGATATTTGTATTTACGGTGACAGACACAAAGGCGACTTATGCCTCATTTCAATTGCAAAAGCCCGAAAGCACGTTGCTAAGGGTTGTTCCGCTTATTTAGCCTACGCTGTCGATGCAAAGGTTGAAGTTCAATCTCTCTCTGCCGTTCCCGTTGTTTCTGAGTTTCCAGATGTCTTTCCAGAAGATATCTCGGGATTGCCACCTGATCGTCAAGTGTAATTCCGTATCGATCTCATTCCCGGAGCTGCTCCAATAGCAAAGGCTCTTTATCGTACGTCTAGCCCTTGCAATAATGCAGGATATGATGAAACAACTACAAGAGCTACTTGACAAAGATTTTATCCGCCCAAGTTATTCTCCTTGGGGCGCTCCTGTATTGTTTGTTAAGAAGAAGGATGACACACTGCGTATGTGCATCGACTACAGAGAACTCAATAAAGTTACGATCAAGAACAAATACCCGTTGCCCCGGATTGATGATCTCTTCAACCAGTTACAAGGCGCAAGTTACTTCTCGAAGATTGATCTTCGATCAGGTTATCATCAACTTAAAGTACATCCAGACGATATTCCAAAAACGGCTTTCAGAACTCGTTACGGACACTACGCGTTTCTGGTGATGCCGAGTCTTACTAATGCGCCGGCTGCTTTCATGGATATCATGAACAGAGTCTGCCGGCCAATGCTCGACAAATCTGTTATCGTGTTCATCGATGACATTCTCATTTATTCGAAGACCAAAGAGGATCATGCTACACATCTGAGAGAATTGCTAGAGTTGCTGCGCAAAGAGCGACTTTATGCCAAACTCTCGAAATGTGAATTTTGGTTGAGGCAGGTACGTGTCAACATTCGAAACAATTTCATGATCCTTATACTCAACTATAAACTCTTTTGTTGACTTGTTCCTCCTAAACATACAATTCAGATCCAATTCTTGGGGCACGTGATATCTGGTGCTGGTATTGCTGTTGATCGTGCAAAGATCGAGGCTATCCAGAACTGGGAATCACCTCTCTACACCTTTGAGATTCGCAGTTTTCTGGGATTGGCTGGTTATTACCGCCGATTCATCAAATACTTCTCTAAAATTGTCGTTCCTCTCACTAAGCTTACTCGCAAGAACACAACTTTCTTTTGGAAAGAAGAACAACAAGCGGCCTTTGACAAATTGAAGAAGTTGCTAAGTGAATCACCTGTTTTAGCCCTGCCTGAAGGGAACGAGGACTTTGTTGTTTACACAGATGCATCAGGCATGGGTTTGGGAGCAGTGCTGATGCAAAGAGGAAATGTCATAGCCTACGCTTCTAGACAGCTTAAACCACATGAGAAAGACTACTCTACTCATGATCTAGAACTAACTGCTGTGACTTTCGCTCTCAAACTATGGAGGCACTATTTGTACGGGACCAAGTGTTAGCTCTACACCGATCACAAGAGTTTGAAATATATATTCAGTCAGAAGGACTTGAATGAGGCAGAGAAGGTCTATGGAGCTGATTAAAGATTACGATTGCGAGATCTTATACCATCCAGGGAAAGCCAACGTAGTGGCTGATGCCCTAAGTAGAAAAGCGTATTGCAAGGCGTACTGCTACGCCTTGACTTCTACCATGCTTACGTCCACTATCATTAATGATGTAAGAGCTGCTCAACTGCAGTCTCAAAGGAGGAGAATGTAAGGGATGAGAATATCAGAATTCAACTGCCATTAATGCAAGATGACGGAACCGGACTCAAAGGTATTTACGGCAGAATATGGGTTCCTAAGTTCGGGAACATACGAGATGTAATTCTTAAAGAAGATCACCAATCCAAGTTCTCAATTCATCCTGGTAGCACAAAAAGGTACAACGACCTGAAAGTCGATTTCTGGTGGCCAAGACTGAAAAGAGACGTTGGGCAATTTGTGGAAAAGTGCAGAACTTGCAGACTAGTCAAAGCAGAGCACCAACAACCTTATGGTAGTATGCAACCTCTTCCTATCCCAAAATGGAAGTGAGATCATATTACTATGGACTTCATAGTCAAGCTGCCCAAAATTCGTCGTCAACATGATGTCATTTGGGTCATTGTTGACCGTCTGACCAAATCCGCTTATTTCATTCCTATTCGAGAAACCTATTCTTTGGATCGTCTTGCCCAAATCTCATGAACGAAATCGTCATCAGGCATGGTGTGCCTAAGTCTATTGTCTCTGACCGAGATAGTAGATTCACTTCTAACTTCTCGGCTGCCTTGCAAAATGATCTTGGTACTCGTACGCAATGAGTACTGCTTATAGACCCCAGTCTGACGGACAAAGTCAAAGAACTATTTTGACTCTGGAAGACATGCTCAGAGCCTGTGTCATGGATTTGGGTGGTAACTGGGACGATCACCTCCCATTGGCTGAATTCTCCTACAACAATAGTAACCATTCAACCATCAAAATGGCACCGTTTGAGTTCCTGTATGGAAGGAAATGTAGGACTCCAACTTGTTGGAGGGAAATAGGAGAAACTCCTATCGCTAGACCAGCTCTACTCCAAGTAACAAATGAAAGGATCCAGCTCATCCGTCAATACATGAAAACAGTGCAAGTCGACAAAAGAACTATCACGATCGCCGTCACAAAGCGAAAGAGTTTCAAAAGGATGATTGGGTCTACTTGAAGGTTTCTCCAATGAAAGGTGTCACAAGATTTGTGAAGCGAGGAAAGCTATCTCCTCGATTTGTAGGACCCTTCCGGATACTAGAAAGAGTTGGGAATCAGTCCTATCACTTGGACTTACCAGAGGAATTAACAGAATTTCACCCGGTCTTTCACGTTGGATACTTAAGAAAGAGTCTGGTGCCCGAAAGGGAACCATGGACTGACCATTCCGAGATTAAAGTTGATGAACGACTAAGGTTCGTTGATGAGCCGGAGTGCAACTGGAAACCAAAATCAAGAAACTTCGTAATAAGGAGATCAAGATGGTGCTGGTCAAATGGAAGCATCATAAGGGAGCTAACCATACTTGGGAATCGGAAGAAGACATGAAGACTAAGTACCCAAGTCTGTTTAGCGCAGCATGACTTCGCGGACGAAGTATAGGCGTGGTGGAGCCCATGCTGTAACATCCCTAAATTTTAAGTACATGTAACTTATCATTCAAGACTTAATTTAATACATTAATGGACTTATTATTTCAAGTTTCGTTCACAATTTTAAAATGAGAAAAGATGAGGAGAAATCCTCATCGTAGTTTTTTGAGCAAGCAAACAATAAGGAACCGACATTGGTTGAATAAATGACAATCATCGACCGAAGAATTGTTAAAAATAGCAATGATAATGAGAAATTATCGTTGTCGTCTTTTGAGCGAGCATAACTTTGAGAAACCAACTTAATATTGGTTAAATAAGAAAATACGAAGTTAAGGGGTGTAATTTGCAAATATGTCAAAATAACAAATAAAAAGGGAGAAAAATCTTTATTTTAAACCATCACTTTCTCTCTCTACTCACTCCCGTCTCTCTCACTCTCTCTCTCTCAAGAACTCACGGGTTCTTCATCAAAATCCCAAGATCATCAAATTTGAAGCAGAAAAGTTGGAATTAAGTTGCAATTACGGGACTATAATCAATACAACAAACAAATTGAGGTAAGGTTCACTCAAACTTGTGATTTTTAGAGTTTATGGTTCGGTTTTGTGATGAACCGAATCATAGGACTATGATTCCAGACGTTAATGCATATTATATATTATCATGGATATGTTAAAATCGAGTGTTAATAATGTTATATACCAAATTTCAGTTTCAGATTCCACCTCTAAGTATGAATTTGAGTTTAGTGTGTGTTTTAGTGTGTGTGTTCATCGACCATTGTTGAAAATTGGACAAATACAGATTATTTTGGTACATTGGTGTTATGTTTTAAGTTAAAAGAGTGCACTTAAGTTCATATTTACAATGTTAGACTCAAAACATGCATAAACTGACCAAATGTATATTCTGGAAAGGGCAATTGACCAAAAATAGTAACAAGTTTTGACATTTTTATCATTAATATTAACATTATTTATTTTTTTTATCATTTATAGTAACAACTTTTTGTTTTTCTATCAATAATAGTAATGGGTGACCTGCACACCTGTTTAGCAGGTCACCAACTTTTCAGTTATCAAAAATAGTAATATCTTTTCAGATTTTTATCAATAATAGTAACATATCAAACTAAAACATAATTTTTTTTTTATTTTATTAAGTTTTCTAATGTTCAATAAATACCAAAATAAACCAAATTTATATTCAGAATATTTACGGATAGATATATTCGATTATTTATTCACAATTATATATATTATGAATGAAAATACTATGAATATTTCAATTTTCACTTTTTCAAACTAAAAAAGTACGAACCATCATTTTCTTAGTTTTTCCGAATAAAATAATACAAATCGTTCCATTTTTTAGTTTTTTCCTATCTAAATGGGTCATGATTTTTTATTTAAAAAACAAAAAATCAAAATGAGTCTCGGTATTCTTCATTCATAAAACTATAAACCACAATGAGTCGTGGTTTTTCCATTTATAGAAAAACTAAAATACGAATGGTCGCAATACTTTTCATTTGGAATAAAAAAAATTACAAATTGATCGGCTTTTTAGTAAATTCCAAACGAAATTGATTACAAACCATTCAACTTTTAGCTTTCCCGAATGATAAACTACGATCCAATCACTTTTAGATTTTTTTTTTCAAAAAACTATAAATAATTTTGATTTTTCGTACAAAATAATTGCAACTCATTCATTTTTGTGTTTTTAACAACGAAAAAAACTATGAATTATCCCAGTTTATAGTTTTGTCGAATGAAAAAAATATTGCAACCCATAAAAACGATACATAACCACTAGCAAACACTTGATAAACCAATTTTCATAATTTAGCAGCTTATAACACAATCAACTCATTTAAATTAGAGGTTTCTTACCTTCCCAAGTTAAAGAACACCACAAGCCAAGATGAAGATAAATTCCACAGCTCAATTCGATCCATTACGACTTTTTTTTCCTTCTGTCTGCTCTTAGAAACACACACAACACTTCTCAATTGTTTTTGGTATGAATGAAAAGGAAGCAAAGAGTTAAACGTGTTATACATATAAACATATCGTTTATAACACGGGTTCAAAACCAATAACCGACCCCGTTATCAATATTTCATAATTAATATCAATATTCCCATTCAATTCTGTGGTCTTATAATTATTAATAATCCGCTAGAATTATAACCCGGTGACATGTATACTCGACCCCGACACGTATTCATTCCACTAATCGCAATACCATAGCCCCAACGCAATATTAATAATTTAATCAACCAATATATTAAATCCACATAATATTTCTCAAAGACGGGGTGTTACCATTTTTTAACAACACAAAAAGTTATGAATAATTGTGGTTTGTAGTTTTTCTGCTTGAAAAATATTGCAACCATATTTTATTTTTAGTTTTTTACATAAAAAAACTACAACCCATTTAGATCGAAAAAAACTGAAAATCATATTATTTTGTTGGGAAAAACTAAAAATAGAATGATTCATATTTTTTTCGTTTGGAAAAAGTAAAATTGAAATTATTCGTAGTATTTTTTTCGATCATATTATATATAATTGTTAATAAATAATCAAATTTTTATCTAATCCTAAATAAATATCCAGAATAGATGTTAAAATTTTATAAGGTTATGAAAAAATAAAATTTGTAAATAAATAAATTTAATGAAATTAAAAAAATAGTCACTAAAGATAGTAGTAATGCAATTAAATATATTGAAACATAAATTGAGTTTATTTTGGTGTTTATGAAATCTTAGAAAAACTTAAAAAATTAAAAAAAAGTTTGGTTTAATTTGATATGTTACTGTTATTGATAATAATATGAAAAGTTGTTACTATTTTTGATAACTGAAAAGTTGTTGATGACCTGCTAAACAAGTTTGCAGGTCACCCATTACTATTATTGATAGAAAAATAAAAAGTTGTTACTATAAATGATAAAAAATAAATAATGTTACTATTAATGATAAAAATGTCAAAACTTGTTACTATTTTTGGTTATTTGCCCTTCTGGAAAATATTAGAAATTATACAAGAATGAACTCGGACCTGATAAACACAATCCGGTTCATCCGAGTTCGGACCCACTCCCAATTCAGACTAATCCAAATTCGGGTCTCAACCGATTTCAGACCATATGTAATCTCGGATGGAAACTTATAGAAAATCACTAAGTTAAGATACGAACTTCGGATGCACTGTTGATCTGAATTTCGGACCAAGGTGTCATCCGAATTCGGATGAATTATACAAAGGAAAATGACAAGGATGGACCTCGGACCATTCGGATTTCAGATCATCCGAAATTCGGATGTGGTCCGAATTCAGTTCAATTTCATATAGCTTTTCAGAATTTAAGTTTTAAGCAAATACTGAAAATTAATTTACTATTACACTGACATAACAGGATCTTTGTGGTGTTGTTTAACACGCATTGATTCAGAGACAAATTGCACTGTACAAACCACTGTGAGTAATAGATTATTATTCTAGCATTTATTATCTTTGCATTCACATTTTATATTTCAATGGCATGTTCACATTGTTCATATACATCAATTGGCACTCATGTATGATTCATTATTATGATGCACACTCGTACTTGACATGTGACAAACATGTAGCCAGCGTTCAATTGAAAGTGCATCTATTTACATCATGCTTGCATTGCATGATCATTACTTCATAATCTGATGCGACCTGGACTGGGGCTGACAGCAGGCCACTGTCGGGGACTGATCATCCCACTCATTATCCTGGTCAGGTTCGGCACATCCCCGATGAGCATTTTGAACTGCCAACCCCATGCTTGCATTGCATGGTTTTCACATACTTTGGGGCTTACACTGCCCGTTTTCACACAAGTTTGTAAAGAAATATTTGTTGAATTATAATCTGTTATCTCACTAAGCAAATTAGCTTACTGTTGACTCTCAATGTTTTCAGGCAAAGGAAAAGGTGTAGCTGGACCTTCCTCCTAAGCAATTTATTTTACATCTCGGTGTCCTAGAAGCTACTTTGGTACATGGACGATATAGCTTTGGGGCTGAGATTTCATGACTTTAAAACACTATATGATGTTGTAATAGTTAGATTTTATCACTGTAGACACTTATATCTATTGCTTTAGTGTGGAACTGCTTAAATCTGAATTAAACATCAATTTTAATTATCATGTTAATCATTGTGTTTTTCAATTATACCATTAATTCATGAGGACGTCACAACTTTTATAAACGGCTCCATAATTAAAACATGCATTATTTTGATACAATATAAATAAATAAAACAAAGTTGTTCTCGGATGATTTTAAAATGGGTTAACAAAATGTATTATGGATATCCAACAGGTGAAAAAAACATGATGTTTTTTTTGCAGTTCTTAAAGTCAATGGGTTATTTATAATTCGACAACTTTGAGTTAAGAACATATATAATTAAAACGTATAACGTAGATTTAAGGGCTAATATTGAAAAGAAACACATTAACATTTTTCAGTTTTATTATCAAATATTATTTAGGTTTTTATACTACTTTTGTTTATTCAATATGTATTTTGTTAACAGACAAGTAAGCTTACCTTTATTTTTCACCTACTTAATATTAGAATAAACCCAATATCTTTTGTCATTTTATTGATTAAGTTCTTAAACATTTTATTTTAACGATCTGTTTTACCAACTAATTTAGTAATAAATATGTACCTTTATATAAGACAAACACAGTTTAGAGATTTAAAGAATCAAAAATAAGTTTATGAACTTAACCGAGAAAATAAAAAAAGTTGATGGAGTTTTTCAATTTAAACCTAGGTAATTTAAACATATTTTTTTATTAATCTATTATATAATTTCCAGATTGATCCATCAAAGTAAATTTTTATAAAATATCAACTACACTACTAATACCTATTTTTTCATAGGATGAATTTCATATAATTCTCTTTTAAATTTTAAAAATATCAAGAAAAATATGTATAATTAAAACATAACTAATGCTTATAGTACGTTAAGAGTGCTAAATAAATTAATTATTAATATTTGCATGGAATTTCATGTTAATCAAAATTTACATTTGTAATGTTTTGTGTTTTATATTAAAAATATTACAATGATGTTTATTTTATGATATTTTAATGGTTTATAAATTAAGATAAAATAAATAAAAATCCTTAGAAATTTAAATATACTCGTATAAATTTTATTACCTTTTAAATTTCAAAATTTGAATTTGCAAAGTTATCGTAATTATCAATTTTATTATAATACATGCTATCTAAAATTTCATTATAAAAATATTTTAAAATAAATCGATATGCATATATAAGATATGTGATCTTTTATGATATTTTACGATATGCATAAGACATGTGTTGTTTTATGCATAAGACATGTGCTAATAATACATGTCTATTTCTATGATCGTATAAGGGAAAACTGCTTAAAATAGCAACGTACTAGCCAAAATTGTTTGATTATAGCAACACACTGCCTTTTTCTTCTAAAAAGGCGGTTAACCTCATAAACTTTATTTAATCAGGCATCAGACTCATTTTAATACCTCCATTATAGCAATTAACCTGATCATTCTCACAACCGGTTATGCATCCGACGTGGCACCGGTTAACAAAAAAAAGCCAACTGGGTATAAAAATACATACCAATTATTTGCAATATTTGAAAAACAAGTTAAAAGGGTTTGTTTGTGAGCAGATCTCATTCCACCCTTCGTTCTTCTTCCTTCGCCCTTCATCTTGATGTCTGCATCATCTTCTCGAACAACAAAATCAAGCCCTAACCATGGAAGGGTAGTGTGTGATTGTTCAAAACCGATCAAGATCCTAACTTCTTGGACGAGGATGAATCCTGGCAAACGATTTAGAAGATGCTCCGATTTTCAGGTGATTTGTGAAATGTATTTGCTTTTTTCTAATGCTACTTTCTTTACAAGACTTTTCATATTTATGTTGTAGAATGATCATTTCATTGAATGGATTGATCCTGAGCTTCCGAACGAGTGTTACAAGGAAAGAATGTATGAGTTGGGGAAAACTTCAAATGTTACAGATGAAGAAATTGAAACAGAGATGCAACAGAAGATGAAGAAATTGGAAGAAGAAGTCAGGGAAGAAATTAAATTAATTCATCACGAGTTGGGAAAAAAGAAATCAAACATTTATGTTGTTACGATTTGCATCTTTATGTGTCTAGTTTATGTTACTGGTTTTATGAAATATCAGTATTTTTAGATTTAAAAATCACCAATTTTATTATTAAATAGTATATTAGACATATTAGTATTTTAGTGTAGTATTAATGTTGTGTAAGTGATCTGCTTGAAGTGACTAGCTCCAGAGATTTTGAAAATCTTTATTTAATGGTAACTTCCACTTCACATCTCTCTACTTACCTCTATTTATTAATATGATGTTTCCATTTTTGGGCAGACAAGTCTTACGAGAAGCTGCAATGGGGAAGAAACGTGGTCCTCCACCTCCTATAGGAAAGAAGTAAGTACAAGGCTTCTTTGTACATCAAGGTAGCATACGTAGGCACTGTTATCCCTTATTCTTACCATAACAGTTTTTTAATGCAGGAGGTATGATAAGATTATGTTGAGGTTGAAACAGAAGGAAGAAGAAGGTGATAGGGACGATTGGGATATGATCATTTCAAGTGATCAAGGTACTATGTTGAATGAAGAAATCTCAAGTTCCAAGTTGAATGAAGATCCTTACAAGAAATATGAAGATGACTTTCTGGGCTGATCTTAGGTATTAGTATTAGTAGGTTTACAAAGCCATGTTGTAAGTGGTATTGAAAAAAATCCACTTCTGGGCTGACGTTATGGAAGGATGAGTTTTGATGTAACTTTTTGGTATCATCCTTGAAAGAATAGAATTTTATTTAAATATGTAATTCCTTTGATATTCAATGAAATGGCTTTTTAACTTATTATTTAGTATATGTGTTGTTTTAATAATTCTGCAACAAGCTACAAATCTCAGTTGACATAGATTAACCATTCTTCATTCATTATAAAAGACACCATAGGAGTCAACAGTTGAGATTACAAAACAGAAAGTGAGTCAATATCTGACTTTACAAAAGGGAGCATATGCCTACTTGGTTGACTTTACAAAACAGAAAGTGAGCACATGACAAAACAGAAAGTGAGCACATTACAAAAGAGATCATATGTCTAATGATTATTTCATCCTATGGTTGACTTCACAAAAAGAGAGCATATGTAGGAATTTAGTCTTGATCAATGTTAACAGGCTGATCATAGCTGCCTTCTCCCCCTTCCACCACAGTGTTTTTCTTTAATTTCTGCACCATGATCCTCTCACTTGGCCTTCTTTTCTTTGGCATGAGTTTTGTGAGATGTTTTGGTAAGACTTGTTGTTGATTTGTAAGCCCAAAATCTTTTTGATTAGCCTGCCTATTTGGAAGTAAGCCCTTGACCACGTATGTGGGGACTTCTCAAGCAGCCATTGTAATGCATCAGGATGTGCACATTTGATGTTGTACATCACTTCATCAAGTTCCTGCTGATATGAAGCCTTGGAAGCAGCCCAAAAAAAAAAAGATTTCTGAATTGCACTCCATTGAACTTCTTTCTGAAGTTGGCATATATATGTCTGGCACATTGTCTATGCTCAACTACTGTCATAATCTCCTTAACTTCAATGAGTCACTGGCCAACCAATAAAATAAACACATTAAAGCACTTGTGATAAATAAATTACAGTAACAAAAGGTCTAACTTCAAAAATATACCTTGTGTTGGTCAGAGATCAATGTAATTCCATGACCAATGCCCAAGCATAGGTCATCCCTCACAAGTTCAAGAAACCAACTCCAGTTTTCCTTGTTCTCAATGGTCACCACTGCCCAAGCAATTGGGTAAATTTGATTATTCCCATCACGACCAACTGCTGATAATAAGTCACCTTTACATACTGTTTTTAGAAAACAACCATCAAGTCCTATGACCCTTCTACATCCATTAAGCCACCCTTGTTTTAGTCCTTGGAAGCAAACATAAAAACCTTGAAAGTATGTATTCCCATCCCCTGACACTTCAACTTTCATTTTTACAGTTGATCCTGGATTGGTCCTCCTTATTTCCTCACCATAATCCCAAAGCTTTTCATAGTGTTTCTTCATACTATTCCCAAATTCATGTCTTGCATGAGCCCTTGCCCTATACACCTGGTTTAATGACACTTTGCATTTAAACTTCTTCAAAACAGCAGCTTGTAAGTCAGGTAACCTCATATCTGGATTCTCCCTTAATCTTGAAGCAATTTTCTTTGCAATGAACTTGTAAGTCATCAATGGCCCAAATTTAAAGTTCCTTGCACACCTATGCTCATCAGTGAATGACTTAATCTGAAATGAATTCTCATTCTTACCCATCCATGTTGCCTAGAGTCTAAAAGGGCAGTTCGGTTGATCCTCAGCACCACCTTTCCCACACCTTGCTAATAACTTCTTATGATCATTCCTTTCGAACCATATTTGGTATCCATTTGCCAATGCATAATTTGTTAAACATTCTTCCAATTGAGCTGGGGATTCATACCTCTCCCCAAGGATGGGTTTCATAAGTCTCCAATGAACGTTTGGATCATGTCTTGGAAATCTCAGCACTCCTTCTTCTTCATCAGGCCTCTGATCACTGTTTACATCTTCATCTAAATTGTTATTCTTTTCTAATAGAGCAGAGGTCAGGCCCTTGAGATACTTCTCATGTTCAAAACTCATTAACTCCTCTTCTGGCACATCATCACTTTCATTTCTTTCATACTGACCAAACCTACTTTCTAGTAAACCACTACCTTGATTTCTTGTCTTTCTCTTCCTAAAGTTACTTATTTCATCTTCACCTTCAGATAGATGATCCAATGATGTTGTGTCATCATCTTCAGCCTCAGAAAAAGTAAACTCACTATCTGTACTTTCATTACCAAGTTCATCCTCATTAACTTGGTCAATAGCTACATCATGATCATCTCTTAACATCAGGGCGTATTCTGGTGATGAAGCCATACTGATAAACATTCAAATATAAAACACACTATTAAATAAAAGTTAGCCATAATGCATACGCATTCTTTACAATATCAATACAAGTAAACCCTAATTCACAAAAAAAAAAACTCAACAATACCAACTACATTACACTACATTACACATATTACAAGCATAAAACATACCTTCATGAAATACTCTATTCAATGAAACTTTTCATTTTCATTTGCTTACGGGATTTCAAACCCTAGCTTTAAATAAATACCAATAAATTCATGCAAACAAAAAAAATGCAACTATTTGCCATTTACAGAAGATCAAAACCATGAAATGACACAACTTTAAGGTCTGAAATTTTTTTTAGCTTTACTGTACATTCACGAATACAACACATCATAAGACTAAACTTACCATAATGCAACTGATATATGCTTATCCTTGCAGAGAACAACAAAAAAATCATACAAAATCATGCTTACTGGAGCTTGCTTGGTGGAGTGATGCTTCGTCTCCTTCAGCTTCTGCGAACGACGTTCTTTGTTTGGAGACATGGTTGGCTTCCTATTGTATTATGTTAGCTTCATACGTGGATTTCCTTCGTACGTTGACTTGCCAAGCTGGATCCATGTCACTTAAGAAGCTCCAAGTCATAATCATTTAACTGGTAACCATTGTATTAGGTTACTAATTGCTATAATGGAGGTATTAAAATGAGTATGATGCCTTATTAAAAAAAGTTTATGAGGTTAACTGTCTTTTTAGAAGAAAAAGGCAGTGCGTTGCTGTAATAAAACAATTTCGGCTAGTACGTTGCTATTTTAAGCAATTTTCCCATTGTATAATAGGTGGATCATTGTCATTTTAATTATTTTTTTAATTTTCTAATTTATTAACACGTTTTTATACAAAAATCAACCCACTTTTGATATTTTTCGATTAAGTCCCTGTACCAAAAACGTTTCCATAAAAGTCTTTCAACTTGAAATTTTTTTACGAATTGTATTCTTTTATGGGATTTTTAAGGATTTTTCAGATATGTTTCATAAAATTTGTTAAGTTAAAGAAATTTTATAGAAATATTTTATGTGCGATAACTTATACGAAAACATTTTTAAGTTGAGGGACTATCATGAAATTGTTTTTGGTGCAATGCCTTATTCGAAAAATACAGAAAGCATGTTGGTTTTTTATATGATTTTCTCTTATTTTTAGTTTGCTTTTATACAATAAAATATCATTTTGAAGTTGTTATAATTATGTAATATAATTATATGAATTATATGTATGTCAATGTAAAAAATTTAATTGTATATTTGTATGTATGTCAATGCAAAAAGATTTTAATCTATATTATAAGGTATAGTATTCTAGAAAAATGTTTAACCCGAATAACACACAAGGATTACACTAGTTATTAATGGTGTAAATGTTTTACTACTTCTATTTCATATGTTGACCAAAAATATTTTTTGGCAGAAAGTAATAATAAACGTTTTTTTTCCTGAAAATCAATTATCAATCTATGAATTTATTTGATTTTTTCTATAGAATCAGCTGCCCAATCATTTTAAAATTTGACTGTTTGACTTGTTTTAATCTATATATAAACTAGAGGTGGTAATTCGGTCCATTCAAACAAGCGGGTCAAACGGGTGATGACCAAAAGTCATATATTTTTCATAGTTTTGAATTTTTTTTCAAAAAACAATTTGTTTAATATATCATTTTATAACTTTTCATTTGATTTAAAAAAATTATGTTCTATCTTAGTTTTTTTTTATTAAAGGTCAATTTAACCGTCCCGCCCATTAGATCAAAATTGTCACCCCTAATATGAACTAACCAATGAGAAGAGACTTAAGTTGGGCTACTAGTAAATATCAACGACAATTGGTTGTATATAGAAATCGAACGAGGTTTATAAATTATAATGTACTTTCATAGTTATCAAATATTATTTGTCATACCAAACACAATATTCTTCCCAAGCCCAATTCACAACGTACTCGCCACCACAATTTTTGCAACCACCACGGCCTACCGGTCACACTTAAATCATTGTAATATCGTGAGACGACACATATTTCAAATATTTCTGAAAATGATGAGGAGGAACCACAATTTTCACAATAAATTGTTGTCCTAGTAAAGTTGAAGAAGGAAAAAGCGGTTCTGTGAATTCTAGCAGAGTAAGTGACATGCATTACCACTTACATAGTCGTGTCGGAACACCCGATACGAGGTAACCGTCAAACTTCTAACTCTTTTTGGACACGCGTAACAAAACTCTTTCTGGATCGTTCCGAACAAGAAATTGATTGTACGTATCATGAAGTTAAATCCAAATGGAAATATTTGAATAAAAACGTACAAGACTTTGTTGATATATACAACAACCTCACACGGCAAAACACGAGTGACACAACTGCACAAGTGATGTCGATCTAATTAAAATGACATATACCAAATATAAACAGCTACACGATGACAAGCCGTTTAGGCACGCCAAATGTTCAGAGACGGTACGTGATCATCCAAAATGGAAGGCTCACCCAACCTTCATTGGTTGACCAAACTCCCAAACAGATAAAATATTCTACTCGAATACATACACAACTTTATTGGATACCCAATTTTCCGGGCCCGATAAAGTTCGATTCCAAGAGTTGCCTAAATTTAAGGGAAAAAAATCAGCATCCGATGATGACTTGATCGAACTTTTCAACTAGCGTAGTCTGGTTCGTGAGGAAAAAATGAAGCGGTATCACGAATAAAAGCTTCGTATCCTCGAAGATAAATGTAATATGTAATCCCAACTTATGGAACAATAATGTTGTCAAAAGACTTTAATGGAAGATCACAATCATCTATCTGGTTCTGTTTTGAGACTTGTTTTAAACAAGAAACGACAAATAACAACACGTTGGGGTTAAGTATGTAGTTTTTAATTGTATCTTTTTATCACGTCTAGTCAATTTAATTTTAGTTTTGTAATCTTTTATTTTATTTTTAATATTGTAATATTTTATTGTTTGTTTTATTATTATAACTTTTTATTTTTAATGAAATTTAAGTTTGATTGGTTGTAAATGTTAATTTAAAGATTAAAATTGATAATGATTTTCGGGTGGGTGAGGAATATATTTCTTTGGTTTTGGGATTTATTTGAGATAAATCAGAGAAGAAAAAAAACCTAACGTGGATCTAATATGCCAGTTGGTGTGATCTTGGGTGCTAGGAACCATTACTCCCACACTAATCGTCAAGGAAAATGGTATATACGATATTAAAGTTTTCAATTGGATAAATACGATATTATGAAGTTTAAAAAATAAAAAGGGTAGATTGGACATTTCTTTATTAATGAATATTTAATATGAGTTTTAAAATAATAAAAATAAATAAATAAATAATTTGGATATATTTGATATATTTAAAAGTCTTAAAGGATATATATGATATTAAAATTTTAAATGGAGTAAATATGATATTATGTAGTTTTAGGAGGATATATATGAAATTCTTTTTTGACTCGGGTATACATTATATTATGGAGTTTTAGAGGGACATGTATGAAATTATCCCAATAAAAAAAGTTGAGAGACTAAAACCATAATACCCAGATCAAACGTGTGTAATTTACTCTTAATATTAACTTATTTATTTTTATATATTAAATTAATTTT
This sequence comes from Centrapalus pauciflorus, assembly GCA_020465985.1. Classification (NCBI taxonomy): domain Eukaryota; kingdom Viridiplantae; phylum Streptophyta; class Magnoliopsida; order Asterales; family Asteraceae; genus Centrapalus; species Centrapalus pauciflorus. The sequence goes on along the minus strand of JAANYP010002013.1, from coordinate 302,298 downwards.
TTTTTTGAGGATATATTCATTTATTTATTTAATATAATATATATAAAAATAAAGAATCCAATAAAATTTTGAAAGTAGAGCCTTGAAATAGACCATTGAGGGAGAAGTGGTGGTACAACCCCTGCCCAGTTTCTTCCCCCATACCAACCACATGTTACCTTCAATCTTCAAATTCATCAACAGATCTCTGTATTTCATCTTCTTCATTCCCAAATTCTCGCTTTTAAATGTCTAAATCTACTCATAATTGCTTCCATTCTCTCAAGGAATCGAAGGATGATGAATAAGCTTTGTTTTCATGGCAAAACCAACTGTAAAAAGTACAACAAATCACGTTGCTAATGGTGATTTATGTGTCCGGTAAGTTACAAAGCTCAATCGCCAGCTTGCTCTTAGTTTCTTTCGCTTGTCTTGTCATTTCGTGATTTGTTTGTTTTTCAGCAGCTTTTGTCGCTTTGTTTTTAGTGATTTTTCTCTTTCATGAACTATATAATTCCTTCCACCAATTCCTTCTGCTTTCAACTTTGTGACTTGTTTGTGTGTGTTAATTCTTAGTTTCTGCTACTTGTCAGATCTCCATTGTTGTTTTTTGATCTAAATACGGAATCTCGTGGATTGTGTTTGAATGGATGTTGGATTATGTACTTGTTGTAGTTTTGATTTTTCTGATGTAAGCTGGTATGATAGAGATTAGGTTCGTTTTAATTTATGTCCTGAAAGTGTTTGTTAAAATGCTTACATGAACTTTGCGATAGAAAAATTGCTTTATGCTGAGAATTTATCGTGTTTACTTGATTTTCAGGTGGAATACATGAGAGAATTGGCACATTAGATTAATAAATAGTTTTTGTATATCAAATAAAAGCCAAATTATTACAAATTTTGGTGATTGGAAAAAAGCAGAGTTATGTTGTGTGCTTGTTCTGGAGAGCAATTTAAGGTAGAAGAACCAATATCTCGGTCACCCGAGTCGTTAGCTACAAGGGATTTCTCAGCTAGTGGTCTTTCGTCTCGAGCCGGCACCGGAGATTGGGATTCGAAATTCGAAGATGCTCAAGTCGATGAAGCTGAATCTACTCTAAAAGAAGCTCTCTCTTTGAACTATGAGGTGAAAATTAAGTGTTTGATTTTATGTTTTAAATATCATGATACAATTTTGTTACCTGTTTGAATATAATGTGTACATATGTATACCTTGTTATATGAAACTGAAGGAAGCCAGAGCATTGTTGGGTAGACTTGAGTTCCAGAGAGGCAATTTCGATGCTGCCCTTCAAGTTTTTTATGGAATTGATATCAGAAGTTTGTCACCTAGGATGATTAAGGCGATTAGTGAAAGAACCCTACAACGGAATTCAAAATCGAAAAGGGAAAATGCTGTGGTGGGTGTGATGTCGCTGCATTCGGTGAGCCTGCTTCTTGAAGCAATCTTACTTAAAGCAAAGTCACTGCAGGAGATGAGTAGATTTAAAGGTATCATGTTTATCCTTTTGTTGTATGACTTATATCCTACTGTAGCTCATTGGATGCTTTCATTTGCTAATTGCTTTATGAAAAATTGTTTTCATGGGTACCTGGAAATTAGGAATTAGTTGGTGCAAAAAATAAGATTCGGCATAATGTAGCAGGCTGCAAATCAAATGCCAATATGGTAGTCGGTTTTATCATTGGATAATAATGCACAATTGAATGTAAATATTCGTTCCTTGGATGAGTTTGAGTTACTCATTAATCATTATACTTGTTTTCTATTGAATTTTTATTTATTTGTTTGTTTGTTTTATCAGAAGCTGCAAAGGAATGTAAGATAATATTGGACATAGTTGAATCAGCATTACCTAATGGAATCCCTGAGTGCATTGCTGAAGATTGCAAATTGCAGGAAATGTTTCACAAAGCATTAGAATTGCTTCCCAAATTGTGGATAGAAGCTGGGCGTTTGAACGAAGCTATTATAGCATACAGAAGGGCCCTAGTTAAGCCTTGGAATTTAGAACCACAAAGGTTATCAAGCTTACAAAAGGACTTAGCTGCTATATTACTCTACGGAGGTGTTGATCATGCAATCCTTCCTCAAGCCAAACCATGGGACCCGCCGTATCCTAAAACCAACACCGAAGAAGCACTTCTTTTGCTGTTTATACTTATGAGAAAGGTATCGTGTGGAGAGATAAAATGGGATCCAGAGATCATAAGCCATTTAACTTTCGCACTATCAACGTGTGGCCAGTATGAGTGTTTAGCTGTTCATGTGGAGCAGCTTCTTCCTGGTATATATAAACGAATAGAGAGGTGGTTTTTCCTAGCTCTTTGTTACAGTGCTGCCGGTCAAGTCGAATCTGCCTTGAACATTTTAAAGAAAATTTCTGGTTCTTCGGAAGCAGAACATGAACCGCATATCCCTTCTTTGCTTTTGGGAGCAAAATTATGTTCTCAAGATCCTAGTCATGCTCATGAAGGGATCAATTTTGCTCGTAAAGTGATTGAATTGAGTAATCATGAAAACGGGCATTTCCAAGGTGTTGCTCACAAGTTTCTCGGAGTTTGTTACGGAAATGCTGCAAGGGTTTCTTTATCAGATTCCGGAAGAGTGTTTTATCATGGCGAATCTATCAACTCCCTCAATAAATCTGCTTCAATTGGACTTGATAATGATCCTGAAGTTACCTTTAATCTGGGACTAGAAAACGCGATACAAAGAAATTTGGATGAAGCATTTGGTAAGATAATGTTATATTCCGATATGCTTGCTGGGAGCTCGGCAAAGGGTTTCAAATTATTAGCTTTGATCGTATCCGCTGAGAAAAGATTTGAAGACGCCGAGACCATTGTCAACATTGCTTTGGACGAAACAGGAAGAATGGACCAGTTGGAACTCCTTAGGTTAAAAGCAGTGCTTCAAATTGCTCAAGAACAGCCGAAACAAGCAATAGAAACCTACAGGATTTTACTAGCATTGATTCAGGCACATGGTGAACTTCAGAAACAAAACTTGGATTCCGAGGTACGGAGCTATGTGTCTAGTTTTTTTTTTTCCCTGATAAAACATAAACCCGTAGGGTGTTTGGATGTTTGTTTTGAAAGTGATGAGTGATATATAATTAGAATCATTGTCCACGCGATGGTAGGCTAGTGGTTGGGGACATGAAATCTATAATGGAGGTTCAGGTTCAAACCTTGCACATGTCCCTTAACCATGGGTTACACGATTTACCTCCTCCACGTTGGCCGTGAGGGTGGGTTCTCCCACCACCCCCCCCCCCCCCCCCCCCTATAATTAGAATCCGATATTCAGCTGTGAACCTGTAATAAAACAGGGCACACTAGACTGTTCGTTGATTAATGAATAGATAAACAGACGTAGAATCAAATAATTAGATAATTAGTTTTGTTACTGGTAGATAACACTGAAAACAGATTATCTGAGACTTGAACTCAATCACACTAATGAGGTTGAAAACACACATCCAAACACCGGGTAAGAACTTTTACCTTTCTTGATGTTTGATTTTTCAAAGTAGTGCCATTATAAATACGGTTTATGAGATTACAGTTTACATGAATGTTCGTTACTGGTTTAAACAGAAAATCGAGAGAGAATTGGAAATGGAAGCTTGGCTAGATTTAGCCAATATTTACACCGATCTCAAATCTTTATCTGATGCTGAGGTTTGCATTGGCAAAGCCAAGTCAAAGGAATTCTACCATCCTCGAGCTTGGCATTCGACAGGTTTTTGCATTATCTCGTTAAAACTAGTTGTCTGATAATAGAACAGTCTGAAATCGGGTTTTCTATCCTGTTGGCTATACGCGAAAGATTCATATCATATTTGTATGTCGTGATCTTGTGGACTTGCAGGTTTGTTGTTTGAAGCTCGATCATTATTCAAAGAAGCACTCGTTGCCTTCTCAATTTCACTGTCGATAGAACCTGATTACGTCCCGAGTATCATTTCAACAGCAGAAACATTAATGAAAATGGGTGGTAGCGAAACACTCTCGATTGCAAGAAGCTTCTTGATGAACACGTTGCGGCTAGAACCAACGAACCATGATGCATGGTTTAACCTGGGTTTCATTTGCAAGAAGGAAGGTTTAATGCAGCAAGCTGCTGATTTTTTCCAAGCTGCACATGAGCTCAAATCATCGGCTCCTGTTCAGAGGTTTGTGTAGTAGTATAACTAGATATTTTTTTGCAGATTAGAATCTAGCGAAGCGGTTTTTAGTCAGAATCATGAATTTTGTGAATACTTGAAAATATGTATATCCATTTTATGAGGTGAGAACAGTAGAAATTTGGTGCAAGAGCATCATGTCTCGTTATCTCTAGATAGATTTTATGAATGAAACCACGATGATGTTCGTGGTTAGAGGTCACAAGGACCCGAGGGTAAAGCCACGACTTGTTATAGAAACTACAAAGTCTAGGACGGTTGGAACCAGTTAGGATCAAACTTCGAAGATGATTTTACTCCATAGCCAAGAAAGAGAAAAGTCCAACTTTTTAATTAAAGGCTTTGATCTCGGTTTCACCGTCTGCTCTGTTGATTGATGGGAAGTCTGTCTTTTTTTTTTTTTCGGTTCTATATTACACTTTTTTTAAATATGGGCAATTACGTAGAGTTGCTATCAACTTTTTATTATTTTGGTAATCGTTGCATTTGACCACGTGTTTTGAAACCATCGCTATAGAGATTCAAATCAGGTAAAACTTCATCAAAGCGAGAATAGCATTGTCACATACATTTAAATACACCTACACGTCCGGCTAGGGTTTTGCCTTTTGATTTGGTTTTGATTTTGGGTTTCGGTATAAGTGGGAAACAATCAATTGTTACTAGAATACACTTTATTGGTGATTGCGGCTTGCAAATGCTAGGTAGCGTTTGGTTTATTGAAATGTTCAGGAAGGAACTGGATTTTGTCAATGACATCAACTAGAAATGGATTCCTTACTAAATTTTTATACTTTTTAATGCACTAAGCGAACTAAAACTTATTTGTTGTACGATGCCTGTTTCTTTGCAAAAATAATAAACTAGAAGTATGTGCAACTAACTAATTTATCAAAAAAATTGTCAAAACTTTCACCGTACATGTAATCTCACCCCCTCCATCTACCATCACAACCATCATCACGCCAAACCACCCGAATCGTCAAGCATTGTGGAACAACCCTCGATTAGGGAAATATTCATCGTGGTTACCCTCCATGTGGTCGTAACTCGCATCCGTTGTCACGTAACCACCACGACCTGCCCCTTCGTTGACCCACCTCTTGCTCTAGCCCCTCATTCCCTCTCACACATACCGCTGCGCAAAGATGCATTTTAAAAGGGAAATTTCGTAAAAAAAAAAAAAAACATTCAAGTTGGATCATTCTTTTACGATTAGAACCTCCAACCATTTTTCGTTGCACAAAACCCTCCAACTGACTAAAACTTATTAAAAAAAGTTCTTTTTTGTTTCAAAAAAATGACTTGCAACCTGATGACCGGGTTACAATCTGCTGACCAACCTTTCGTCTCTGATGAACCTTCTCTCTAGCGAACTCATCTGTCTGTGTTTTATAATTCAAATCCACATTTCTTAGTGATTTCTTTGCTCAAATCTGTAATTTTTGGTTGAAATTTACTTTTTCGATGAAATTTCGGTAGTCAATGGTAACTTGTCGACAGTGGTCTGTAACTTTCAATCGGTAGAACCGATAATATCCTAATTTTGTAATATTTTACTGGTTGGAGATTTTTTATGCAATGAAAATGATTGGGGGTTTTAATCTAAAAAATGGTTCAACATGAGAAATTTTTTTGCACAAATATCACCTTTTAAAACTAAAACAAAAATATATTGAATGAAAGGAAAAAATAAGTTGTTATAATAGGAACCAGAGGGAAAATCAAGCCCAATTTTAATTTGGAAGATTGTCATGAGGAAGTGGTAGCTACTCAGTTTCAAATGTTAGTTGAAATAACTAAGCTTATTCAAAATTTACATACAACACAACCTTTATTTTATAAATTAAAAACTGATAATCACCTAAGTGTGTATACCCAATATTCTTAATTTCTATCTTTCTAGTTACATCAGCACTAATTCAGTTTTTTTTTTTCTTTTCATCCTTTCCATATCTCTATCTTTTCATCCTTTCCATATCTCTATCTTGGCAATACCTATGTTTCTATCCCAATGCCTATTATTATCTAAAAATGTAGAGAAAAACATAAAGGTAGGAGCCGCGACGGGGTGAGGGAGACTGGCACCGAGGTGGGTGGGCCGTGGTTGTCCGACATGGAGCCTCACCCCGCTGGGTGAAAGGGGTACTCGGTATACTCTTACCATGGATTTCACTATTTTGCTTGCATTTGTTATATTGTTTTCGTCCTTCGGGACCAAAAAAATAACCAAACCTATGAGAGCAATTGTCGAATCCTACAATTAGAGAAAAGATTACACTAGGTATAACCATCTTCTTTAAAGGTTATTTTCCTCAATGCACCTTAAGGATCATACATTCGAATCACATTCCGCCTCGATTGTTTATTTAACAAATGCCACAAGGACTCGAGGAGGACGAATAGAAATTCGTATGGATATTAAATGTAAAGTCCACTAAGAAAATTTATATGCAGTAGAACCTAATATTCTGATATTCAGAAGCAAATGAGAAGCTAAATGTATATAAAAGGTATGAGAAACTGTGATTTACTATTTTTATATATTAATTTATTGTTTTTTAAATTTATAATTTGTAAATAATAAATTCAAAATTAAATAGATCAACATACAAAAGTAATGAATCACTTATTATTTTTTTAATAATATGTTAAGTCATAAATTAATAATAGAAAGTTACATAACTTTTATGTTTGATTGTTTTAAACCTAATGCATGGATTTAACAATAAAATTCTTGTTTCTATACTTCGAAACAAGCACTATACTTTCCATAAAATTGTAATTTTTCTTATTTTTCTTGTAAAAACCATAAATATTATATTTGTGTTGGGTAGCTGCTGGTTGGATGGAGTAAGGGTTGGGTCGGATGGGATGTAATTGGATTTTGATTTAGATCAAAGTTGATCCATTAACAAACCTAGTGAAAATCAAATCATTTGGCTCATCATTTGAACGAACTTAAGTGACTTAAAACTAAATGACTGGTTAAAAATTACTTAAATATGAAAGACTAAACCAAATTATACATGTTTTATATAATAGAAAAACAAAGAAAAGCTTTTGTATTTGCTATTAATAACTTTCATCATGATAGATCCAGAGGTGGTGAGAACTTAGAAATTATGAATTCAACGTAGGGTATTCTTGAGTACGCCAACTCGAGCTATTAGAGATCAACTCGAAAGTTTTTCGAGATCGAATATTAAACTACTCGACTCGCGAGGCTTACGATCTTAATCGAGCTTCCACTTATCAACACACGTATTATATATATATTTTTAATAAACACATTTACATAAAATGTATATAAACTCAAAATTAAAACATACAAATATTAATTTAAAAAAACTAGAATAATGTTATTATTTGTCATAAATTTTATATTTTATATATATATAAAAGATAGATACATTTGATTTAAATAATAAAAACCATAATAAGAGGTTTAAAAAATTTAAATAATTAGTACAACATGAAGGTGACACGTGACATTAAAAATTCTCTTGTCGTGAACTGTTATTACGGTATTACATGACTAAATTAATGAAAGTAGATCCTTACAATCTTCCTAAAAGTTTTTATTTTTTAAAGAGTAAATTACAAAAATGGTCCCTGTGGTTTGCTCAAAATTATGAAAACGGTCCCTCAACTTCCAAAGTTGCAGTGGCAGTCCCTCAAACCACATTTTACTTGCAGAATTGGTCCTTCTGTTTCTAAAATTTTTAAAAATGACGATTTTGCCCTTCTCACATTACAAGTTTGGTAATTTCAATTTTGGTCCTTTTTCTTAATTTTTTACTTTTGGTTTTAAATTTGAAATATTAATTTAATAAATTATGACGTGATTCATTATCAAATATATGATTATTATTATTCTCATTATTATTATTATTATTTATATCAATTTATTTTGTAAAATAATTCTATATTTATTTACTAAAATTATTTTTTTTATTAATTAATTTTTGCATCTTTTTTGTATTTAGCTTATTTATTAAAGTTTTATTATTTATATATTGGTTAAACAATTTGTATAATTTTATTATTTATATTTTTCCATCAAACTATTTCAATATGTTAATAAGTATTGAATTTAAGTAATTGATTTATATGAACTAATTCATTACGTTTTGATTTAAATTTTACTAATTTATTATTTTTGATTTAAATATTTTTTATGCTAATATGTTTTTATTTAAATTTATTATTTTATTTTTTTGGATTTAGATATATTGTTATGCCAGTACGTTTCGATTTCTATTTATTATTTTATTTGTTCTGATTTTAAATTTTGCTACGTTAATAATTAAGTAAAAAATTAACAAAATATTTAAGTGAAAACGAATAAAAACATATAATATACAAACTTGTAAATCAAAAAGATAAAATATTATATTGAAATCAAAACGTGTTGGTATAACAAAATATTTGTAATCAAAAATAATAATAATAAAGTAAATTTAAATCAAAACGTATTAACATAACAAAGTATATTACTTTAATTAAAATAAAATAAAAAATAAATATAATTCATTATTTTTCTAATATCAATAAAGATTAATAATTATTAAAGATAAATATAATATATTATTTCTTACATATTCAAATATTAATAATAGATAAGATTTAAATTTACATCCAATTTATATCTTATATATACTTATCTATATATCTAAATAAAAATATAAAATATATATAAACATTATATATTATGTAAAACTAAAATTTCAAATTATATCGACTATATATAATTATAATAATAATAAAATATAATAAAGATTTAAATAATAAGTTGTTAAACTAATATTTCAAATTTAAAATCAAAAATTAAAAATTTAAGGAAAGTGACCAAAAGCTGAGAAATAAAGAGATTGCCTTGGTACTCGTTCAGTGGAGACACCATAAGGGTACCAACGCTACCTGGGAGCCCGAGTCAGAGATGCGATCGAGATATCCTCACCTATTCCAGAGTTCGAGTTAGATTCTGGGACGGAATCTCTTTAAGTGGGGAGGATTTGTAACATCCGTCAATTTGACCTGGTACGTGGAATTATTTTAGTGGATAAATAATTTATTAATATTGGGTTGGTCCAATTATATCCCGTTTCGTGGATTGATACGTGTCGGGATTGGGACTTGCGTGTCATCGGGTTATAATTTTAATGAACGGATTATATTTTTGGGATCGTGGGATTAAATGGGTTAAATGGGCATAAATATTGAAAATGTGATATCGGGTTCGGGTTATTGGGTTCGGGACCGGTTAATTAAGAGACGTACATAAGAGTGCTTATCCTCCTTTCTTCCCTTATCCATTTGAGAGACCTAAATAGTGAAGTGTGTGTGTTTGTGTGAAGATGTCCAGGCCAGAACCTTGTATGAATTGAATTGGGTGCAGGAGCTCAAATTAATCATCATCATCATCTTCATCTTTGTGTTTGAAGCTCAACAAGGTAAGGATTCTTGTAGTTAACCTTCAAATTTGATGTACATGTTGTTGTGAATTGGGAATTGGTTTGAGAGCTTTTAAGAGCAAGTTACCTATGGTTTTGTATGTGTATTTATGGGTCTGAGATTGAATTGAGAGGAGTTGTGTACTCCTGGCAGCCATGAAAATCGCAGGTCAGGATGCAGGGGTTTCGCGGAGTCGCGGCGCGACCACCAGGGTCTCCGCGGCGCGACTAACAGCCTGCAGGGAAAATTCGAGTTTGGTCTCAATAAAGGGGTTTTGGGTTGAATTGTGTCGGGTTTCCTTCGGGATTGCTCGGGCTGTGTTTTGTTGGGGTTGGGGTCTTGTTTGGGATTGCCTTGAGTCGGGTTTGAGTCGAGTTTCGGATATTGATCGGGTTTCGGTTCCGTGGGATCGTCGGGTTCAAATTGAGTTCGGGTCAATATGGTTGTGTGATATGTGTTATTCAGCGATTGTGTTTAATTCTTGGGCTATCCGTGTGTTACAGGGACTAGCGGATCTCGAGCCGGATTTGATCAGGGCGTTCAGACTTCGGGGAACCAATCAGGTGAGTACTCGAGACGTTTTCTAAACGCGCGCCGTCTTTACGATTTTAGCTGTGTTGCTATTTTGTGCGTGTTTATATATATGAGACAGGGACGTGAACCTCAGGTATGCTCTATTCCTTATATGTGTTATGTATGAGATGTGAGATCGGTTCAGGGGTCCGTGATGAGTTCCATACGGACAATAAGTCGCGAAGGGGAATCGTGCGGGTTGACTGTCCCTTACAGTCCTTGGGGCGTATATATACGGCAGGGCCTGTAGCCGGGTAGCTTCCGTGCTACAAGGTATTACTGACCATTGCTGTGTGCGATGTGTCCACCGGGGAGGGGTCCCCACAGGGCTATGTGCACTCCGATCTCATACTTATGCCTTATATCTGAGATGTGTGTTGGGCTATCGAGACAGGGACAGAGATTGTGTGTTATGTGCCTATGTGCAGTGTCAACCCTCGCGTGCTCACGGGCTTTATAGCTCACGTTATCGAGTCTAACATGTTCAGGGAATCAGAAGGGACCTCAGCAGCCGCCGAGGTAAATTGCGAGATGAATTGAAGATCCGTGATAGTATTGTGTGTTGTATCGAACTCGTGTAATAGTTGTTTTGGGGTCAATGTATCCAGTGACCGGGATTTGTATATTTTGTTGACTTGGGATTTGAATGTATTAACTTTGTGTTTAAAGTTTTAATTAGCCATAATCTGCATTATCCTATGACGCGTGTGTTATAGATCCGTTGCGTTATTGCCACTTATGATATTGAGTTGACGTGACATTTCCAGGATCGGGAGGGGTGTTACAGCATGGTATCAGAGCTTGTGGTTTGAAGCTTGAGTATCATTAGTGGATGCTTAACTTAGACCTTGTTCCGGTCCACGGGGGATCGTTTTGCGATTTTATAGTGGATTAACCGACCTGGCTTAGTGTATAACGCTGGGTAATTTATCCCTTGTGCTTAATCGTTTTGCTTTGTGCAGATTATTATGGCAGATCAGGGTGAAGGGTCGGGCGCGGGTAAGCCGCCCAGTGATGAGTATATCCGAAAATCTGAGCTGTTAGATGTTCTTACCGAGTTTTACAGAAAGCAAAAAGAGCAAGAAAGGGAACAGGGTCAGAGTTTGGGGCCAGTTGTTCAGCGTACCGAGACTGGGTCAGGAGGTGGAGCATCGTCGTCTTCTCAGCGGGGCGGATCTTTTAAGGATTTCATGACAGGGGCTCCACCGCAGTTTCGGGGTGACGGTGAGCCGGGGGCGGCCATCGCATGGGAGCGAGAGATTGAGGGCGCGTTCCGAGTGGCCCATGTCGATCCCAGAGATATGGTTGGGTACGTCGCATATCAGTTACGGGGCGGTGCTTTGAAGTGGTGGAAATCGATAGAGTCTTCGATGACCGAGTCCGCCGCTTATGCCATGACTTGGGAACAGTTTAGGGCTATGTTTGAGCTCCAGTACATTCCGAGGGACGAGAGACGAGAGATGGAGCGTCGGTTCCTCCATTTGCAGCAAGGTAATATGACGGTACAGCAGTACGTTGATCAATTCATTGAATACTCGCAGTTCGCGCCTCAGCACGTTGACACGGAGAGCCGTAAGGCAGACGCGTTTATTGATGGGCTCCGATCTGATATCCGAGAGTTTGTAGGACTACATGATACTCCGACATTTGCTAGAGCCCTCGAGATGGCCCGCATGAGGGAGCGGGAGATCCTCAAGCAGAGGGAGCAGCCCTCTTTCCAGAGGCAGCGGACTGGGACTTCCGAGCAGCCGTCTAGTGTATGGAGATCTTCCGGGGACGCCCCCAGTGACCAGCGTCCGGATCAGTGGCAGTTTTCAGGTCAGGGTTCTGGGCAGACTTCAGGGCAAGGGTCGGGACAGCGACGTGATAGGGATCGAGATAGAGGCCGAGATCGCAGGTCGAGACGTCAGGGTCAGGGCCATAGTCAGGGATCTGGATCACGGAGCCAGAGCAGTGTGGGACAGGGGTCCCAGGCGTCCGGCAGCCGTGTTGAGAGTTCTTATGGTGATCGGGAGTGCCCGAGATGTCACCGGCGTCATTCGGGCCAGTGTTTGTCTGAGCAGCCGCGTTGCTTCCGGTGCGGCCAGCGGGGCCAGGCCGCTTCGGTTTGTACAGTTCCGGAGCCGTTGTGTTTCAGATGTGGAAGACCAGGGCATCGTGTCAGAGATTGTCCAGAGCCGGGGCCGGCAGTTCAGGGGGCTAGTTCGAGTGGGGCCAGGGCCGAGCCGTCGTCGTCCAGCCGCCGTGAGACAGTTCCGAGGGGTCGCGGACGAGTATTTCAGGTGACAGCAGAGGAGGCACGGGATGCTACAGATGTTGTTTCGGGTACGTATATCCTTAACGGACTTCGAGCTCGCGTATTATTTGATTCCGGGGCAGATCACTCCTATGTGTCTGTTATATTTTGTGCATATTTTAGTGTGTCTCCTTCTCCTTTGTCTGTTCCGTTGGTTGTCGAGAGGGTCGATGGGAGTTCGATGTTAGTGAGTCGGGTTTATCGGGACTGTGTGTTAGAGATAGACTCCCATCAGTTTGCGATTGATTTGCTGCCGATTGAGATCAGTAGCTTCGATGTTATTGTGGGTATGGACTGGTTGACTGCCAGACGGGCTGATATTCTGTGTGCCAAGAAGATCATCCGTATACCCATTTCTGACAGTGAGAGTGTCATTATCTATGGAGAGCGCCGTAAGGGAGATATTGGGATTGTATCTATGGCCAGAGCTCAGCGGTATGTCTCTAAGGGGTGTGAGACCTTCCTAGCCTATGTGGTTGACGCGAGGAAGGAAAAGAAGACCTTAGAGGATATTCCAGTGATTCGTGAGTTCCCTGAGGTATTCCCAGAGGAGTTGCCTGGGTTACCGCCAGATCGCCAGGTAGAGTTTCGCATAGATCTTGTTCCCGGGGCAGTGCCGATTGCGAAGACGCCTTATAGGCTGGCACCGACAGAGATGCGAGAGTTGATGTCTCAGTTGCAGGAGCTTCTAGATCGTGGATTCATCCGTCCTAGTTCGTCGCCGTGGGGTGCGCCAGTATTATTCGTGAAAAAGAAGGACGGTAGCATGCGGATGTGTATCGACTACCGGGAATTGAATAAAGTGACCGTGAAGAATCGCTATCCACTTCCGCGTATCGATGACCTGTTCGATCAGCTCCAGGGTTCGAGTTACTTCTCCAAGATCGACTTGCGGTCGGGTTATCACCAGTTGAGGGTCAGGGACGAAGATGTGCCGAAAACAGCGTTTCGGACTCGTTATGGGAACTACGAGTTCCTTGTGATGCCTTTCGGTTTGACTAACGCACCCGCCGCTTTCATGGATTTGATGAATCGGGTGTGTAGAGCTATGTTGGATAGATACGTGATCGTGTTCATCGATGATATCCTTATCTATTCGCGGAGTGCCGAGGACCACGAGCAGCACCTCCGAGAGGTTTTGACCATGCTGCGCAGGGAGAAACTGTACGCGAAGTTCTCTAAATGTGAATTTTGGCTTCGGGAAGTGCAGTTTTTGGGTCATGTGGTCAGTGCCGAGGGTATAAAAGTGGATCCGGCCAAGATTGAGGCAGTGATGAGTTGGGAGCCTCCGAGATCGGTGCCTGAGATTCGTAGTTTTCTGGGTCTCGCCGGGTATTATAGACGCTTCATCCAGGATTTCTCGAGGATTGCCTTGCCGTTGACGAGATTGACACGGCAGTCCGTTCCGTTTGAGTGGTCCGAGGATCAGGAGCGTGCGTTTAGAGAATTGAAGACCCGATTGTGTCAGGCTCCAGTGTTAGCATTGCCGGAGGGTACCGATGATTTTGTGGTGTACTGTGATGCTTCGGGATCAGGGTTGGGCTGTGTTTTGATGCAGCGGGGAAAGGTGATCGCCTATGCCTCGCGCCAACTGAAGATTTATGAGGAAAACCATACCGTGCATGATTTAGAATTGGACGCCATTGTGTTCGCGTTGAAGATTTGGCGCCATTACTTGTATGGGTCTCGGTTTATTGTGTATACCGACCATAAGAGCCTTCAGTATCTGTTTAGCCAGAAAGATCTGAATATGCGACAGCGCCGTAGCCTTGAGTTGCTTAAGGATTACGATTGCGAGATTCAGTACCACCCGGGCCGGGCTAATGTGGTAGCTGACGCGCTGAGCCGTAGGGCATGTGGCCAGACTGTGATATCTAGGGCTTCGAGGCTTGAGATTACCTCGACATTGATCGATAGTCTGAGGTTAGCACAGCAGGAGGGCCTGCGGGGTGATAATGTGAAGCGAGAGCGTCTGACCGGGCAACTTGAGTCATTGATCAGGGGCGAGCGTGGGCTGTTTGTGTTTCATGATAGGGTATGGGTCCCGAGGGTTGGGAATCTGCGACAGTTGATTCTTGATGAGTCGCATCGGTCGAGGCTGTCTGTGCATCCGGGAAGTACTAAGATGTATCGTGATCTCCGTGACTTCTACTGGTGGCCGGGAATGAAAAGGGGTGTGGGCCGATATGTCGAGCAGTGCATGACGTGTCTTAGGGTCAAAGCTAAGCATCAGAAGCCGCACAGGCATCTGCAGCCGTTGAAAATCCCTGAGTGGAAGTGGTATCACATCACGACGGATTTCATTGTGAGACTTCCACGCACGGTCCGCGGGAACGATATGATCTGGGTTATAGTGGATCGACTAACGAAGAGTGCGCATTTCTTAGCCGTTCGGGGTACTATCACCATGGATCAGTTAGCGAGGCTGTACATAAACGAGGTGGTATCGCGGCATGGGATTCCGATGTCAATTACTTCGGACAGGGATACGCGGTTTACGTTCCGGTTTTGGCAGAGCTTTCAGCGAGAATTGGGTACCAGGGTCCAGCTGAGCACAGCTTACAGACCGCAGACTGACGGTCAGACCGAGCGCACCAATCAGACCCTCGAGGATATGTTGCGGGTGTGTGCTATCGACTTCAGCGGCAATTGGGACGTGCATTTACTGTTGGTCGAGTTCGCGTATAATAACAGCTATCACGCCACGATTAAAATGGCTCCGTTTGAGGCACTATATGGGCGTAAGTGCCTGACCCCAGTGTGTTGGGGCGAGGTCGGTGAGCGACCTATCAGCGGGCCGGAGTTATTGCAGGAGACTAGTGACAAGGTGGCCGTGATTCGGGAGCATATGAGGGTCGCCCAGAGCCGTCAGAAAAGTTATGCCGATCGCCGTCTGAAAGAGCTAGAGTTCAGTGTCGGGGACCGAGTCTTGCTTAAAGTGTCGCCGTGGAAAGGGGTTATACGATTCAGACATCGTGGGAAGCTGAGTCCACGTTATATTGGGCCATTCGAGATCGTTGAGAGAGTCCGGGATCAGGCCTATCGACTGCGATTGCCTTCAGAGTTGGCTGGTGTGCACGATACGTTTCATGTGAGTCATCTCCGGAAGTGTCTGGCTACAGATGATCAGTATGTGCCCTTATCAGAAATTACAGTCGATGATCAGCTGCGATATGTGGAGCAGCCCGAGGCCGTTTATCGACCGAAAGATCAAGAAGCTGAGAAATAAAGAGATTGCCTTGGTACTCGTTCAGTGGAGACACCATAAGGGTACCAACGCTACCTGGGAGCCCGAGTCAGAGATGCGATCGAGATATCCTCACCTATTCCAGAGTTCGAGTTAAATTCCGGGACGGAATCTCTTTAAGTGGGGAGGATTTGTAACATCCGTCAATTTGACCTGGTACGTGGAATTATTTTAGTGGATAAATAATTTATTAATATTGGGTTGGTCCAATTATATCCCGTTTCGTGGATTGATACGTGTCGGGATTGGGACTTGCGTGTCATCGGGTTATAATTTTAATGAACGGATTATATTTTTGGGATCGTGGGATTAAATGGGTTAAATGGGCATAAATATTGAAAATGTGATATCGGGTTCGGGTTATTGGGTTCGGGATCGGTTAATTAAGAGACGTACATAAGAGTGCTTATCTTCCTTTCTTCCCTTATCCATTTGAGAGACCTAAATAGTGAAGTGTGTGTGTTTGTGTGAAGATGTCCAGGCCAGAACCTTGTATGAATTGGATTGGGTGCAGGAGCTCAAATTAATCATCATCATCATCTTCATCTTTGTGTTTGAAGCTCAACAAGGTAAGGATTCTTGTAGTTAACCTTCAAATTTGATGTACATGTTGTTGTGAATTGGGAATTGGTTTGAGAGCTTTTAAGAGCAAGTTACCTATGGTTTTGTATGTGTATTTATGGGTCTGAGATTGAATTGAGAGGAGTTGTGTACTCCTGGCAGCCATGAAAATCGCAGGTCAGGATGCAGGGGTTTCGCGGAGTCGCGGCGCGACCACCAGGGTCTCCGCGGCGCGACTAACAGTCTGCAGGGAAAATTTGAGTTTGGTCTCAATAAAGGGGTTTTGGGTTGAATTGTGTCGGGTTTCCTTCGGGATTGCTCGGGCTGTGTTTTGTTGGGGTTGGGGTCTTGTTTGGGATTGCCTTGAGTCGGGTTTGAGTCGAGTTTCGGGTATTGATCGGGTTTCGGTTTCGTGGGATCGTCGGGTTCAAATTGAGTTCGGGTCAATATGGTTGTGTGATATGTGTTATTCAGGGATTGTGTTTAATTCTTGGGCTATCCGTGTGTTACAGGGACTAGCGGATCTCGAGCCGGATTTGATCAGGGCGTTCAGACTTCGGGGAACCAATCAGGTGAGTACTCGAGACGTTTTCTAAACGCGCGCCGTCTTTACGATTTTAGCTGTGTTGCTATTTTGTGCGTGCTTATATATATGAGACAGGGACGTGAACCTCAGGTATGCTCTATTCCTTATATGTGTTATGTATGAGATGTGAGATCGGTTCAGGGGTCCGTGATGAGTTCCATACGGACAATAAGTCGCGAAGGGGAATCGCGCGGGTTGACTGTCCCTTACAGTCCGTGGGGCGTATATATACGGCAGGGCCTGTAGCCGGGTAGCTTCCGTGCTACAGGGTATTACTGACCATTGCTGTGTGCGATGTGTCCACCGGGGAGGGGTCCCCACAGGGCTATGTGTACTCCGATCTCATACTTATGCCTTATATCTGAGATGTATGTTGGGCTATCGGGACAGGGACAGGGATTGTGTGTTATGTGCCTATGTGCAGTGTCAACCCTCGCGTGCTCACGGGCTTTATAGCTCACGTTATCGAGTCTAACATGTTCAGGGAATCAAAAGGGACCTCAGCAGCCACCGAGGTAAATTGCGAGATGAATTGAAGATCCGTGATAGTATTGTGTGTTGTATCGAACTCGTGTAATAGTTGTTTTGGGGTCAATGTATCCAGTGACCGGGATTTGTATATTTTGTTGACTTGGGATTTGAATGTATTAACTTTGTGTTTAAAGTTTTAATTAGCCATAATCTGCATTATCCTATGACGCGTGTGTTATAGATCCGTTGCGTTATTGCCACTTATGATATTGAGTTGACGTGGCATTTCCTGGATCGGGAGGGGTGTTACACGGATCAAGCGGTTTAAGCGGTTCGGCTCGGTTTCTCGGTTTTCCGGTTTTGTTTGAACACCCCTACCATCATTCCGTTATCCACGTCAATACCAAATCAAATTTCCCTATCAGTTTTATCTATACTTTAATATCACTTAAACCATGAAAATATTTATCTTTCTATACTACTAAAAAATACACACACAAAACTCAATTTTAAAAAAAATGTGAGTTCGGGATGGTTGTGCCGACCACATATCTTTTTAGTGGTACCACACAAGGGGAAGGGGTGAGCAAAAACCGAACAGGAAACCTAAAAAAACAAAAAGCCGGAAAAACCAAACCGAAAAATCCAAAAAACCGGGAAACCGAAAAACAAAACAAGAAACCAAAACAAGAAAAAAAAAAACCAGAGTAAAAGGTTTGGGTTCGGATTCCTTCTCAAAACCGAACTAAACTGGTTTTCTAAATGGATTAAAATTTTCTAATATTTTATATACTAGTTTATGACCCACGTGACACGTGAATACTTTTAAAAAAATTTTATAGAAAAAGTATATAAGTAAAAAAATACATAACTATTAATTATTTAAAAATAATATAAGAATACTATTATTATTCGTATATGATTTTTTTAATAAGTTTATTTTTAGTTTAATATATTTTAATTGATATAAATTGTGATTTTAGTTTATATATAATACAAATTTTATATATTTACTACAAAGTAATATTTATAGACTAAAAATAATAGAGAGTTATTTATCTTTTTAAAAAGAACAATTGTATTTATCTTTTATTATTTATAAATTAAAAAATAATAAGTGTATTTGTCTTTTTAAAAGTGATAAATTGTATTTATTTTTTATGTTTTTATAATAATAAGTTGTATTAATATTTTCCAAAGAAATGTGGATGTGACACGTGACATTTGATGTTTTTTTATTATATAAGTTTACTAACCCATGTGTTACATGAGTATTTAAAAAACTAATTATTTTTTGAGAATTTAAAGTTATAAACAAATACACAATTGTTATATGCATGTGATATAAACATATATTGAATTTATTAAAACTTCAATTCAACTTAAACATTTATAATATTTCTCAACTATACCACATTGTATACCATTAATGTAAGATGCCATAAAAAAAGTATGCATCAACTTTTAACACAAACTTAACTAGTTGAATACTCGTGCTTTGCTCGGGTGATGTGTAATGAAATTAATATTTATAACTAATTTTTTGAACGGAAAATTAACCTACTACTATTCTTAAACTACCCATTTGTCACAAATGGGGACTTCAGAAGTTACTTCCACTGCATAAATTCCAATTTGTCTCCGACGCGAGTCAAACTCGTGACCCAACACTTACACGTCACCTCTCATACCAAATGGGCTAAACCCCATTGGTATTTATAATTAATTGATGACACAACAAAAATTTATTTTTTTTAAGAAAACTATACATTGTTTGCGAAAAAAATGTTACTTATATTAACCATGAATATTAATAATTACACTTAATTATATTTGAAGTCTATACATATCTAGTTTAATACATGTGAATTGATCAAAAAACTGATTTTAGTTAAAAAAAATCGTGTATAAGAATGAAGTATATAAGAAAATAATAATAATAATAATAATTTACAATAAAATGAAAACCCATCATTTTTCCATCAACTAATATACAAATACGTATTTGCAAATTATTACTTACAATATCGTCTAACATAATTTCTATAATAACAATTTATTCAAACCAATTAATAAAATGTTATCAAACAAAAGCAGTTATCATAATATTTTTTAATAAATCTTAATAAAATCACATTAAACAATTTAAACGGCAAATGACATACCTCATTGGCTAAAGATTTATTTAAAACATTATCGATTCATTATTAACGGGGATCTTCATTGTTGTTCATGGTATACTGAAAAATATTAAAACATGTGTTAATTTTGAAACATTAATATATAAACAAAACAAAATAATGAGAAGCTTTAAATGTAAATAAAAAGTATATCAATGCAACGTTTTTTTTCTGAGATTTGAATCAGGGATGACACAATTTTGACCCAACGGACAGGACGACAAAAATGGCTCGTTGTAAAAAAAGTAAGCTAGCACATAATTTTTTTTAAATAATAAATGCCATGTGTTTACCTATTTTATAATATATGCTGATTAAAAAACTACTTTTATATGCTTATCTGCCGTATTTTATATGTTTATTAAACTGAATCATCAATAAAATTTAAATCCAAATGTAAATGTTATCCTATCAGTACCTATCTATATATTTAATAAGATTGTTTTTCCGTTTGCTTATAAATTTATTAAAAATAAATAAACATTATATAAAATTATTAAATTTTAAAAAAGGTAAACAAACGATATGTAAAAATATATTTCATAATATTTTGTTTATTATAGTAAAATATATAATATTTTTTAATCTATAAACTAAAATTTTTATCTATATTAATTAATATATATATATATATATATATATATATATATATATATTTATAAATGAAAAATTTAGAATAATCAACTATTCATATCTATTTTATAAAACTACAAAAATAAAAGTTTTGAATAATTAATGTTTAATTGTAATTTGTATACATAAATAAATATCACATTATTTTATGCAGGTTTGTTAGTATTGATAGGATTCCTGATGTTATCCCATTATATTCTGAATTTTAACAAATTATATTGCGCTAAATTAAGTTCCTTATTTTTTTGAATTTTAACCAATCATGTTGTGCCAAATCAGCCTTAATTTTCTGAATTTTAACCACTAATATTGCGCCACGTGAGCATTTTTTCTCTCTGCTACGTCGGCAATATATATAATTTTATATTTTATACGCATGTGAGATTAGTTCCTTATAAAAAATATAATAAAATGTGCACCTTACCAGATTTTTAAATATAGGAAAGGCTCGAAATACCTACTAGTACTTGACAAGTTTCCTTATGGGTGAGATCGTAAGTGGTTTAAGTCGAGTGTAGCTAGATTTAAATTTAAACGTATGAAACACTAAACTCGTCCAAACATAAATTCAAAATAATCTGGTTTTATCTAATTGTTAATACAATAAGCTCAATTATTTTTTATCAAAATCCAGTTTATAAAAAATAACATAAACACTAACCTTTAATTAAAATATTTAACGTACAATTACAAATTTTTATTTCTCCATTATCGTTGGATATATTATAAATAAAGTAATATGAATCCTAAAATTACAATTCATGGATTATAATTAATTTTTTTATACTGAGAAAATATCATATTTGTAAGATAATGATATTATGTGTTTTAGTAAAAATCTAATCAAAATATCAACTTTTTTTTATCTTAAAAGTAAATTTAGATTAGTATTAGAATATTTAAAATATTTCTTTTTTTAATTACATGAATTAAATAAGAAAGTATTTGAATTAGATATCATATTTTCTTTTAATAATGAATTAGTAAACATAGAAATCTAATTATGGAAAAAATGAGGGAAATCAAAATTTTAGAGGGATGAGAAAGTGATACGTGGCATGAGAGGCTTTCTTTTATTAATATAATATAGATTTATTGAGTTATTTCTACTTTCATTTATATTTGATCTTATGTCCTACATTACAAAACTTCTTTTATTTATATCCACATGAAATTATATTTCAAAATTATATATATAATTGATATTTATAATGTTAAAATGCTAATTAATTGATATGATTAATAGTTATGCTTATTTTAATTATATGTGATGTAGTAAATGTTAATTAATTAGTATAAACATTCTATTATAATTACACAGGATGAACTTACTAAAATATTAATTAAAAGCCTAAGTTAGTAAGTTTAATAAATTAAAGTATCAAACTATCTAAATTAATAATTAATATCCAATTTCAGTAAATCAAAGCATCAAACTAAGACACAAGTCGCTTAAAAATCCAAGCGTAAGCATTATTTGTGATGATCTATCAAATAGTACTTAACTTTAGTAAAAAAAAATCATAATTTTAACCAAAAACCAAACTGCTTTTGAAAAAACCAAAAATCCACGGGTGTAAACGGAAAACCCGATAATCCAAACCGAAAAAATGTAAAACCAAAACCGAAAAACCGACAAATTCAGTTCGGGTTCGATTTCGACCAAAAACCAAACTGAACCGCTCCATGCTCGCCCCTAAAAGGGGTGGTGTTTCCCACCTAAATTCCCATCCCATACCACTCCCCTTGCCGTAATGATGATATTTGGTTTAAACTAGATTTTTCATTACATTTTTAAGATTTTAAAAATAATAAATTATACTTTGTCTATCATTTTGAAAAAATAATTACTATATTTATACCTTCAAGTAAAACATGAAAGTGACACGTAGGATTCCAACGTTCTTATATGTTGATTCAAAAAATATTTTTACTTAATTTGTATTATACTTATAATAATAATAAATGGTAATAAGTATTTTATGTATTGTATAAATAAATTTCTAAGTATAATACAATAAATAAAATACTTATATGTTTTAAAATTTCAAAAGAACAATTAGATTTAGATTAGCTAATATACTAAAAATTATTAAATAATTAATATTAATGTCTTTTTATGTCATTTAATACTAAAAGCTACAACTATAGCTACTTTTATCAAACACATTTATAAAAGCTCCAGCTCTTTTAAAAAGCTACAGCTCCCAAAACCTCCACCTACTAAAAGCTTCAGCTCACAGCTCCAGCTCGAAACTACAACTAGTCGTGTCAAACATACCCTAAGTATGGTAGATAGAATCAACTAATTATTAATATTTATAATTATCAATAATAATAAGTTGTATTTATATTTTATATCATTTTAAAAATAATAATATTTTTATTTTTGGTAATACATGCAGGTGACACGTGCCTTTACACTATTTACTTTATTACATAAGACTTTACCATTTATAAATAACCAAGCCGAGTCGCATCGAGCTTGTTGAGACGAGTTAAGCCACCTATTTATATATTATTAAGTATGCAATTTAATAAACTGTTGAGTCGAGTCAGCTCAGTTCAAACATGAAAATTTAGATTCAGTCGAGTTTCAAGCATTACTGTCGAGCTCGAGTTGAGTTTCACTACTCGACTCAATCATAACCCTAATACATGCGGTTTCAACAGGTAAAGAGGCTTTCTTAAATTACTTTTTGTTAAAATGTGAGTTACAAAATGGGCAACACCTGCACCTTCAAAGTTTATATAACACTGTACAAAACTAAACTTATTATAGATGAAAGTCCAAACAGGAGCCATAAACAAACTTTACAAGTAGTTTATTACCTTTTTCTGCATACAATTATTTCAGGGAAATTTTTCATAATCAACCGCTGCTATTCAATAAATGCATCTTTCCACTTCTTAGATGATAATCCTACAAACACTGCATTCATCCAGGTGGAAAAATGATGAGCTTTAGCTCTGTAACTTTGGATAAATTATCAAGAAAGGTAACATAAAACACAAAATTTGACAATAAAGATAATGTGAAATTTTTTAGGCCAAGAAAGGTAGCATAAAATTTAAATTTGACGAAAAATGGTATCGATAAGCAATTAAAAAGGTAAAATTTTAATTTCATGGTCCATTTCTCGTTAAAAATTATCATTTGATTATCTTTCTCGGCCTAAAATTTGAATGTAATGTCTTTTATTTGCAAAAATATAATTTAATGTTACCTTATTTGATCTAAAATATTTCACAATACATTTATTGTCTAACTTTATATTTTATATTATCTTTCTTGATAATTATTCCTTTTAACTTAAACTCACCCACTCCCAGGTAAGCATAGCCCATTAAGGTTTTCTATTTCAGTCTCAATTTTTCTTATAAATATTATTCAATGTAATTATTATTGATATTTTAGTGTAATTCATTGACCAAGTTTATTGGCTTTGGTTAGAATTAGAACGAGTTTAGGAGGTGTGGAGTGCACACTCATAGAAGTTTGGCCAAAGTCAAGACCCGAGCATTATAGCGGAGGTCAAGGGGGCTGCGCCCCCTTGCAAGGTCCTAGGGGCGGAGCCTCTAGCGGGGTCCAAGGGGCGGAGCCTTACTTAATATGACTTATCTTAACAGTTTTGGTGTTGTTATCTTAACAGCTTTGAGACTGTGTTATCTTAACAGCCTTAGGTAAGACATTTGTCTTGTGAAGCTTGCTATCTTAACAACTTTAGTGATGTTAAGATATCGCCATTGTTAAAATAATGGCTGTTTTAACTACTTAAGTTGGTTGAATGAGAAGTTAACATGTCTTATCCACTTAATAGCAGTATATATATACATACGAAATTATCAGTCAAGGCTAACACATTTTCTTGTGATTATCCCATAACAATATTTGGATACCCAACTAGGGCAAATAATTGTTATAGGAAAGTGACTATACACGATCACAAAGATCATCCAACTGATTCCAAGTTCGTTTCTTCAATTTCATCCACGGTTTCTAGCAATTATAACCTAATCCGAAGTTACTACAAGGGAGTTGCTTGTACTATATTCTATTTTTTACTGTGTTTTTTGTTTGTGTTTACTTTTCTTGGGCCGTTTCTCAACAATGTCAATGTGGAATTCTGAAAGCAGGACATTTCCATTTTATATAAAGAGTATTTAGGATCACGACACGAGAGTTAAAGAACCAGATATTCACTTACAAATATACATAAAGACGGATGCTATGTTTACTAAAGTTAATCGTCATCCCATCTGCCACTGCACCAACAAAACAAATCGTGCTATGATCAGATTTCCATCAAAAAAACACAACTGATTTACTTTTTAGAGAAGAATTGGTGGAAGCCCAGAAGGAGGATTTGAACCCATAATGATTAGCAGCTATGAAACGGAGTAATCATACGATAGTAAAAAAACGTGTGTATGATTACCATTCAGAAAAAACGGCTTGGAAAAGTCACGAAAATTAGGCATACCTTGAGAGTTGGTTCGCCTTTGTGAGGGTTGGATGCCTGTTTTGCAGCTGCTTGCATCTGAGCTCGTGCAGCTCTACCTGCAGCTGATTGTGCAAATTGTTCTTGTCTGCAATATTATGAGAAAATATGGAAACTATGATTAATGAGACATCATTCTGTATGCTCCGATCTTTCCAAACAAAGGAAACATTTTTGACATTTGAGATCATCAGATAAAACATTTCTTCAGAAATAAACAAGTCTAGTTTTAGCTTTGAGAATATAATCTACAATATCCTCCTTTCGATCCTGACATGAAATCATGTACCCTTTTTCAGTGCATCATGAAAAATTTCAAATTCTATTTTCGATTGATAAATTGACTATATTAGTTTGCATGAATCATGCAGTGCAAAAATATGTAATGGACAAGTTGATTAGCTAATCTTTACCGTTGACAACAAAATTTTCACATCCGAATCAATACCGATCCAATCTTTGGAAAGCCAATGATAACACAGCATACACAGTTATCGACAAGGGTTTGTAACTTATTATACATAATTTAGTTTTAAAAAGAGTAGGAACATCAATTAGATTAAATGTCTCCCATCACATAAAAGAGAGAAAAAGTATAGCGATTGGTATTATTTAACTCGTTACTTAAATCATTTTTTAAGGCAAGTGACATCATTGGAGCCTGCAGGGGTAGAACTCAAGACCTCCTTGGAAAATCCCAAGCCTCAACTGCTAAGCCACACCTATGGGACAAAAACTATCAACACATGCTATTAGACAAAAAACATGCCTGGTACATTTTATTCCGTTGTGAATAGGTTATTGATATTGATAGGGCATAAAAATATACATGTTTCACATATGCAATAGACTCAATTATGCATCATAATATCTTCAAAAAATGTTACTTTGATGAGGTTTTGTGTTATGGAAGGCATAGGAGAAAGTCGAGCCAGAATGAAGAAGACACAAGCTGAAGTTTTCAAAGCCAGCTCCAGCGCAGGCCAATATTGACCTAGACGCTGGCTAGACACGCCTCGATGGTTGAGAGCGGATTTTGACAATTCTTCATTTAAATAGCCGGAAGATGGGATATGCTTCTACTTTAATCACAACCTAAACCCTACTTCCAATTCTAACCTATAAATATAGGTCCCAAGGTGTTTTTTGAAATGCATCTCCTTGAGAAGGAAAACATGTCGAACCCTAAAAAAGTTACCATGGCTAGGGTTAAGGGTTTGGCTCCATCTTCCATCTTTCCAAAGTCATGGTGGCAAAGTGTCTGATCAAGATGGAGTTTCCATTAATGATGAACAAACACTCGATCATCCAACGATTGAACTAGGAATGTTGTGTAGTTAAGTATTTATGTTATTTATTTAGCTATCTTTGTAACAAACAATTCACTCGGTTTATGTTCTTAATCATAATCATATGAATGTTTTGTTACCTTCCCTTTTATCATGACTTTATCATAAGTTGCGTCAAAGAGACAGAGACAAACTACTTACTACGAAGAGCTCACCCTAGTTTAGGAGTAAAGACGGCAATGAGTGCTACATGATTTGTGCTTAAAATATGGTTTTGATAAAATTTATCGCAATGATTGTGTCTGTGTAGTTAGGTTATAAAGTTCAATAATTGATTTCATGAATTGTTAATCAACATGTAAACGTACAAACAATGACCTTTCTCATCCACCCAAACTCTAATTTTTCCATCATCCATTAGAATTTATTTTCTTACATAACAGGCAAAGAATTGAGATTATATCCCGGTAATACGTTTTTCCTGTCGACACTACTGACCCTACCTCACCTCACCCTACCCTACCCAACCATACCCCCACCTTACCCTACCCACCCACTCATACCCCACCTTACCCTACCCCTTACCTCACTTGACCATACCCCACCCCACCGCAATATTACCCCCCACCTACCCTACCCTACCCTACCTAAGTATACCCACCCAATCCTACCCCACCTACCATACACCCTCCCTCCCATCCCATCCTACTTTACAAACTAAACAAAAAAAAAATAGAAATGAATATTTCCATTCCTGCCAACTAAACAACAAGGAATGAAATTTAATTCCATTCAAATCCTTTGACATGTTTCATTCCTTCTGAAATTCTACGAACCAAACACCCCTAAGTTTCTCTCTTTTAATAAACTTTCCATTTTGTCCCATAAGTTTCCATAATTTAACTACATTCTTTATAAAAAGTTCTTATTTTTCTCAATTACTTTTTCTTAACTAATTGAAAAACGAAATTACATGCTCATCATGGATACGATCCCCTTTGATGTCTTTATTATTGACTTGGAGACGCCAAGACGACACACAATCAATTATTCATGAAAACCATATGCAACATTTGCAGAATGTTCGTAAATCAACCAATCAATCATTCAGTAAAAGTTAAAAGTGAATGAGCTCTCACATTTGGAAATAGGTAGTCCTAAAAGTATTTGAAAATTCTCATACAGAGCATCAAATCTAGTTTCTCCAAACTTGTTTTCGTTTCAGAAACTTCACCAAAAAGATTTCCATAGTCAATGTCCAATAATCTTCAGCAAGTTATTACCAAGGCTTATTCGATTACTAAAAAATCAACTGGATTTATGCTTCTTTCACCTCTAATTATCATTTTGCAAATCAATAAAACAAATAATTAACTGAATAAAAATTCTTATAAAGTAAACATCTAAATCAGAACTTCATATCGAACTTTCAGAAAACAATTAAACAAAACCTACTAAAATCATACAAAAACCAGCCCTAGAACTACACGCAAGCAAAACTGACTGAACCTTACAAACGATCAAATCAAAATTGACTCAAGCAAAACGAAGATTCTGAAATTTTCTTAAACAAATAATGATCGGAAAGCGAGAAGAATGAATTGCAATGAAAGGAATTACGAATACCTTTTCTCTGCGGCTTCAGCAGCTTTAGCTCGAGCTTCTTCAGAAGCTCTGCGTTCTTCCTCCAATCTCTCCTCTCTCGCTAACCCTCCATCGAAGCAACCGAAGCAACCCATTTCTCTCTCTCTCTCTCTCTCTCTCTCTCTGAGAATGTCGCCTTTTACTCCCTCTGAATTTTGGATCGGCAATATAAAAAAAGGAAAATTCTCAATAAATGTAATATAAAATATAAAATATGATAATTAAATAAATATAATTTTTTTTTTGCTAAAAAGATAACATAAAATTTTATTTTTATTAATAAAAGATATGAAATTTAGTTTTTTAGATTAAAAAAAGATAATCATATGTTGTTTTTTGCTAAAAAGGATACCATAGAATGCAAAATTTTCTTTCATAATTAGTCATCGATGCTGTATTTTTTAGAAATTTTGATTTTATGTTTTCTTTTTTGTCATAAAAATTTTTTATTGTCAAAATTTGTATATTATATTATTTTTTTTTTTGTTAATTTGCCTTGTAAGATATGGTGTCTAGCAAGCAAATATTTTAATATCTGTGTGTGTCAGGCCCAAGACAGGTTCAATGTGGGTCTTTGCACAGGACCCTCATTCTTTTAGAGCCTTACAAAAAAATTCTGATATGCATGTTTAGATTCTAGAACCCCAAATATGCTGCTCATTTGTTCAACCTAGAAGCGACGCGAATTAGAGAGGAAGGATATAGTCAGTAGCCGCAATAGGCAGGAGTGCAGGTAGCGCCGCTTTGGTTTTCATAACGAACGATGGTCGATTGACAGCCAACATTGGGCAGCGCACAACCTGGTTTTCGAAGCAAACGATGGTTTCATGGTTTTTTCTCAGGAAGGGGACAATCGCAGGAGGCATGACCACGGTCGAAGGCAATTAATTTTGTGGTGGAAGGCAACTGATTTTGTGATTCACCGGTCACCACTTATCCACTCATGGATCAGATTATATCATTCTTTTCTCTTTATACTATTTGCAATTGCTACTATTTGTTACAAATTAAGAATTCTAACATAGTAAAATGAAAAAAAAAATCCAAATCTGGATATGAGAAACGTAAAAAGAAAAAGAGAATTGAAGAACTCATATATAATCATTTTTACATTATCATTTATTTTGTATAAATGTTTTGAAGTTTTTGTAATCAAAAGGTCTCTTTGTGATTTTTGCACAGGGCCCATGAAATCCATGGCATGACCCTGGTGTGTGTGTGTATGTATATATGTATGTATAGAATATGGTTCTAGTTAGTACCACTCATTATGTAGCGCAGCAGAAGGTACAACCTTTAAAAAATTTAATTTTTTTTCATAAACATGTTTTAATTAACATTATAAAGACGATATGTAAATTTCACATACATTCACATATGCTAACTCCTTAGAAATGATGTAAACGTACACTTACATAAAATTACATATATGTGAACGTACATTTATGTGATGCATGATTTCGTGCACTTAGAATGTACGTGGAATTTATATGTCATTTTTGTAATGTTAATTAAAACATGTTTATTGATCAAAGTTTTCAAAAAATTATTTTTAAGAGTGATACATTCTGCTGCGCTGTATAATAAATAGTAATCACGTGAACCTAAATCTATATGTATATATAGGTTTTGGGATTAATTTCTTTTTGACGTAAAATAATGTATGTATGTTTAACTTGATATTTTGGGATTGCAAACTTAATATTTGGCAATTTGAGATGTTTGAAAGTTTTGTATTTATCATTTGGTATTTGGTTATTTGTAATTTGTTTTGCATGTTGAATATTTGGCTTCTTTCGATTTATAAACCAAACCAAACAAAATTCAAAATTTGGTTTGGTTTTTGGTTTTGGATAAAAAAGTTACAAATCGAGAAAACCAAATCGAAAAACCAACGAACTTACTGACCAAACTATTGATCACCCCTAAATGAGAGTCCGAGACGGTGATAAAGAACTCTTTAGTATCAAACGCAAAACCTCTATCTCAATCCTATTATTTTTTAAATATAAATTGTTGCCTACAAAATAACAATACACACATGTTCAAAGGTGAAATATATATGAACATGCGTATATTGCAATTTTGCATGAAATTAAATGTTTAAACATTTTTAACGTAATAAATATAAAATTAATGTCTAGTAGTTAATAATAATGCAATTTTAAACATACGAATATTACAACTTTGCATAAAATTTAACATTTTATCATAGTGAACATAATATAGTATTCCGGGACCCCAGTCTAATATGGTACTTCATGGATCTCACCCCTATATATATACATACTTACATATGTATGTATGTATATATATATATATATATATATATATATATATATATATATATAGAGAGAGAGAGAGCCAGGTTCAAAATGTACCTCTCGAAATTAAGTGCATCCGAAGGTACCAATTTTAAAAAACTTTTTTTTAATTGTTTTTTCTCATAACCATGTTTAGATTAATGTTATACGCATGATATATGAATTTCACATACATTCACACATTCTGTGTCCTTAAAATTTATGTGAATGCTCAATGTATATTTATGTGAATGATCATCCAAGTGAATGATCATTCACATGATTTTTTTTAACATTCACAAGATTTATAATGTTGCTCATTTTGAAAAAAAAAGTCTTATAATGTTGTTTATACATATCTATTCGAAAAAAATATATGTGAATGACCATTCACGTTAGGGTACGCTGGAATCTCATAGGTATACTGATGAACCTGATTCTATATATATATGTTTTAAGTACTTCAATGTGTAAACTTTTAATAAAACAACAAATAAATATATAAAGGAAATAAATAAATTACTACTAGCCTTGAGCTAATTCAAGTACTTAGGCGGCGTTTGGTTCGCAGAATGTTTATTCCTGGAATGGAATCTATCAAGGAATGGAATTCTGGAAGGAATGGAATCTGTCGGAATAGAATTGGAGGCGGGTGAAGATGAAGTCTAAGATTTGGTTTTAAAACTGATAAAATATTTGGAATGGAATTTAAATTCCATGGCACTAACCCAAGGAAAATAGATTCCTTCAAAAGTGGTGTTTTTTTTAAAAAAAAAAGAATCTTCATTCCATTCCTTTTTACTATCAAACAGCACATCGGAATGAAATTTTCATTTCAATTCCATTAAATTCCATCAGATTCTGTGACCCAAACGCCCCCTTATGTTCTCAAGAACTCCAGCAATCCTTTTTATCAGCCTAGCTTTTCAAACATGTCTTCTATGTCTCATCTTCTCATTCTCGTATCTTCCCCTTATCTTATTCATTAAGACCTACCAAACTCCACTTGTAGCTAGGGGTGTTCAAAACCGGATGTCTGAATTTCGGATAGTGAATTTTGCTATCCGAATACAAAATTTCAGATTCGGATGTCGGATTATCCGAATATCCGAAAATTCATATTTTTAAATTTTTTTAAAATATTAAATCAAATATTTAAATATCTAAAATACATATTAAAGATAAATATATCAGTATATCACAAACTAAATTTATCCGGAATTATTTTTACTTAAAACGACTAAAAAGAGATTATAAAAACTAAAATATATTAAATTTTAGTTAATAAATCTATAATATCAAGATAAAACTCAAAAATATACATTAGAATAATAATAAACACTCAATGTTATGTAAATAATCAATCCTAAAGATATAAAAAATTTATAAAAAAATATAATTTTTTTTGGATTTTCGGATATCGGATTATCCGAAAATCTTGAATTTTACTATCCGAATCCAAAATTTCGGATAGTTCGGATCGGATTTTCAAATATTTTTTTTTCCATATGCTCGGATTCGAATTTTTATGAACACCCCTACTTGTAGCACCACATTTAGAATCATATTTATTAATTTTTGTTAACTTCATCGCTCTTCTGCTTACAAAAAAAAGATATAAAAAGTCTACTGCAGAAGAGAAGAAATTATGGGCTTCTTTGTTTTCTTCGCTTTTGTCTATTTGAGTTTCTTTGTTTGATTCGGTTTGACAAAAAAGATCAAATCTGTTTTTTTTTCAATCTCAATAAGGCGTCTTAGGGGGCGTTTTGTTCGTGGATTTCCTGGGATTTTCTGGAATTTGCATTTGAAATCCTATGTTTGGCTCACAGATTTTCGTAAGGATTTAAAATCTCAGAATTTCATAAATTCCACCATTCTTTGTTATTTAATAACTCAGTCTTCCCCTAGGATTTAAAATCTCAGTTGCATTGCGTTCTTCAGATTAACAAATTTTTCCTAAAAGATAACCTAAATTCTTTGACAAAATCCTAATAAATATAAATGCTGCATAATGCAAATCCTAGGAAAAAAAAATGCGAACCAAACGACATTAATTAAACAAGTGATGCCATTGCAAGTAACTAAAAATTAGGGGTGTGCACGGTTCGGTTAGTAGTTAACATGTGAACCGTGTTTTTGTTTCGGTTACCCGGTGTTCGGTTACCCGTTAGAAGCCGGTTACCCGTTAAATGCTTAAAAGCAAATAAAATTATAAAAATATATTTTTTTAAGCATAAATTCTTTTTAAGTTCTAACTCATAGTAAACTATTTGATTATAAAGTTTACACGTTTCACTAAACTTATTTAATAAAACAAAACAATTAAAATTAAAAGTTATTTGAAAATCTAGTATTTAATGTTCTAGAATTTATAAATGAAAATATAAATATAAGTTACTAACTTGTATATATATAATCGGTTCGGTTCGGTTATCCATGATTTTCTAAAAATGAAAACCTAAACCGCCTCGTGATGTTTTGGTTTCGGATCAAGCGGTTTAAACAGTTCGGCTCGATTTCTCGGTTTTCCGGGTTTTGTTTGAACATCCCTACTAAAAAGTAGATACAACATGATCATCTTCACCTGAATCCCTTTGTTTTCATCTTTGTCGGCAGAGTTCATGCCATGGAGTCCACAAGTAAAATCTCCTCTCTCTCGAAAATCAAAATTATAAACAAAGCCCGGTTCATGGGTCACCCATTTTTTCGGTTAATCGGTTTTGTCTCAAACCGGCAGGTTCTCACCGGTCCATATTTTATCGAAAAACCGGGTCTAAAAAACCAGTATCCTGTTCGGTCACCAGTCCAATCCGTCGGTTTGGTCCGGTTCAGAATACCATGAAGTCAATTTAACGAATAGGTTATGTTGCATGGTTAAAGTTTTTTCTCGATACTATGATTGTTTCCTACTGATTTAATAATTTTATGACCGATAACATATACAATCAACTGAAATCAAATTATTATAAATTTATGATTAATAATCTACAAATTCTAATAAAAAAGTAAATAGTTGTCCACTTGTCACTTAACTATCTTGTCATTTGAGATTTTCTGGTGTTGAAATGTGTAATTTATTAAAAAATTTTAAAAATTTAAACTGTAAACAATAATAAGTTATTTAATTTGAAATCAAATCAAATTAAATAAAATTTAATATTCAAATAATTAAATAAATATAATATAATAGAAAGTCTAAAAGAATTATTGAAAAATAATAGGACATGATTAATAGTAATATATATCATTATTATATATTTTTTAAGAAATATAATATATATTTTTACCTTTTAGTTCATATAGAAATTATATGAATAATAGATTTTTAATTATATATGCATATGCAGCGAATAAACTACTTTATTATTATAATTTTAATACCCTACTCTTACAACTAAATATCATGCGACCCATAAATATCAACATCATCAATGTAGTTAATTTATCAGAATAAACAATTAAAAAAGTAAGCATACATTATCATAGCCTAATAGAAGCCAACTCCTCGTAAAAGGTATAGTCAACCACAAATTATAAATATATACAATCTTTCAGAATGTGTTGGTGAGTACGTCGAAACTCAGAAGAAACAGACTACATACTGAAGTAATTTAACACACACTGATCAATATGACAGGTCCCTACTGGTACAGTAAAGACAGAATTCCTAAATTCCCAATTAATTTGGCCCTAATGATGTAACAAAAATATGAATGCTAACTTATTCCTTGATGGGATGTAGAAGTAGAAAGAGATCGTACATGTGGATGAAAAATGAGATTACCGATCATTTCTAGATTATGGTAATTTCAGTCTAGGACCAACAAATTAAAGGTATCAAAATTTTTTGAAAGCGAGAACCAAACTGTTTATAAAATATTTTCCATTGGTTCAATGCAAATATCGTTTGTTTGGCTAAAATCAAGGATCAAGTATGAAACAGACGATACCGATTCCCATATCAGGCTAAAATCAAGAATCGAGTACCAAACTGATAGTTCCGATTCAAAGTCAAAAACTCAGTTATACATCTCACCTCTATTCCTAGGTTGTCATCATCTTTAGGAATTTCAAAAGAAAAATACTTCAAACTATGTAGAATTAAAGATCCTAGTTAAACATCTCACAACCCTATCATTGTTAACTTCAAAAACTTACTTATACATCTCACCGCTATCCAAAGGTTGTCATCATCCCTAGGAATTTTAAAAGAAAAAAGTTCAAACTATCTAGAACTAAAGGTTCTACTCAAACTTTCATGATCTTGTAGTAAACAAATGCAACCATATGACGGTACGACCGTACGAGTGTTACATATTCTGATCATACTCGAAGAAACCAAAATTCGAATCAAACCTTGAATGGAAGTTTGCTACTATTGAAATGAATTAATAATGGATTAGGTTGGGGTTGGCTTTCTAGCTTTAGGTGGGAGTTTTTGGATCATGTTAATTGTAGGTTTGTTGTAAATATGTCTTAACTCTAACTAAACCACTACACGATTTTTCAATTGATCCTAAAATATTAATTAATGTGATATTGTCATCTAAAATATGGCCCTAGAAAATGAATTGATGCATGATTATATACAATTGGGATCAATATATTTTGCAATGATTATTATTTAGCAATATAACACATAGAAATAGGACTATGAATTTGTTTGGTAAATAACTAGCTGTAGCTGGAGTTGAAACTTATGGTAGCTAAATCTTGATTAATAAACATGTTTTGTAAATAACTAGAGCTGTGGCTGAAAATTATAGAATGACATAAAAGTAAATACAAATAAATAAACCAAGTTAGAATCATAAATAGTTAAGTTTATTTTGGTAATTTTAGTTTTCATAAGCTCAAAACCTCACTTTTTATAAAAGCTACTTAAATTAGCTTATGGTTTTAATAAGTTATAGAAATAAAAGTCACCAGAGCACAACTTATGTATAACAAGTAGCTGAAGTTTCGTGTTAAAGTTTCATAGTAAGATAATATATATGTTTGATAAATATTCAGTAATTGAAAACCTTCTTTGAAAACCTTCCTAAAATAATGAAAATCTCATAGTTAGA
Source organism: Centrapalus pauciflorus (assembly GCA_020465985.1). Taxonomy (NCBI): domain Eukaryota; kingdom Viridiplantae; phylum Streptophyta; class Magnoliopsida; order Asterales; family Asteraceae; genus Centrapalus; species Centrapalus pauciflorus. The sequence continues at coordinate 267,312 of JAANYP010002013.1, read as the reverse complement.
TAATATATATGTTTGATAAAACTAACTGTAATTTTGAGTTTAAATTTTTGAATAGCTAAGATTCTAAGGAGATACAATTTTCTGAAAAGCTAAGGTTGCGTTTAGTTAACGAAAACTAGTCATATTTCAATTCTAGTTTTCAAGTTATAGTTTTTTAGAAAAAAAACAAGGGTTTCTATGAAAAGTGAAAACTTGTTTAGATGATGAAGTTTTAGTTTTTAGATAAATAAGATGAGTGATTATAAAATAAAAAAAATAGGATAGGTGATGGAAAAGTAAGAGAGAGAAAGAGAGTATTATAAAGAATTAGGATAGGTAATAGAAAAGTAAGAGAGAGAATATGAAAAGTGATATTTTAAAAAGTGAAATGAAAATTTATGAAATTGTTGTTAAGTAAACAAGTTTTCATTTTTGTTGAAAAGTGAGATGAAAATTTTGAAAATTTTCGGTAACTAAACGCACCCTAAAGTTTTTATTTTATAAACGTGTTTAGTAAAGTCATTTGGATGAATTCCAATTAAATAAAAAAAATTCTCATAATATCACAATTAAATGTTGCTAATTTAATAATGACAAATTTTCTATACATCATACTCTAATTTCTCATACACCACACCTTACAATTTTGACATATAATTTAACTAAATTGTTGTTTATGATTGTGTGTATGTTTCTCTTTTTCATTGAATAAAAAATATATTAGTCATGATTATGTCATTATTATAAATAAAGGTGGTGTATGAAGTAGAACCATTTAATAATTAATATCATAGCCTGAAATGTCAAAATTAAGCTCCTAAAGTGGGTCAAAAGTCAAAACCAACAAGCCTACCATCAAAAGTTAAAAACCTTTTTGCAAACAAATAATATATATACCCTTTCTCTTTACTTGAAAACTGCCTTTTACAAACCAAACAATTTATCATTCAAGAAATTTCTTATTTGTCGGATTTCTATGACAATGGGCTTAATGGCCCATATGGCTTATTCGGGTCACCCAACCAACTTGTTTAATTCAGTCAGTCGGTTCATTCAGGCGGATACCCGAATATACAAATATCCGAAATTCATGTAAAAGTTGTTAACTCACAAATATACACCATCTCTCAATTGAGCTAAAACATATGCAAACTCACAAATCTAAGCTCTTAAATTAATAATAAATTCCCATATATTCACGGAATCTGAACTAAACAATAAACCTTTCAATTATAACCTCAACACTGTACAAATTACGGATTGAATATATATAACAACCATAAAGTAAAGTAGGTATGTGAAATTTTCTCACTCGGTTGATGATTTTATTGATGATTATGAATTGGACGACCCCTTATGTTGAGACATTTTAACACATTGATATCCAACTCAACAATTATGTGTGAAACGAGTTTAGAGAAGAGATATTATAAACTTGTTACATTCTAAAAGTTAATTGGTATAAGTGGAATATGATGGTATAATTTTTAAAAGTTGGTTACCCGAGTGGGTATTAGGTATTATACCCATTAAACCCCAAGTCGACACACAGAAACATATATATGACTAGCAAACACCTGATAATGACTCATTCTCTACTTCAACGGTTTAACGTATGCTATGTGATAGAGTGTTGGGAGTGAATTAGTAGAATATTGGATCTCAAATTGTAGAAATTCATGGTTGGAAATCTTACAAAAAGCAACTCCAAATTACCTTTACCCTCTCATGTTGAATCCAAGTGAGTTGTTTGAAATAGATGGTATGACTGATGTTAATTTTGATTAGAAGAGTTAGATTTATATAATATATGTGTTTAGAAGTGTTCTAATATGGACCGGAAGCCATATTATGGCTGATGTTAGAATTGGAGGTTAAAACCTCAAGTTGGCATGAAAACCAACAATTGAGAGGAAGAAGACGACCGTGAGTGCGACTGTGCTAGCTAGGTCGGCATCGCAATCAAATGCAGTTGGTTGTGGGCGGTCATCTTGATCTTAGGCTAAGGGCATGGTCGTATAGAGAGTTTGGGAACAATTATAAGATCTTGGACCACGATGGAGCATAGATTGGTGGCCAGGCTTCGGCAGCAATATGATAACGCAGGCTTGATGAGCACGACCTTGACTTCGTGGTAGTGGCCGCGATGGCCTTGTATTTAGGATTATATGTTTTCTTCTTAAAAATGTAATTTGTAGCATATTTCTGGCACTTGATATGTGGTTGTTACTTTATGTTATTCAGGAGCATCCTAGTAGACTTATAGCCTCAAGTAGTAGAGCGTTGACCTAGTAGCTTAGTGTAGAGAGTAGCAGACAACATGTGAGTTGCTAAACCCTTTTATCTTATTATAAATGTTGTTTTATAACATATTACATTAACTACATATCCACTTGTTATCGGGAGCATCATGTATCAGTAGAAACCTTTGGTATCACTGGTTTAAAGTTAGTTAGGTCGCTCCTTCTAGTAGAGATATTGTAGTCACGACGATGTGCCGTTGATCCCCCATGGATCATTTAGTAATATTTAATTGTGATATTGTTATTGCAACTATATCATTGTTTATATAAGATTGAAGATTTCTTTAGTAGTAAGTTTATTAATCTCTTTACTAAGCAGTCACTAGCGTTTGTTGATCAATCTATTTTCTAAATTTTTAAAGAACCAAGTAGTTTGGGAGCGGGCAGGAAGAAGTAGGAAGCACCCACATCGACTCAGAGTTACTTATACTCGTATTTTGTGTGGCTTTTGAGATAAACATATAATGTAAACCATGATCAGCAGTAACTAGAAATTATGTACTAAATTTAGAGGTTTTGTATGATGAATCACATTATGGTTAATATTCAGGTGTTACAGTATCTTAAGTTTAAAACTTGTAAATCGAAAGAACCTGAATAATGATGAAACATGTATATCATCAATAGCATAAAAGGATGAATTCATATGATTATTAAGTAGTACATGATATTTGATGGATTTGTTGAAGATCAAAGTATGTTATGAATTATAGTTAACGAAAATTTTGGTTTTGATCATGAGATTGTTATAAATACCTAAAACACAAAAATCGTTAGTGTGGTTATGGATAACCACTCCGGCGCGATCAAGTGATAATAAAATTTCACTGAAGAACATAAATCATGTAGTTTGTGAGTTTATTTACTTTAGAGGTTTTTTTTTTAAACAAATGATCTCTATCAATCATATTTAATTATTTATAGACCGTTCTAATAACTAATTTACTAGAAAATTTCCTTCTGTCCAAACAAAAGAAACACAAATTAAATAATAGTTTATTAATGACCTTTGGTATATAATTAAACTCCCTGTTTAATATAAATGATATTTTAAAAATTATTTATATTAAACTCACTTATAGTCATTTTATAAAGATGAAAACATAGATATCAAAATGATATGGAGATAAAAAAAAAAATCGACCACCAAATTTAAAAATTTCTATTTTGCCTAATAAATGGTTTATTATGAAAAAAAAGAATAAACATGTTTTCACGTTTTCGTCTCTCCATGTTATTTTTCTCCTAAAATATTTCTCAAATTAATTTGTTCATTTTGGTTCAGTGAAATTTGGTTAATAGAACCCGATTTTTAATTATATATTTTTTCCAACAATAAATAAACTCAGTTTACCAATTAGAACAGGTTTCTAATAGTCAAATTTTATAAAAGTAGAAATTTTTTTAACCTGAATACTTTTTTAGAAAATAATAATATTAAGGGACGAAAGTGTAAAACACGTAAAACTTGTTGGTTTTTTCAATAATAAACCTTAAAAATAAATTAACAAAACCGGGCTATTGGAGTTCATGTCTTTTCACAAAACTAACAAGATATATTAACGTTTTGTCATTTTAATTTCGTAAAAAAGCATTAATCATGTATGAGCGCAGAGATATAAAAAAAATTTCTCTCGGATTTCATAAGAAAATGGTCAATAGATTGAGCGTGGTACTAATATCGTATCGAGTCGGTACAAAACTAAAAGTCTCAGAAACCAAAATCATAAAAACCAGAACCGAATCTTGTACTGAATACATAAATTGGTATTGGTATGGTACCGGTTAAAAAATGATACATTTTTTCACTCTTAGTATTGATACCCAACCTAACCGGCATTGAACCGAAAATTACAAAAACCGAAATCAAAGAATATCAAAACCGAATCCCATATTAAATACATAATCAGTATTGGTTCAATACCGATAGTGATTCAGTTTGACAAAATGATACATTTGCTTACCCTAATCTCAATCAGTATGATACCAATATGAGTGGATTATCTTGAATCACTCGTGTTATAAAATCATACCAAATTACCAACTATCCCTTTGCTTTTAGTTTTTTTTTTTGAAACTGGCTATGAACCTAGCTAGATTGTTCGAGTTATAAAATCATCTATCAAGAATTATTGTAAGTAAACCGTGCATTCAAACAAGTATGCGTACACAATAGAGAAGAACATAAAGCAGAACATAGAGTTTCAATTGGTTCAGTCTAAAAAATGACATATGTCGATAGTTGTACTAACGAGTATTTCTATTAATTTTTTATCAGGGTTACAATTACAATGTGATCAGTATTTATTGAAAACTAATACCAAGTTTAAAAAATAAAACATCATTGTGGGGCTTTGCCCTTGGACCCTGTCACCCAAGGCCGTTCCATTGATTTTTACAGCCGCCGACGAAAACGTATAAGAATAGTCATACACATACGTACATAAATACACACACACATATTTACACACGCACACGTGTATCTACAAACATACCTTTTATTTTTCCCGTCGATAAGTTAAAAAATAAATCGTAATTTATTTACATTGAGAATTTATGAAATTAAGGGCCCCAAGCAGTCGTCGCTTTTGGACGCCCTCAAGACCAGCCATGCTGTGACCCCCACCCCCCCCCCCCCAGGCGGGCGGGTATGTTCTTTCAGGACTCTATGCTAGTATTTGGTAGTAGCGAATAAACATTTGGTAATCAACGAGTCTTTGGAGTCTAACAATTATAAAAAATAAAAAATACATATTTTTTTGAAATAAAAATGGTTGAGATCATTCCTGTCATCGTTCAATGAAACTTGATAACAATGTAGCTGATATATACATAATACATGTCCCGATAATAATGATTATGATGAGAATTTAGTTGAGCTCAAAGTACCTAGCCATAACCAAAATTTAATCCAAACTTGAAGGCTATAAATGTTGAAAAAGTATAATAGCTCCAACTTAAATAACCGCTTTTGGCTTGCAAAATTAAATTTGAAGGAATTGAAATTTACTTTATGGTATTAAGGAGATGTTTGGCTTACGGAATGAAATATAATTTACAGTACTATAATACTATAATAGTTGATTTATTGATGTATGAAATCGTGTTTCAGACTAGCTAAGAGTATGTGTTGTATGAATGTTAAGATTCTAAATTTATTTACAAATAGATAATAATGATAGATTTATTCAATCATAAACTTTTATGTAATTTAAATATATTTTTATTTATTGTTTTATAATTTAAATTTCAAAACATATAAATTCTAATTCTTTTAAAATCCATTTGCTAAAAGAAAAAGCACATTCCATAATTTTGGGTATGTATGTCGATATTAAGTTTAAAAGGGAATATATATCAAGATATTATATTTTTATTAATTTTGATTATTATATGAGATTAATAAACGAATAAAATTCTTATCGTAATGATTTTTTTTTTTTTTTTTTGTTATTTATCCTATTTATTTTTTTGTTATTTATCCTATTTACAACGACATCGATGATTAGAAAACAAAAATTGTCTAATAAATGATATACGGTTGAATTTCATGGAGTTTTGTATTAGAATGGAGTCTCAAAGTCCTATATTAGATATACATTTTCATTATGCTAAAATCTTGCAAAATGAAAATATACACATGTTCACAAGTGTATTGCGAGAGACCACTTCACACCATTTAAGTTCATCAGAACAATATATATATATATATATATATATATATATATATATATATATATATATATATATATATATATATATATATATATATATATATATATATATATATATATATATATATTTAATGGAAAAGTTCGATATTCTTAATATATGCACATGTTCAAATGATGTGAATTAGTATAATGCACGTTTGAATATGTGCATATTACACTTTTGTGTTAAATAAAACGGTTTATCATAATGATTAATAGCCTATAGTTAGAAGATTGATAGTTCATTCTTCATAAATCGAAACAAAATCGATATCAATCTAAATACAATTCATCTAAGGGGGTGTTTTTTTTTTAACTATAATAAGTACTTATTTAGTTATTTCACTTATTCGGTAAGTGATTTTGGCTAATGAATGCATTTTCTTTAATAAGTACTAAGTGGTAAATCATCATTTATAACCACTTATTCAATCAGCATATTTTATCCACTTATTGTCACTTATTATAAAATTTAAAAACAATTCTTCTCTCTTTCTCCTTAATTATTAGAATTATTTATATATTTTTATTTTTCAATATATATTTGTTTTATAAAATATATTTATTCTAATAAAGTTATTCCCATCAGAATATTTAAAATATTTATTTTACGTTTATTTTATATATTCAAATTAATTATTAAAAAATTAGTTATTATATGTTTCATTTGATAAAATATTTTTACATTTTTATCTTTTACATGTTTTCATCTAACTATTTTATTACGTTAATATACTGAATAACTTTTTTCCTAAAAAATAACTAACAAATAATTTAAGTTAATAGAAAATACATTGAAATTATGTTTGTGCAATGATAATATTTATATTTGACTATTTATGAATAAGTTGGATATATAATTTAGAAGTTTATTATAAAAAATTTCAATCTGACTACACCCCTCCTACTCTCTGACGATGATAAAGAAAAGTTGATATCAATGTTTATGTGTTAAAGATTATTGATGTTTTTTAGATAATTTCTTGTTTATATATTAAAGAAAGTTAAAATTAATATATGTTTATATATTAAAGATTCTTGATTTTTTTTCTTGTTTATATGTTAAATAATGTTGAAATACATTTTATACTTATTTACAAACTTGATTATTCAAATTTATTTGTTTTTATATGTTAAAAAAAGTTGACATAAGCGTATTATTCTTGTGTTCAAGTTTTGTTCTTAGAATTATATATATAATACAGATTCATCATACAAAAGAAACATACTTATTAATTCATTAATCAGTAATCAGCACCAGTCACTTATCAATCAGCACTGCAATAAGTTATGTTATAAGTCAGTTATCATTTATGCGAAAAAACAGCACCTAAAATACAAGTCTTTTAATCTTTTATTTCAATCAGACAATCGACCCATATACAAATGTTGTCATTTACATTTTATGAAATCTTCGAAGAATCAAAGTAGTTAACCCAAGCGATCGAAAAATGATCAGTCCAACTCGACATGCGTAACGACGGCTGGACTTTCCGTCCAACTCGACGTGCCTAAGACTATAACAACATAAACAAACGAATGAAACATATACAATCGTGTCTAAAAATGGAAATTAACTTACAGAAAACCCCTTGAAACGAACCGGAAAAATGAAGTTGTTTGGGTGATCAAAATCAAGTTTAGACCGAACAAATAAATGAAGCTTATTGTTTGTCTCTTGACTTCTTCAAGTACTCTTTTTTGGTGATCTTCTTTGGCTTCTTCGCGCATTATATAATCTCTTGTTAACGATTGGAACTAAATACAAACCAAAAGAAGTGCATAAGATCGCGAAAGATCGTGTAGTAAACATCAACAACACCAAGATCAAGATCATAAACAAAGGAAGATAATACGATGGTTTCCACCATTTCCCAATCTTTCTTTCCCATTGATCGATCCCAATCTTCTTCGTATGCTTATCTACTAATGTTTTCGCTCTTTTCCCTTCTTCGGCTTTGTTACCACCATTGTTTACTTTAATCAAAGCAACATTCTTTTGATGATCATCTTCCGTTTCTGGACTGCTGATCTCTAACAAACTCGTGTTAACGTGTTTTCTTTGATCGCGTAACTTAACAACGATAGGTCTAACTTCATCGGGGCTTCTATAAACGAACTTAACCATCGACACATCTTCTGATCCTTTTTGAGTTAGAATCTTTTGTCTTTTGTGATCAAGATCAGCCAAAAGAGCCTCAAACTTGTCAAGCCCACGATCCGAATACGGGTTCTTGTCGTTTTTATTGCTTCGGCTGCTGAAAATGTGTCGTCTTTTCGATGGTTTTCTTGGAGATGGAGATTCAAATGGACAAAGAACTTCATAATCATCTTCTTCTTGGCTATGCATGGAGCCACAAATGAAGGCCATGCTTTCTTGTTCTTGCAAAATGGATGTGTGTTTTTGTGAGTGTGTTTTGGAGGTTTTAATGTGTGTGATATTTTTTTTATAAAAAAAAATCTTTTTTGGATAATTGTGAGAATCAAAGTGGTGAGGTAGGATATGCATAAACTATACATATAAAGTCTTTCTTGAATGAAGACCAAATCCAACTGCCAGAATAGTCAAAGCAAAAAGGTTTGACTTTTATAGAGAAGCTTTGATGAACCTTCTTCTGAAGTTGACAAAAAAATATAATTGTTACTAGAAATATTTGCATTACTATCCAATAAAAAATAGAAAATTACACGTATATTTTGACCATTTTCTAAGAAATACAATTGCTAATCATATGTTGTTTAAATTTTCGTAAGTGTGTTTAGTTATTAATTATGATGCAGAGATTATTGTAGTTTTAGAAATATAGTTAAGAGTCACAAACAGGTCCATGTGGTTTGGTCGACATTATTGATATGGTATTTGATCTTTTAAAACTGCATAAATGATCTCTCAAAACACTATTTACTTGCAAAATAATCATTTTTATTTTAAATTTTTTCTAAGTGACAGTTTATATTTCTTACAACTATATTTATTACTATATATTTTATTTATTTATATTATAAAAACTCGTTTAAACACGTAATATTTATAAAATGAAGCTTGAACAGCTCGGTTGACGTATATCCTTACTAATTCCATGTCAAAATGGTAAGATAAAATATACGTGGAGATCTATTATAAATGTAAATGTTATTTATTAGAAAAAGATGCAAATTAAAAGTTAATTTTTATTTAAAGGGTTAATTACATATTTGGCCATCCAATTATCAGATTGTCTCATATATCAGCTAAATTATTTTTTACATACATTTAATCATTAAACTTTAGTGATTGTTTTAATTTGAAAAAATAGTTAAAGTTTAATGAATAAATTTATACAAATATACTTCCTGTCTCAATTAAATATCTACCAGATAAAAACACACAATTTAAAAAAAATGGGTGATTATTGCTGACAATTTTACCCTTATTTGCACACTGAATCAATTTTTTGAAAAAGAACATTATTATGGGATTTTAATGAATTTTTATAATCTATTATTGTAAATAGACATTAATTTTGAGACAATTATAAAAAACATATATATGAAAATTTAAACTAAGACGAAAAAGTAATATCTTAGTAAATTCATATATGTAATTTAATGGTTATCGAGTAACCATTTTTTTTTGGAACTGCAACATATATATTAAGAAATATCTCAAGCAAGATGCTAGAGACAAATACACAGATATAAGAAATACAAATAAAATAACACCAAGATACATGAAGCAAACAGAAAAAAACCAAAAATCACAGCCTCACAGGCCCAAGAAAAGTAAACTAAATAGAAGGTTCCAAGAACGGATCATATAGCCAAGAGTTCCAACTCAGATTTTTACGTAATTTCCTTCTAACGGATAACAAAAAAGATGATCATGCTTCAACCATCCCAAAAGTAGAGACAACCACTTTGCGAGTCATGAGGAAAAACAATAGCATTCCGAAGTTTCCAAATGCCCCAACATGAGACTAGAACTGACACTGAAAAAACCTCCAAAGTTGTAATAAAACCCAGTTCAAACCCCCATCCTAGCAACGAAGCTGTTGTGTCACAATAAGGTTCTCGCACACGCCATCACCTTTTGAAATCATCAATCAATTCTCTAAAAATAATACAGTTACGAAACAAGTGAGTAACCATTAAATTACATAATTTATCATTCAACTTTTAGTAATTACATAATTATTGAATATCTTAGATGTATATAATATTAAAAGTTGAACCAATGTGGTTTAGCCCATTTGGTAAGAGGGGTGTTATGTAAGTGAGAGGTCATGGGTTCGACTCCCGTCGGAGGCAAGTTGAAATTTAAGTAGAGAAAATATTTTGAACGGCAAACTATCCTACTCCTAAACTACTCTTTTACCCCAAAATTTACTTTCTCCACCTAAATTTCAACTTGCCTCCGACGGGAGTCAAACCCATGATCTCTCACTTACATATCCACCATCTTACCAAATGGGCTAACCTCGTTGGTAGTTAAAAGTTGAATGATAAATTATTTAATTAATCATTATTTAAAACATTAGAATATATTTACACATAGAACTAGTCCACACTCTATAGAATGGTGTTAGCTGTTTTGACCAGCAAGCAATCATGAGAACGCGTTGACCGATTAAATTTTGCAGCAGGGGTCAGCTGGTTTTTAAACAAATAAAAACTGTCCTTATCTTGTAATATAGTCAAACTGAAGGGAGCTGAGTGTAATACAAAATTTTCGTAATTAATTAACACATGGATGGCTGCTTAAAGGTGATTTGATTTGGTCAAAATTTGTTAAATTAATGATAGTTGTGAATTCATATTTCTAGCAATTCAATCACATACAAACAATCAATATGAACAATTATCAATCCAACACATTATATTGAATGATTAAAGAGAGAAATATTACATTGAGTTCTCGGCTATCTTGGACAGCAATCTTCTTCTCTCTCTACTGTTCTAACCGTGTATTTTGTGTAATCTTCGATTCCTCCTTATATCAACAGTACACAGATACCTCTTTTTATATTTAATACTCAAGCTTTGAGTATTTACAATCCAACCCCTATACTATTGAGTAATTACAATTATATACAATATAATTGTTTCATCTCTATTATTTATTCCCAACATTCTCCCCCTTAGAGATGAACACAATTATTAAAGTAATATTCATTTCAGCTCTACAAATATTGTCCCTAACAATCTCCCCCTTAGAGATGAAATCAATTTTCTAATAAAAGTACATTTCAGGGACTTTTTCGTGAATCTTCTTCTTTTCTTTGATCTCTGAATCTTCTTCTTTTCTTTTATTTGTCTCTCTCAGATCTTCACATCTCTTATTCTCTGATCTTCTCTTTTCTTGTATTTTCTTGTAAGTACACTCCCCCTTGAATCATGAATAGCTAATTCTCTCCCTTGATCAATTCTTTTGATATGATGTAGCAATTGTCTTCAGTTGACTTCAATCTACTCAACTGTTGTTTCTGAAATTCAGCTTTTCTCCCCCTCATGATGATCATAAAAAATTATGAACATCATGCAAAAACTTCAGAAACATTAATTCAATGAAATTACAGTAGAAGAAATACAACAACAATTACAACTCAGAAATTATTACAAATTGATTTTCTCCCCCTTAAACTGACATTTCTCCCCCTATACAAAACAGATTTATCTCACCCCCTCAAAAAAGTTCACTCCCCCTCGAATTGATATTATATCTTTTTAGAACAAAACAAAGCTTTACAACTTTGGGGAAAATGAAACCCATTCATTTTGTGAGAAAACAAGTCCAGGTCCACATAGGATTCCTGTTTACACAATAGACAAAATCTATGTGACCTACGTTCAGCGTTGGCATGATAGTAACACTGGTAGGATTTCCAAATAGTCATCGTGAAATCCTTTATCATGAAAGAATCACTCATATTTGTTCCGGCTTAGTCACTTTGGACTAGCAGTTTATAGTCACGCAGACTGATAGACTCGATGTGTCCTAAAAGTGTATATAATCAGCTCTAGACACAATGTGCATCAAATGAAATTGGAGACCGGAGCAACTGTCTTCCTTGTTTCAATATCAATAATATCCAAATGATATATCGATAGAAATGTGTTATATCTCCGTGATTATTGAAACAGAAATCTTTTGAGAGATAACTGAGTAGTTGGTGGGGTTAAGTGCATGCGTCACTGGGTCCATGACGTCTTTTTCAATATCAAGTCACCTAGGGCTTGATAGATTATGTGGATTACCCAGCAGACACAGTGTAGGATAGGATTATCTTTTCTTCAAATCCTTTCTCAACTCTCAGCTCTCAGCATTTTTCAACCTAGCTCCCTCCGGCTCACTTTTCAGAATTAAATTCAGTCAGCTTTATACGAAAAGCATGATCTGATGCACCACCATCGCCTTTTAATATCCCTCTCATTTACATTTTACCTCTGCTCGACCCTGTCAGTATCCCGTGATAACTGACACTTCTCAACTAATAAACCTAAAGAACCCTCACCCGCACAATCTATAGATGGTTTGCTCCTTGGGTAGGTCTTCCGGTTCTGGATAGACCATAGAAGCGAAATTTATGCCTATCACTCAGATTGGTGCATAATCGGAGTCAGGAGAAAGATTTTCGGTAATCATGTGATATCGGAGATTATATTCATATAATTTGGGAGATATCAGATTGAAATGGAAATTCTGATATATGATATGAGAAGAATCAGATTTTCTTGAAAGATTTAGCACATGGGAGATAACGGGAGAAACCAGTATAAATTGGAAGCATTATAACAAAGAGAATCTCAGAAGAAATGAGATTATGAAAATCAAAGAGATTAGATCAATCAATTAATCTCAATGATAGATTCAGAGATTCATAAAAAAAAAATATCTTTTCAGCTCAAAAACTCTTTTTATGTGTGTATCGAATATTTTCGTGAAAAATCACACACCGTTTTTTTTTAAAATGTCATCGTCAAAGTGCGTCTGAAACTCCCCCTGGAAATAAGCACACACAGTTAGTCAACTCATAGAAATGAAATCAGGAGCAAAAAATTATAAAAATAAAACTCCCTCTAAATCAATGCAGCTTCAGAGTTGAATTTAGGGCAGGAATTCCAGAAATATTTGTCTTTCAGACTCGGGTTCTAATCTGAAGTGATTAGAAGCCATATGTCACGGAAGCTCGGGTTTCAGTCTGATGTAACTGAAAGCCTTTGACTCTGGTTCATTGAAGTCCGGGTTCTAGTCTGAATTAACTAGAAACCATATGATTGAACTGAAGAACGAGTTTTAGTCTAGATTAACTAAAAACCATCTTGAGTTGAAGCACGGGTCTTGATCTGAATTAATCAAGAGCCTCTTGAAATGAAGAACGGGTTCTTATCTGAAATGATAAGAAACCTATAACCTGCAAAATTTAAGATGTCTTTGGTATCCAAACAGATTTGGATCCAGACTTGTTAGCGCTCTTGGGTACCCATTTCAAAACAGGTTTTGGTACCCACTTGTACTTGGATTTAGGTACCCATTGCATGTTATAACTATCAGCTTCTCTTTCAAACGCAGAAAACAAATTTCTTTGAGTATGAGAAAATTGAATATCTGAATTTCTAAAGAAACTTGAATTTGAATGATCAGACTTTGGCGAACTCTTCTTTTTGAAAAACTGTCCGGTTCTTGCCTGTTTCTGATAATACTTGGTATTTTTCTGTGAATTTGTTTTCTGATTAGAATGACCAGTATTTTCAGAAACTTTAAGAAAATTTGACTTCGAAGATTCACCGGTGTAAATCTTGACCGGAAGTTGTGTGAATTCATATTTCTAGCAATTCATAACAACATTAAACAATATATGAACAATTATAACAATCTAACACAATCTATTGAATGATTAAGAGAAGAATATTACATTTGGTTCATGGCTTTCTTGCAAAGCAAACTTCTATTCTCTCTCTAGATCCGTATCCACTTTCTATTTTGTTCGATCCCCTCCAAAATAGAAATACTACTTCTATTTATATACACAATATAACTATTGTGTATTTACAATAAATTCCCCTGAACTATTACAAAATATTGTTTTCAACTCTACTTATAATTGTACCCAACAATCTCCCCCTTAGAGATGAAAACAATTTTTCATTTAAAGTTCTCTGTTCAGGTTAATTCTTATCTAGAATCTTCTTCTTTTCTATGATCTCTGAATCTTCTGATTTAGAAACTTCTTCTTTATTGTCTCTCTTTGATCTTCTCATCTCTTCTTTTCTGATCTTCTCTTTTCTTGATAGGACACTCCCCCTTGAATCATGAATAGCTATTAAATCTCTTTCTTGATCAATTGTCTTGAGATGATGTAGCAATCGTCTTTAATCTACTCAACAGTTGTCTCTGAAAACTAGCTTTTCTCCCCCTCATGATGATCATAAGAAATATGAACAGCATGCAAAGTATTCAGAGACATTAATGCATTGAATATACAGTAGATGAAATTCAACAAGAAATTATTACAAATTGATTTTCTCCCCTTAAACTGATATCTCTCCCCCTATACAAAACAAATTTATCTCACTCCCCCTCAAATTGATACATTTTCTTTACAAAACAAAATCAAAGCTTTTCAACTTGACTTGAGGAAAATGAAACAAATTCATTTGTGAAATAACGAGTCCAGGTCCACATAGGATTCCTGTTTGCACAATAGACAAAATCTATGTGACCTACTTTCAGCGCTGGCGTGATGTTAACACTGGTAGGATTTCCAAATAGTCATCGTGAAATCCTTTATCATGAAAGAATTACTCTTATTTGTTCCGGCTTAGTCACTTTGGACTAGCAGTTTATAGTCACGCAGACTGTTAGACTCGATGTGTCCTAAAAGTGTATATAATTAGCTCTAGACACAATGTGCATCAAATGAAATTGGAGACCGGAGCAACTGTCTTCCTTGTTTCAATATCAATAATATCCAAATGATATATCGATAGAAATGTGCTATATCTCCGTGATTATTGAAACAGAAATCTTTTGAGAGATAACTGAGTAGTTGGTGGGATTAAGTGCATGCGTCACTTGGTCCATGACGTCTTTTTCAATATCAAGTCGCCTAGGGCTTGATAGATTATGTGGTTTACCCAGCAGATACAGTGTTGGTAGGATTTTATTTTCTTCAAATCCTTTCTCAACACTCAGCTCTCAGTATTTTTCAACTAAGCTCCCTCCGGCTCACTTTTAAGAAATGAATTCAGTCAGCTTTATAGCAAAAGCATGATCTGATGCACCCCCATCTCCTTTCAATATCAATATCCCTCTCATTTACATTTTATCTCTGCTCGACCCTGTCAGTATCCCGTGATAACTGACACTTCTCAACTAATAAACCTAAAGAACCCTCACCCGCACAATCTATAGATGGTTTGCTTCTTGGGTAGGTCTTTCGGTTCTGGTTAGACCATAGAAGCGATATTTATGCCTATCACTCAGATTGGTGCATAATTGGAGTCAGCAGAAAGATTTTCAGCTTTGAAGCTCAAGGGATATCAGAGAGATTATTTTCAAATAATATGAGAGAAATAATATGGGAGATATCAGAATGAAATAGAAAATCTGATATATGATATGAAAAGAATAAGATTTTCTTGAAAGAATTAGCACATGGGAGATAACAGGAGAATCCAGTATAAATTGGAAGAGTTCTAACAAAAAGAATCTCAGAAGAAATGAGATTATGAAAATCAAAGAGATTAGATCAATTAATCTCAATGATAGATTCAGAGATTCATAAAAAAATTTCTTTCAGCTCAAAACTCTTTTTATGTGTGTGTCAAATATTTTCGTGAAAAATCACACATAGTTTTGAAAAATGTCATCGTCAAAGTGCATCTGAAACTCCCCCTGGAAATAAGCATACACAGTTAGTCAACTTATAGAAATGAAATCAGGAGCAAAAAATTATAAAAATAAAACTCCCTCTAAATCAATGCAGCTTCAGAGTTGAATTCATGGCAGGAATTCCAGAAATATTTGTCTTTCAGACTCGGGTTCTAATCTGAAGTGATTAGAAGCCATATGTCACGGAAGCTCGGGTTTCAGTCTGATGTAACTGAAAGCCTTTGACTCTGGCATTGAAGTCCGGGTTCTAGTCTGAATTTGACTAGAAACCAAATGATTGAACTGAAGAACGGGTTTTAGTCTAGATTAACTAAAAACCATATTGAGTTGAAGCACGGGTCTTGATCTGAATTAATCAAGAGCCTCTTGAAATGAAGAACGGGTCCTTATCTGAAATGATAAGAAACCTATAACCTGCAAAATTTAAGATGTCTTTGGTATCCAAACAGATTTGGATCCAGACTTGTTAGCGCTCTTGGGTACCCATTTCAAAACAGGTTTTGGTACCCACTTGTACTTGGGTTTAGGTACCCATTGCATGTTATAACTATTAGCTTCTCGTTCAAACGCAGAAAACAAATTTCTTTGAGTATGAGAAAATTGAATATCTGAATTTCTAAAGAAACTTGAATTTGAATGATCAGACTTTTGCGAACTCTTCTTTTTGAAAAACTGTCCGGTTCTTGCCTGTTTCTGATAATACTTGGTATTTTTCTGTGAAAATGTTTTCTGATTAGAATGACCAGTATTTTCAGAAACTTTAAGAAAATTTGACTTCGAAGATTCACCCAGGATCGAAACCTGGCTCTGATACCAATTGTGAATTCATATTTCTAGCAATTCATAACAACATTAAACAATATATGAACAATTATAACAATCTAACACAATCCATTGAATGATTAAGAGAAGAATATTACATTTGGTTCATGGCTTTCTTGCAAAGCAAACTTCTATTCTCTCTCTAGATCCGTATCCACTTTCTATTTTGTTCGATCCCCTCCAAAATAGAAATACTACTTCTATTTATATACACAATATAACTATTGTGTATTTACAATAAATTCCCCTGAACTATTACAAAATATTGTTTTCAACTCTACTTATAATTGTACCCAACAAGTTGTTCAACAATTTTATCTTTGCCGCTGTGTATCTTTAACAGATACTTAAGTTTAAGATCTGAAGAAGAATCAAACTTAGCAGAGTTAGTTAGATTCACTTCACTTTCAGAAGACAAACCAGAGTGATCAACATTGGATTTTAAACACACTGAAGAAGGGGTCTTAACCTTTGACTCAGTTGACGAAGTAAACACATGTAATTGTTTTGTAAGATGAAGTATCTGATCTTCCAAACTTTTGATAACGACGAAATTTGAATTTCTGTCATGATCAAATGATTGGTAATCAGATTTAAAAGATTGTTCTTTGATTAAGAACATTTGTCTTTCATCTTCAAACAATTCAGATTTTGATTTAAAATCTTGTTCTTTAAGTAAGAACTCATGTCTTTCCTTCTCAATCAAATCTTTAGTTAAAGACAACTCTTGTTGAAGAGCAAAAATTTCTTCATTTTTGTTTAAAATACAATTCTGATCAGTTGGTTTTGTCTTACAAAGTGTATCTTCAAGATCCTGAACTTTCTTGTAAAGATCAGATCTTTTAGGCAAAAGACATTTCAGTTGAGTTGCATTCTGAAAATTTTATTGTTTCAGCTCATCAAGTTCTTTAAGTAATTCAGATATTTTCAATTGATGAGCACAACTCTCAGAGTTTTGTTTTTCTTTTAAGCTTTGAATTTCTTCATTCAATATTTGTACGTCACGTAACGCCAAATGTTTATCAGTATTTAACTGAATGAGAATGTCGTAATTGTTCTTACGAATCTCTTCAGATTCAGTAAGTTTGAAAATCAGCTCAGACTTTGACAATTGTTCAAACTCCATTATGAATTGCTAGAAATTGAATCTTCCAAGATCTTTTATGGAAAAACTGAGTGAATTCTGATAAAACTTTGAAAAAACTATTTCAGTTAAAGATTACTTGTGAAAAATCAGCTCTGAAATGACTTTTTGACGTTAAAATTTCAGCTTTTCTGTATAAAATTGCCCATTCAAAGCAAAACCTTCTCCAACAAAATGACCATTCTTGGTCAAAACAAATTTATTAGATTCAAAAACCATTTTAAATCCGAACTTGTTTAACAGCCATCCGGAAACCACATTCTTTCGAATTTCCGGTACATACAAAACATTTGTCAACTTAAGATCTTTCCCGGATGTCATCTTCAAGATCACATCACATTCACCTTTGACATCAACCGTATCAAAGTTTCTCATGAAGATCTTTTTTCCATTAACTACTTTCAAAGTAGTAAACAAACTTTTCTCCGAACACACATGTCGGGTAGAACCAGTGTCGATCCACCATTCATTCGGTTCAGATCTTACGAATTCTACATCAGAAACCATTGTCGTGATATTCACATTCATCACACTTGCAACTTCACCATTGCCGTCAAGAACCACGCATGGTTCAAGATCCAAATCAGAAAACAATTCTGATTTCTCAATATGATTGGCAAATTTACTCGCATTTTGAACTCCAATCATATCAACCATCTCATTAATCGATGGTTTAGCAATAGATGTTATAGTTGAAGTCATCGACCGTGACACAACTCCATCTAACATTTCCATTTTTTTAACGCCAAAGAAAATAATTATAAGTAGTTGTGAATCTTCTTTTCAAACAAATACTTTATAAATTTTCAATAAAGAAAATTTTCTCACTTTATAATAAAATTACACTTTTATTATAAACAACGTCAAATTAATTGATCAAGCTTGATTCAACCGTTCAATTTAATCACTTTATAACAAAATTAAATCTTTTGTTATAAACAATGTCAAATACTTCAATTGACAAAACTTGAATCAACCGTTCAATTTAATCACTTTATAACAAAATTAAATCTTTTGTTATAAACAATGTCAAATACTTCAATTGACAAAACTTGAATCAACCGTTCAATTTAATCACTTTATAACAAAACTAAATCCTATTTATTATAACCGATTTTATCACTAAAATTGAATCTGCCGTTCAATTTAACACCAAAGTGATAACACCAAAGTGAAGAATGAATCAACCGTTCATTCAAACACTTGTAACCCGAACGAGAATAGTAACAAATTTTATATTAAAAGTTAAAATTGAATCATCCGTTCAATGTTTAAGAAACCAAAAGTGAATAATCGAATCTGCCGTTCAAATTAAACACTTAATCAAGGCTGTTGCAAAAATTAAATCCGTCTCGAAACCAAAACTCGTTTGTAACGAAACAGAAATAATTAAATGAAATGGAAACACAATTGCTTCGAGACAAAACTCGTTTGAATCGAAACAATAATGTAATAGAAACTTTTACTTCGAGACAAAACTTGTTTGAATCGAAGAAACAATTTCTCTAAAAATTCCTAAATTTTATAACCGGTATCGTGGTTGTAAAATCTGTTTTAAGATTGTAGGGATATTGTGCCCGATACCAATTATAAAATATAAGAAATGTATTACGAATTACAATTCAAGAAATGAAATTACAATACACGGAAATAAATAAAGTACGGAAATTAAAATTACAAATAAAAGAAATAATAATACGGAAAGTAAATTACAATACGGAAAATAAAGGCTGAGTCTCGTGTTTGACACGATTCCCTTAAAACAGATTCGAAGTCTGTTTCCCAGGGTACAACAGCCAAAGCAGCGTGTACTGCCGGAGGTAACCAACTTGCCTGAAAAAACACGTGAATTCTAAGTGATCTTCGTTCTTGGAAGCAGCAACGTCTCGCCGTTTAAAGTGCAAAATCTTTCAAGAATGCAAAGTGTTTTCCAAATCTTTCAAGTGTTTCAAGTATATCAAAATGTGTGTTTTGGTGTTTGCATCTCCATCCCTTTTATAGGAGATGAGTTGTAACAACAACTTAATTATATTCAATTGTAATAATAATAAAAAACCATTTTTTATTAATAATTAAATATAATAATTCTATCATTAAACCATGAGTTGTAACAACAAATTAATTATATTTAATTGTAATAAAAAATATTTTTTATTAATAATTAAATATAATAATTCTATCATTAAACCATTTCTGTAACGGCTCTAGAATTGTCTAGATTCGTTCAAGACACGAACGCGGCTCACGCAAAATAATACCTTATACAAAGTACGAGGCAGATGCGAGTGCACACAAGTTTAATGATTTGCTATTGCTTAGACCAAAGTTTTGTCTTGGATAACTTGTCATGCTTGTCAAGGCTCCTCATTATAAACCACTCATGGTTTGGTCCATCTTCCTATGTGGGACAAGTTTTCACACTTTTAACTTGCATTTTCCCACATCAAACACCAATCTTTGAGCATCGATATCTCATTCATCTTAGCTCCGTTTTGGACGTTCTTTATATCGTTGTAATCCTCTCTTCAAGGAGAATACACACCCATAAAATATTAATTATATATCTCACAACTATATATAATTATATTTGGTCCAAAAACATGGAAAATACACTTTTTCCTTTGAAAAATTCACACTTTTTTCCAACAATCCCCCACATGAATGAGAGATCGATCGAAAACACATTCCAATCATCCCCCACATGTATGAGATTGATCGAAGACACATAAAATTCCAATGAATTTTCAATGGTTGAAATCTTGCATAGGATAGGTAGATGTAAACCTTTGAACCTTCCCTTATGAAATGCACTTAGCCTTCTAGCCGTCAGTAGAACTCGATGTCTTTGAACTGAGCTGCCATTTGTGAAGACGACAATACACTTCACACAAGAATCTCCCTAACAAGGTTAACTCCTCATAGTCGTGTCCGTTATGGTCATGGAACACTAGCCTGGTTCTGCGAGAGCTACTAAGAATTGTGCCCCTACAATTCCACTCGAAGCGACCCCACTTCTCTCTCACATAGGTGATTTCTCCCGAATCATTAAAAGCATAAATGATTTCGACCGAATCATTATAAAATGCTTAACCTCATTGTCACTAAAATGATTTTCTTCTAGAAATCATATAGGAATGGACTAGGAGTTTTTCACAATCCCCCACAGTGACCACACTTTATTCATACAAATAGGTTGTCCTTTTGAACCAAGATCTTGGGATCTCCAGTCAACAAGGTAAGGTTTTCCTTCGTATGAATTTATTCATTCATGGGCTTTAGTCCCATTCCTTTTGACGACTTCAAAACTAACTCTCTATTTTAGGCCTTTCGTAAGTGGATCCGCAATGTTATCTTTTGACTTCACATAGTCAATAGTAATAACACCTGTTGAGAGTAGTTGTCGTATCGAATTATGCCGACGTCTAATATGTCTTGACTTACCATTATACATTATGCTATGCGCTCTACCAATCGCTGATTGACTATCACAATGTATAGTAACGGCTGAAACGGGTTTCGGCCACTTTGGTATGTCTTCAATAAATTGACGTAACCATTCGGCTTCTTCACCACATTTATCTAATGCGATGAATTCAGATACCATCGTAGATCTAGCTATCACTGTTTGCTTGGAAGACTTCCAAGAAATAGCAGCACCACCAAGTGTAAATACATATCCACTTGTAGATCTAGAATCTTTTATATCGGATATCCAATTCGCATCGCTGTATCCTTCTATCACAGCTGGATATCTCTCATAACGCAGTCCGTACTCTCGAGTATATCTCAAATACCGAAGTACTCGTATCACACTTTTCCAATGAATCCGACTCGGATTACTCGTGTACCTACTTAGCCTGCTTACAGCATATGCTATGTCCGGTCTGGTACAAGACATTAGATACATTAGACTGCCTATAATTCTTGAGTATTCTAGTTGATTAACACTTTCACCTCTATTTTTTGATAGATGTTGACTAGTGTCAATCGGAGTTCTAGCTATACTAGAATCACCATTACTAAATTTCTCAAGAATTTTATCCACATAATGAGTTTGACTTAACACAAGACTATCTTGGGTTCGTGTGATTTTAATACCAAGAATCACTTCCGCTAAACCCATGTCTTTCATGTCAAATTTGGATTTCAACATCTCTTTCGTTGAATTAATCATTCTTTCGTTACTACCAACGATAAGCATATCGTCTACGTATAAACAAAGAATGACATATCCATGTTTTGTATCTTTCATGTACACACACTTGTCGCACTCATTAATTTTGAATCCACATTCTAGCATGACGTGGTCAAACTTTTGATGCCATTGTTTGGGAGATTACTTCAAGCCATATAATGACTTAACAAGCCTACAAACTTTCTTTCCACATCCAGGAGCACTAAAACCCTCGGGTTGCTCCATGTAGATTTCCTCTTCTAAATCACCGTTTAGAAAAACCGTCTTCACATCCATTTGGTGCACTTCTAGATTTCTTATTGCGGCAATCGCAAGCACCAATCTAATGGATGTTATTCGCGTCACCGGCGAATATGTATCAAAGTAATCAACACCCTCCTTTTGTTTGTAACCTTTGATTACCAACTGTGCTTTATATTTATCAATGGAACCATCAGGTTTCATTTTCCTCTTAAAAAGCCATCGGTAACCTAGTGGTTTACAACCTTCAGGAAGGTCCACTAGTTCCCAAGTATGATTTTGTAAAATTGACTCAATTTCACTCTTGATGGCTTCTTTCCATTGAGGTCCTTCAGAAGAAGTTACCGCGTCTCGGTAAGTTTTGGGTTCACTTTCAACCATGTAAGTGACAAAATCATCTCCATATGATTTTTCAACCCTTTTCCTTTTACTTCTTCTAGGCTCAACCTCTTCTCTTTCAGGTTGTTCTAATGTCTCATCTTGGACATTTTCGTCAATTGATTTAGACGAACTAGCACGATCCTTTTGTAAACAAGGAAATATATTCTCAAAGAAGGATGCATTCCTTGATTCCATGATGGTATTCTTGTGAATTTCTGGATTTTTAGACTCATACACAAGAAACCGATAGGCACTACTATGATGTGCATAACCAATAAATATGCAATCAACCGTTTTAGGTCCTATCTTTTGAGCCTTAGGTGCCGGTACAACAACCTTTGCTAGGCACCCCCACACTCGTAAGTACTTATAGGATGGCTCTCTTCCCATCCAAAGTTCATACGGTGTTTTATCCATTTTCTTGCGGGGTATCTTATTCAAAAGATAAGTAGCCGAGAGGATAGCTTCCCCCCACATTTCTTGGCTCATTCCCGAACTTATTAACATGGCATTCACCATTTCTTTCAATGTTCGGTTTTTTCTTTCCGCAATACCATTTTGTTGAGGTGAGTAAGGAGCGGTGAATTCGTGTCGAATTCCATGTTGAGCACATAAATCCGCAAACGGTGACACATATTCACCACCTCGATCACTTCTTACAACCTTAATCTTTTTGTTGAGTTGGTTCTCAACCTCTTGTTTGTATAAAACAAACTTCTCGATTGCTTCATCTTTACTTTTCATCAAGTAAACATAGCAATATCTTGTACAATCATCAATAAACGTGATGAAGTACTTATTACCACCTCTCGTAGGAATGTATTTTAAATCACACACATCAGTGTGAATCATATCAAGTGGTTCGGTTATTCTTTCAACCGATTGGAAAGACGATCTTGTAAGTTTGGCTTCAACACAAGTTTGGCATTTATAATTTGAATCAATATGAAAAGATGGAATGCAATTTAACTTGATTAAATGACGTAAAGAATTAAAATTGACATGTCCATGACGACCATGCCATACGTTAGAAGACTCTGTCAAATAAACCGAATTTGTAGTCGTTTTATTAAAATTGCTTTTCAAAATCATCAAGTTTATTTTGAACATTCCATTCAAAGCAAAACCTTCTCCAACAAAATGACCATTCTTGGTCAAAACAAATTTATTAGATTCAAAAACCATTTTAAATCCGAACTTGTTTAACAGCCATCCGGAAACCACATTCTTTCGAATTTCCGGTACATACAAAACATTTGTCAACTTAAGATCTTTCCCGGATGTCATCTTCAATATCACATCACATTCACCTTTGACATCAACCGTATCAAAGTTTCTCATGAAGATCTTGTTTCCATTAACTACTTTCAAAGTAGTAAACAAACTTTTCTCCGAACACACATGTCGGGTAGAACCAGTGTCGATCCACCATTCATTCGGTTCAGATCTTACCAATTCTACATCAGAAACCATTGCCGTGATATTCACATTCATCACACTTGCAACTTCACCATTGCCGTCAAGAACCACGCATGGTTCAAGATCCAAATCAGAAAACAGTTCTGATTTCTCAATATGATTGGCAAATTTACTCGCATTTTGAACTCCAATCATATCAACCATCTCATTAATCGATGGTTTAGCAATAGATGTTATAGTTGAAGTCATCGACCGTGACACAACTCCATCTAACATTTCCATTTTTTTTTAACGCCAAAGAAAATAATTATAAGTAGTTGTGAATCTTCTTTTCAAACAAATACTTTATAAATTTTCAATAAAGAAAATTTTCTCACTTTATAATAAAATTACACTTTTATTATAAACAACGTCAAATTAATTGATCAAGCTTGATTCAACCGTTCAATTTAATCACTTTATAACAAAATTAAATCTTTTGTTATAAACAATGTCAAATACTTCAATTGACAAAACTTGAATCAACCGTTCAATTTAATCACTTTATAACAAAATTAAATCTTTTGTTATAAACGATGTCAAATACTTCAATTGACAAAACTTGAATCAACCGTTCAATTTAATCACTTTATAACAAAACTAAATCCTATTTATTATAACCGATTTTATCACTAAAATTGAATCTGCCGTTCAATTTAACACCAAAGTGATAACACCAAAGTGAAGAATGAATCAACCGTTCATTCAAACACTTGTAACCCGAACGAGAATAGTAACAAATTTTATATTAAAAGTTAAAATTGAATCATCCGTTCAATGTTTAAGAAACCAAAAGTGAATAATCGAATCTGCCGTTCAAATTAAACACTTAATCAAGGCTGTTGCAAAAATTAAATCCGTCTCGAAACCAAAACTCGTTTGTAACGAAACAGAAATAATTAAATGAAATGGAAACACAATTGCTTCGAGACAAAACTCGTTTGAATCGAAACAATAATGTAATAGAAACTTTTACTTCGAGACAAAACTTGTTTGAATCGAAGAAACAATTTCTCTAAAATTCCTAAATTTTATAACCGGTATCGTGGTTGTAAAATCTGTTTTAAGATTGTAGGGATATTGTGCCCGATACCAATTATAAAATATAAGAAATGTATTACGAATTACAATTCAAGAAATGAAATTACAATACACGGAAATAAATAAAGTACGGAAATTAAAATTACAAATAAAAGAAATAATAATACGGAAAGTAAATTACAATACGGAAAATAAAGGCTGAGTCTCGTGTTTGACACGATTCCCTTAAAACAGATTCGAAGTCTGTTTCCCAGGGTACAACAGCCAAAGCAGCGTGTACTGCCGGAGGTAACCAACTTGCCTGAAAAAACACGTGAATTCTAAGTGATCTTCGTTCTTGGAAGCAGCAACGTCTCGCCGTTTAAAGTGCAAAATCTTTCAAGAATGCAAAGTGTTTTCCAAATCTTTCAAGTGTTTCAAGTATATCAAAATGTGTGTTTTGGTGTTTGCATCTCCATCCCTTTTATAGGAGATGAGTTGTAACAAAAACTTAATTATATTCAATTGTAATAATAATAAAAAACCATTTTTTTATTAATAATTAAATATAATAATTCTATCATTAAACCATGAGTTGTAACAACAAATTAATTATATTTAATTGTAATAAAAAAATATTTTTTATTAATAATTAAATATAATAATTCTATCATTAAACCATTTCTGTAACGGCTCTAGAATTGTCTAGATTCGTTCAAGACACGAACGAGGCTCGCACAAAAAAAATACCTTATACAAAGTACGAGGCAGATGCGAGTGCACACAAGTTTAATGATATGCTATTGTTTGGACCCAAGTTTTGTCTTGGAGTAACTTGTCATGCTTGTCAAGACTCCTCATTATAAACCACTCATGGTTTGGTCCATCTTCCTATGTGGGACAAGTTTTCACACTTTTAACTTGCATTTTTCCACATCAAACATCAATCTTTGAGCATCGATATCTCATTCATCTTAGCTCCGTTTTGGACGTTCTTTATATCGTTGTAATCCTATCTTCAAGGAGAATACACACCCATAAAATATTAATTATATATCTCACAACTATATATAATTATATTTGGTCCAAAAACATGGAAAATACACTTTTTCCTTTGAAAAATTCACACTTTTTTCCAACAATAGATTAACATGTTTTATGATTAAGGGATACATAATTAGTAAAAATTTATTTATCTATTCATATTGAAACTAGATCTGCCATATAGGACATGTAATGATCCTAAAGAACCTAATAAGATTGCTTAGTTGTTGCGTAGACCTGGCAATACGTGTATCTGTATCGTGTCTCGTGTTAGACATAATATTTACACGACACGAATTTACAAAACACGAACACGACACGCATTATAAAATGTGTCTGGATATGTAACACAAACACGACACGTAAAAAATTCGTGTGACACGTAACGCGATACGAATATAACATGTTTTTAAACGTGTCACACGAAAGCACAAATTTTACACAAATTTATGCACGATTTTAATAAAAATTATATAAATTTATAACTCCAAAACATAATAATTGAAGTATCCATGAATTTGAGACGTACCTTAAATACTAGTTTATACGTGTCAAATACGTGTTATTGTGTAACACGATTTTTATACGTGTCTTACACGTGTTTATATAGGTAAATTCGTGTTTGACCTGTATAAGACACGAAACACGAATTTGAAATTTGTGTCGACACGAATATACACGAAACACGAATTTATAAAACCCATATACGAAAATCTTGGGTCGTATTCGTGTCGTGTCCGTCGTGTCGTGTACCAATTGCCAAGTCTAATCATACTCACATATATCCTTTTATTCTTCATGGAGCTTTGTTTAATTCTAACAGATTTAAGATGCTTTGAACTGATTGTTGTATCTTCAAGACTACATATGACAGTGGGAAGGTGTCGGGATGATAACCGAGGATATCATTTCTCATCCTCATCCCCATCCCTGTCAAAAAATAAGTTTACATTCCCCGATGGGACCCATATGGATGAATCAGAATCCTAAAATTATGATAGCTTGATAGGTTTAAACTAGAAGTAGTTTAATAAAACAAAATAGTGTGTAGATAATTTTAAAACAAATCAGTTTAACATTTTTTTTGAGTTATTTACATATGTAATTAATGGTTTATAATACAACCTAAACGAAAAAATATATGTAAAAGTCTTGCAAAACCTATAAAGGAAAATAGTGTCAATTATAAATTTATATCTTTATATATAATAAGGAGAATAGAAATTGACATGCGACATTCTCTCGATGCATCATATTCATGGAATCTGCCACCTAAAGGGAGGGTAGCCCGTGCAACGGCTTCCTTCTTCACTAATCTCATTTCGTAGTGCAATTTTTTTCAAAATTATACATGTGCAACCGATGAAATTTTAATTGTGCAACTTATACGATTAAAAAAAATAAAAAAGATTTAAGTGTGCAACTTGATTTAAAAAAATTATACCTCAAATGAAACAAAAAAAATTAGAAGTTGGATGCATAAATAACTAAATAAGTAATAAAATTAAACCAACAAATAAAACTCAATAATTTTAGCCCAAATTAAATGAAAACCCAAAGATATTTTTAGCCCAATTTAAACCCAAAAACCAATGATATTTTAGCCCAAATTAAAATCCAATATCTCCAAACAATTTGGCCGGTTGCTAAAAAATTTTAAAACCGAATGAAAGACTTGAAAGTCTCTAATATCTTTAGTTAATTAGTTTATTCTTTAAATGAATTATTGAAATATGAGACTTGAAAGTCTGTATTTAGTTAGTTTGTTTACTTGTAACACCCCGACTTCCGAGCAGATACGTGTAATTATCTCATTGACTAATAATAATAGCGATTATTGCGTTGGTCCAATTACGTCTCGTTTAGTGGACTATACATGTCGTTACCACTGTTACGTGGCTTCAGGATACAATTTCAGTGGATTAATAATAATTATGGATTCACGAGATCAAATGAGAAATATTGACATAAATTGTGAAATTTTGATAGCGGGGACGGACATCGATGTTGAACTCTCGATATAACCAGAACGTATAACTGTTTAACGCATTTCAACCTTTCTTCTCTTTACTTCATTTTAAAGAAAGCCTCAAGAGTGTGTTGTGTGTGTGTGTTGTGCTGTTGTTGGATATCGGAAACAGAAGCAAGGATCAAAGATTTTTGTTGAAATTCTTCTCCATCACCTTCTTTTGGTGTTCTTCAAGTGGAGAGTTAAAAACCCATCGAATTCTTGAGATGTAATGTGTTAATTGTTGCCAAGCTGTTGGAACTGGTTGGAATCAATATTAGAAGAGTTTTGGTATTAAGTACGTGGGTTATTGTGGTTGAAATCGAATTGGGGAGGTAAAATCTCCCATGGACAGAAGCTGAAAAAGGAAAAAAGGACTTGCACTTTGCGTCGAGTGCAGTCATGATCAGGAGTGCGGCCCGCCTTGGGCTGAGCGCAACCGTGATGAGGAGAGCGGCCTGCGCTGGGTTGAGCGCGGCCGTGATCAGGCCTGTTTGGGCCAGATTGGGCTTTTGGGCCCCGAGGGCCTATTTGGGTTGCTTTTTTGGGGTTTTATTAGTTGCCTTACTGTTTATTGAGTATTTAGGGTGGTGCGTTGAGTTTGGATTAATCTGTAAAGATTCATTTTGTGTACAGGGACTCATAAAGATTGGGTTGAGATAGAGTTGGGTCACCGAGACTAGTTAGAGTTGATTATCGTGATCCAGGTAACTACACGAATTCTTTTAAAGGGCATACTTCTATTCGAGTAAATGAATGTGCATATACAACATGTGATTATATTGTGACCATTACGAGCTGCCACACAGGCATGATCATACCTTTCTTTATTATCATGTTGTACATGTGTATGTATAGTGAATAATGAAATGAGATCCATTGTAGAGTTTATCATGTGGGTTGAGTAACCTTGTTTAGCCCTTTGTAGGGTTCCTATATATATATGATGAAGATAAAATAAGGACCGTGCTTAAAAAAAAGGACAATAAGAATCAATAAAGTCGTCAGAAATTGTGAACCAACCAATAGAATTCAAGGTGGCAATTTTGTAATTAATAGATCATTTGTACAAGTTGGACATGCCTTCAGGGGTTTTTTTTTGTAATTATGCACCTTCTCCATTTCTAGGAAATATACGCAAGTAGTTAATGAAGAGGGAGGATTGTTGAACTGGGTTTTAAATTGAACCACCGAGAGTGAGGAGGAGGCAGAGAAAACTTTATTGAGGAGTGTTTTGGACGGACAGAGGGTTCACGGCGAGCGGCAGTTCACTATTCATGGCGAGCGGCCATTCACGGTTCAAGTAAGCGATTCACGGCGGCGACGGTACACGGTTCACGAAGGTAGACGGTTTAGACTTTGAGCTGTTCACGGCGGTTCACGGTTCAAACAAGTGAGGAGGAGGAGGAGGCGAGCGGTGGTTCACGGTTCAAGCGATTCACAGCTGTGGCAGTGGTACAAGGTTCACGAAGGCGGAGGGTTTTGGACGGATGAAGGGTGAGCGGCGGTTCGCTGTTCACGGAGCACAACAGTTCACAATTCAAGAAAGTGAAGGGGGGAGGGGGGGAAAGCAAGCAGCGGTTCACGGTTCAAACAACGGATCATGGCAGCGGCGGTGCACAGTTCACGAAGGCGGAGGGTTTTGGACGGACAGAGGGTTTTGGACGGACGGAGGGTTCACGACGAGCAACTGTTCACTGTTCACGGCAAACGACGGTTCACAATTCAAGAAAGTGAGGAGGAGATGAAGGAGGAGGCAACGGTTCACTGAACAAGCAAGCGATTCACGGCGGCGACAGTACACGGTTCACGAAGGTGGAGGGTATGTGCTCCACCCTAACATATTCTTTGACGAAAAGTATTGACTAAATCCATGTGTAGAAAATCATGGTGGTTGGTTTTTTCAAAGGGTTGGTCGTTGACTTTGATTAGGAGAGAAAGCAAGAGAGGAGAGAGAAAGAACTTGATAAGTTTGGTAGGTTAGAGAATGATGGAAAGAATTGATTATGAATCCATGTGTATACGGATAGGGAATAAATTTCTTTTTTTTAATTTAATTCTTTAATTATAAAAATGTCTAAAATACCATTTGAAGTGAGTGATTAATATTGATGACGTGTCATTATTTCTTTGGTTCTTACTGTCTTTATTTTAAGGACGGTCCTCATTTGATCCATCCTATATATATATATATATATATATATATATATATATATATATATATATATATATATATATATATATATATATATATATATATATATATATATATATATTGTTGGGAATTCGTATCGTTTTTCATAAAAACATTAACTTTAATCACATTAAATGCATAATGGAAGCTTTATAAACATGAATTCCGTACATTATTCATCAAGTAAACATAATATAAGTAAACATGAAAGCATATAAAAATCACACATTTGCATTCGATAACAAGAATATACGAATGAGATGCTTTTGGTATCTACCGGTGATGACACAATCGAGCGGCGCCAGGTATGCAATCAAACACACGAGGAACAGGGAAGAAAAATAAACACACCAATGTGTTTGTTTCTCACGGCCAAAACATCACTCCACACACACACTGTGTGTTTTTGTTTGTTTCACCAACAACCACAGAGTTTTGTGTATGTACATCTATAGATACATGTTTGACCGTACATGTGTATTATATATATAAACTAATTAAAATTTTAATATAATAATATAATATATATCTTAATAATTATCTTTATTATTTAAACCTTATATAATTATCTCTATAATTATATATCCATTAAATAATATTAATCTCTTATATATTATCTAATAATATATAAATGACTAGATAATTATTTATAACTATCTCTATTTATTTGTTTATAATTATACATCCGATTATCTAATAATAGATGATAATACTAATTCAAATAAATACATCTTTTATTTAATATCCAATAATAAATAAAAGACTAGATAATTATTATTTAATTATCATCCAATGACAATTAAATCACTATAATATCTAATATTGTACTTTTAGTCCCCGTACTTTGAGATATAACTTAATCATACATTAATTTAATCTCAATGATCATTTTGTGTCATAAACAATATTCAATATTGTTTATTCAATCATTTAATTGCATCTGCTTAGTTGTGCTCATCGGTGTGACCCTCAAGTGTTTTATGAAATCAGTCATGATGCAGTGGTAATGTCATCTTTACACACCATATACTAACATACTCCCACTTGTGTAAGACGACATAATGTCCTGCAGCATGCGCCTAAAGGAGGTCATGGCTAGACACTTTAGGCAACCAAGGTCATAAAACTCTGACTCCCATTCGAGCATTCTTGTTGAAACAACCTTCCAAAAAGAAACTTAGGAAATATCTCATGCATCGCGATACTTTAATGTGAAAACTAGGCATGGATTAGATCAACCGTAGCAAACACGATTATGTTTCTCGACTCCCTGATCTCATACTGAAATAGAACCAGACAGAACACATCAGTTCTGTCCGAGCATGACCATGCATTTCTGTCAGTATCGATCGCAGAGGGGCCCAAAAATATCTCTTCTTAGTTAAAAGAAGGTGCAAATCCCATATTGACTATCTAGGCCTCCAGCACGACTCCCACTGCAACCAGCCTCGAACCGCTATGATCACCCAGTTACAGATGACGTTAGGTTAGGCCAAATGTACTGCAGCACCCGCACTAAAGTACGTAGACATCTCAGGTACTAAGGATTATCTTTTTGAGACGACTCATGACTATGATCCATAAAGTGGTCTCAATCGGTGGGTCAATCCAATATTTGTTCGCAACAAATACCTGTGAATTTGGTCCAACCTTTGCAATATTCATCACCAATGAATATCAACCAAAAACCACAGTAGCCTTTTAATTCTCATTGTGGTTCCCACGACATCAAGCAGCTATGGAATAGTTTTAGAATAACTTCAAATTTATTCTTGGATTTCTAAAACATGCAAAATAGAACGACATTACAGATATCATGTTGATCTCCTTTATCTCAATAAACACAAATGACTTCCATCAATTTAATGCTACTGTTACCTTATCAAATGTAACGGTAATACGATCTATCGAAAAATTAGTTTCAGACATGATCTTAGTGGGAGTGTTCTCTAGTTAACTGACTTAACTTCCATTACCGTTTATCTTTGAAAAATTACACTAGTTCTTTATTACAAGTTCTTGTAATATTATTCAGATCCAATCTGAATCTTCTTACAAATTCATATCCATTATCTTTAGAGGAACTGGTAAATCACTCATAAAGACACCATGATTAAAATTTAGGAGCTCTAGCAATTCAGATTAATTGCTACTAGTGATACGTTCAGATGTTTAGTCTTGAATCTGACAGTATGCGGTTTACCTATATCTTAACAAGATATCTTAACTTAATAACATTGTGTTCAATATTTGTGATATGTATCCATAACCTCCAAAACCTGGTTATCTACAACATTTCGTTGTGGTGTTCCATCAAGTTTGCCGACGAGTGTTTAAACAAGTCAAAGGCTATTACTTGACTAACCATCACACAAGTTGTATACATTTCACATGTAATAAAATGCAATTACTTCTGGTCTAAACAATCCATACTTATCAAGTCTTGAATAGTTTCTGACATGTTAAGTGAATTATGCTCTATGTATCTCTTTTACATTTAATTCTGCATTTTATTAGTTTCATCTATATAATCATGGATGACTATCCAACTCATATACTCTCTTGAACTAACTTTCAAGAATTAACAAGTCAATGAAACTGCATTTGAACACTTGAACAAGTTACACAACAACATAGTTAAACCATTTTATCTGAATATGACTACTAGCTTGTCCAATCTCTATTGACAAGTTACTATTCAAGTTCTTCTTGAATCAATAGTCTATGATCATGGCTTTAAACAATAGGAATTTCAAGCAATACATTTTCAACTCAAAAAAAAATTCTTTATTTGTCCCAAAAATACTTGCACGCAATTCAACTACAAAATTGTTTACTACACCACGATTAAACTATTGATGACATGAAAAATAGTGTCCATCAGAGTCTTCTCTAACATGTCTCTATGCTCCCACTGAATCTGTTATCTCTTTTCACTTCAATTTAGTCATCGCAGACATTATGCATAAAACTTTATTCAATTGGGTATCACATATCCAAGTACAATAGAAGTGAATGATTCAGATACACGAATTCTCAATGCGGTCACCTTGACCGTTTCCAAGTACTTGGGACAATTCCTTTCCCAGTGCCCAGTTTCCTAGCACTCAAAGGATTTGTCATCCTTGGATTTGACTTCTCTAGTTCTAGGTTTTAGCTACTTGTTAGCTTTAACCTCCGGCTTGGGAACTTGCTTTCCTTTCCATCCCTTTCCCTATCTTCTCTCATTAATCATTCCCCCAGCATTCTGGAGCATCTGATGCAGCCCACTGATCATCTTCTCCATGCATATTGTAACAAATTAAAAATTGCTAAATCCCTTCAATAAGGAATTGAGAATTAGATCTATGGCCATCTCATATGTCACGGGATACCCAAGTCTGCTAAGATTATCAAGATAACCTCTCATCTTTAGCCCATGGGGTTTAACAGTTGTTCCTTCTGCCATTCTGCAGGAGCTCAGAGCCCTAGTCGTATATGTTTTTCAGTTCGAGCCTGAGTCTAGAACATATCCTTTAGCCGACGATACATTTGGTAA
This sequence comes from Centrapalus pauciflorus, assembly GCA_020465985.1. Taxonomy (NCBI): domain Eukaryota; kingdom Viridiplantae; phylum Streptophyta; class Magnoliopsida; order Asterales; family Asteraceae; genus Centrapalus; species Centrapalus pauciflorus. Next base: position 233,402 of record JAANYP010002013.1, on the reverse strand, counting down.
GCTGGGACATCCATAAGGTTAGTCCGCAGCTAAGATGTCATAGTCGCTAGCATTAGACAGGAAACATCGACCGAATGCTCAGAGTGCTTCTTGTGGAGATTTCTCTTCTCAATTATAGCAGTCTCTACAGGGCAGGTCCTGGTGCCCTTTCAAGAACATATGAATTTCGCTCTGTACTCAGAACGTTAGTCAGATCTTATTCCTAGTTCAGGGAATTGCTTCTTGTGAGCTTTTCATTTCTCGAATGGTCCTCAAGGTAGCAATTTTGCGCTTTTAGGGAGGATTTTCAATAGGAGGAGATTGAAGAAGGAGATTGATGTTATCATTGTTGTTGTTATTGTTATTATTTAAACCGCTTCTACCTCTGCCTCTGTCAATCATCTAAAACAATTATTTTAAGAATTAGTATTAGATTAACCATTAATAAATCAATAACCCAAAATTCAGAAAATGATTTATTAATCCTAAGAACCATTTACTTATTCATGCATCCAACGGAGGCTGAACCTACATGAATAAGCTACTTAAGCAGACAACTTATTACCAATTACAACTTCTTTGCAACTCTTAGATCTTATGAGATTTCCAATTTCTTAAATTGATCATGTTTAATCTCATCCACACATTGGGCAACAGTCTTACCGAGGAACCAACACTGACACACACCATATAACAACTGTAAGTCACTGGCCCAAGTCTCACTTAGGATCCGCAATGCTCACCTCACAGCTCTTCGAGTTTGCGGCGTAAGCACCCAACAAAGGCTGAACCTACTTACGACGACCGGTCACCGTGAGTGCCACTATACGGACGGTGTGTTGTGTCAGATTTTTAATTTGGATTTTTATAACCAGTCTCTTACCAAGAACTAGTGGCCAGTCAGCGGGCAGGATCCTTTCGGTCTCAAACCTCTCGGAAATTCCTACAATCACAGCCCGAGCGAGACTGTCCTAGACACCACCTATTCTGGTAATCAGGCCAGTTAATTGTACCGGTTTTTAAGAATTTCAACTCTTTGATGATATGACATTTTAAAATAAATCTCCTTTTATTTGAAAAACTAATTTCATAAAAATGTCATATCTAACACCTGACAAAATAATTAAAGTTTCCAATTTAAACTTCCTTTTAAATACTTTAATTTTTCATAAAAAATGATTGTAGCTTTGATTTCTTTTAAATATCTACTTTGTCACCACAACCACGCAGATATAAATAAAGCATAAAGAAATAAAACATACAATCACATGGTGACATAGCCTTGCCGAAACTAAATTGGTTTCTGAGAGCCATACGGACAACCCAATTAGGTCAAAACCTAAGGGATAAAATCAACACACAAGACAAGAAGGATGAACTCTTTCAGCTCCCACTAGCCTCAGCATCCGATGATGTCTCTGAGCGTCCATGATGGATGACCTCCATCTTGATGGACATCTTCGCAAAGATTTTTTACATCATTATAATTAAATACATTTGTCTATTTTCGCAAAGATTTTTTACATCATCAAGGCTTGACTATGTCACAAACATTAATAAAGCAGTAAAACATATTAATAATCCAGAATTCATTTTCATCTTGCCATGAAAATGATTCAAAGACCAATTAATCTACCATTAATTGAAGTAATCATGTCCAATATCGTTCTTAAATTTAATACGGTTCGTAAACTCGAAATTTAGGAACACTTTCCATAAGTAGAAACTTTTCCTGAAAAATTTCAAATTTTATTCCATCTTTGCATTATCTTTGGATTCATAACTATACTTTTCTTAAAATATTCAATTAACCATTCAAACACCTTTGAAACTTAAACTTACTATTTTAAGAAACTTTTATTAAACAACCTTCAATAATTATAGTTATTATTTTGAAATAATATTGATAAATAATTTAAACTTCCTTTAAATAATTATCAACTAACTATTATTTAACTGAAACGCTTTTCAAAAAAATAAACTTTATTTACAATGTCAATTTTCTAAATAAACAAATTTATTATTTAAGATATTTAATGAAAAATGATCATCTTTATATAACACAAAAAACTTTCTTTATGGTTTTAAACGATTTCTACAAAAAACGTTAATGTCGAGATCAAATCTCAAAACATTATACCATGACCGAGCATGAAACTCAAAGTCACGATTTCATCAATTTGAAAATAGAATCCTTAAATTATACTCTCTTTAATTTTATAATGCATTTTATGGAACTAAATATTAAATGCATAAACTAAATCTAGTTTATAAATTAAAATTACCATTAAATTTAATTTCAACATTAAAACTTAACTTTTAATTAAAACCGATTTAATTTAAACGACAAATTACCGGAAAACGGAAACGAACCAACTTAATTAACCGACTCATACTCGGGTTCAATAACCCATATGAACCGAAAAGAAGTAGGGTATTAAACCCTTTGACGGCTGAAATTATTCGAAGTCATTAATTAACTCACTTTGATTATTTCGATTTCCATATTCCAATTAATCGTTTAAGTATCGAATCGAATAATATTTAAACCGATTTGTGAATTTATCTAATAAATTCTCCCATTTTAATTTTATAAAACCGAAAACATATTTACGTATATTTTGTCACAAATGCTTAAATATTAATAACCAAACACTTTTTGATTTATTCATTTGATTTTAACGCATTTAATCTAATCGTTCGAGTTTAACCGTGAATTAAACGACATGACGGAATAAACCATCAATGACCTCGGCTACCACATCATAACTGAGAGGTCACGGGTCTCAACCCATGGCCGAAATCTCTAGGTTTGATTTCGCGAACCGAAACGTTCAATTTTCGACTTTAATCAATTAAACACTTTTAAACAATCAAACATCAACTAAAAAAAACGAACTAAGGTTTTAAAATCCCGAGCTCCAAGGAACTCCAAGGTTGGCCGAGAATCACCATGGGGTTTCCAATACCTTTGGTCGATTTTCTCCAAGCCAAATCAAAACCTTAAACATTTAATTATTGATTTCGACCGTTTAAACACTTTTAATTAAAAAAGTCAAAACTTTAATAACGTTGGACATAAATACATAAACAATACTATCATTATGTTACTTGAACCTGGCTCTGATACCACTGTTGGGAATTCGTATCGTTTTTCATAAAAACATTAACTTTAATCACATTAAATGCACAACGGAAGCTTTTTAAAATCACGAATTCCGTACACTATTCATCAAGTAAACATACGATAAGTAAACATGAAAGCATTTAAAAATCATACCTTTGCATTCGATAACAATAATATACGAATGAGATGCTTTCGGTATCCACCGGTGATGACACGATCGAGTGGCGCCAGGTATGCAATCAAACACACGAGGAACAGGGAAGAAAAATAAACACACCAATGTGTTTGTTTCTCACAGTCAAAACATCACTCCACACACACACTGTGTGTTTTTGTTTGTTTCACCAACAACCACAGAGTTTTGTGTTTGTATATCTATATATACACGTTTGACCGTACATATATATTATATATATAAATTAATTAAAATTTTAACATAATAATATAATATATATCTTAATAATTATCTTTATTATCTAAACCTTATATAATTATCTCTATAATTATAATTCCATTAAATAATATTAATCTCTTATATATAAATGACTAGATAATTATTTATAACTATCTCTATTTATTTGTTTATAATTATCCATCCGATTATCTAATAAAAGATGATAATACTAGTACAAATAAATACATCTTTTATTTAATATCCAATAATAAATAAAAAACTAGATAATTATTATTACTTATCATCCGCTGACAATTAAATCACTACAATATCTAATATTGTACTTTTAGTCCCCGTACTTTGAGATATAACTTAATCATACATTAATTTAATCTCAATGTACATTTCGTGTCATAAACAATATCCAATATTGTTTATTCAATCGTTTAATTGCATATGCTTAGTTGTGCTCATCGGTGTGACCCTCAAGTGTTTTATGAAATCGATGCAGTAGTAATGTCATCTTTACACACCATATACTAACATATATATATATATATATATATATATATATATATATATTTGTGTGTGTGTGTATTTATTGCTAGGTCGCTCCTGAGCTTTATTATTCCTGCTAGCCTCTAAGAGCGTGGCTTGGCAACTGGGGGGGACTGGGGAGGGGTCTCCCCAATTTAGATGTGTATCTCAATATGACATTGGATCTTGAGTCCCTCTGTGAAGAGGACAATGATGCATATGATATGCTAGAGGTGTAGGGTTGTCATGATTAACATGTGTTAGTTGTATAGTCAAAACCCTTGTGTACTCAAGAGGTGTGAAAACTTACGTATTCGAGCCTAAATGTGTGTGTCATGGGTACAGAAGATAGGGCCGCCAGCTCCTGAGCAGAAGTAGGAGCTTAGGGTTTGCAGCAGAGGGTTCTGACGTCACAGTGACTGTATGTTGACATTACTGTTTTCCGAAGACTCTATGTATCTGTATTTTGGGATTTGTATAGCTGGGGTTGTCATCTATACCGGTCGTTTGTATTATATTAAAGTTTTTAATTGACAGTGCATGTTAACTTTCTGACATTATATAATGGATATTAAATGCGTTATTGTCACCTTTATATTGTAAATGACGTGACTTTTAGCCGGGGTTGGAGGTTGTTACATTACTCTTTAATTTTTAATTGTAAATTGTAGGTTTGATAATATTTATCGATGAATTAAACGATTCTAAGAAAATTATCGTAAAGTGATAGTAACGTAAGTCAATCTTCAAGAGTTAGAGTAAACAATTCTAACGAATCTGATAACATCACATAATCTCATATACAATCACAACATTCGAATACTTTAATTTCTTCAATCTCAATTACTATTGACATGAACGATTTTTTGATAGACATCAACAATAACTTGTTAACTTATATATCTTATAAATTATATTTTTATTCCTTATTATTAGTTTATATGTTATTTTAAGTATTTTAAATTATAAATATTCATTTATTGACCCAACCCGACCAAGATAATCATTTGAATTTTTGAACTATAAACGCGACCAAATTTTGTGCAACGGGTCCCTTCGGTGGTTGGATCTACCACTGATCATATTTGATTTCTCATAATTTTATTATCAATCTAATTTAAATAAATATGAATCTAAGTATTATACTATTATATTATCAATACTCGTCTATATATGTAATCAACAAATATTATTCATCAATCTAATCTGATTAAATTTAAATCTATTGCAATATATATATATATATATATATATATATATATATATATATATATATATATATATATATATATATATATATATATAGAGAGAGAGAGAGAGAACTTAACTTTGGTGGGAAACCAAGATAACTAATTTAAAATTTTATTTTACCATCAATTTTTTTTTATAATTGATTAATTCATATTTTTATTGTTATTTTCAAAAACCTTTTTTTGTTGACGCATAAAATACAAAATTTTATTCGTATATATGAAACGAAAATTTTAATTTTAAAAATTAAAAGTTATATTAAATATTTATACAAATGGTCATTGTAAAAGCAAAAAAGATGAACCTGTCCTTGGGCTTAACACTTAAGTTAATAGAAGTTAGATTAAAAAATCAAAACGTTACAAAAATTCATTTTTCGGGAATATCTATGTACTGAGTTTGTATGAGAGATCAACTCTATAACTTCTTATAAACAATATTGACCGTTTATGTTTACTCATAACTTTATTTATCATAAAATACATTATTGTGTAAGGTTTAGTTTATTAAGTTATTACAACACTAGTTTATTTACCGATATAATATACAAATTTGTTTGAATAATAAATGACATATATTAAAATAATCGTAAACTTCGATAATAAACAGCACAAACTAATCTATATATATAATAAAGAAGAAAACCACTTGTCATCATCATATTTAATTTAAATAATAACATTTATCAAGATGATATATCACTATTCATAGCCTATTCATCCTATTTCTTTTTGGTTTTTTGTTTTTAAGGTTTTCTTATATAATTTATTTATAAATTTGTTTGATAAAATAAAAAATAGTATTATATCATATCTTATTTAATACTAATTTAATCTAATATTTAAATATTGTAGTTTTACATTTAATACGAATTCCAATTGAAAGTCATTTTTAAATAAACAGCACACACACACACACACACACACACACACACACACACACACACACACACACACACATATATATATATATATAAGGGTGAGTTGAATGGAAAACCACTATGCACCTGAAAACTATGGAAACCTACACATACCGTCCGATTTGGTGCATTTCATGAAAAACGCGGTGACATGATCGTAAATAAGTTGATGAATCACGCGGGATTTTGATGCATCACGCGGGAAATTTGATGCATCGCACGAGATTTTGATGCATCACGCGGGGAATTTGATGCATTTGTGGTGGTGCAGTGCGGTTTTCACAAGTTTTCAGGTGCATTGTGGTTTTCCATTGAACCTCCCTCTATATATATATATATATATATATATATATATATATATATATATATATATATATATATATATATATATATATATATATATATATATATATATATATATATAGGGTTAGGTTCTATGGGGCACCTGTGTGCATCGTGCAACTTAGGAACCCATATACACCGTTAGATCTAGAAAATGAATGGCTAAGATTACAATGGCAAAATGGTAATAAAGATGAAATTTGTGAACGCATTATGATGCACGATTTACATATTAGATGTGCATAAGAGTATTTTCGGAAAAAATAATATATCAAGTCAACTCAAAATTAAATTTATATTGATTGAATATTTAATTCAATAATCAAGTATTAAATGCTAATAAATTTATAAAATGCACTTCTAAAATTAAAAAATTCCAATTGAACAAAAATCTAACATGATGCTTCATCATCTTCATTGACTGTGCATCTTCGTATTTATCTTTCCCGGGTTATGCATCATCGTGTTCATATGGAGCACCAGGTTATGCATCATCGTGTTCATACTGTGCATCTTCGTATTCGTCTTCTTCACATCGTATACGTTCATAGGTTCATGAGTTCAACATGATGCATCATTTTCATCTTCATCTCATCATCGTCTTCTCAAACTCGTCGGTCGATTGTGTGTGTGTGAGAGAGAGAGAGAGAGAGAGAGAGAGAGAGAGAGAATAATATATGGAGAATGGTTAATGAGATTGATTTAGTTTCCTATTTTAATCCTAATCTATTAATTAAAAGAATAAATTAATTTTTTCAAATAAAGTATTCCAATATTACCCTTATTGCATCATTTATAAACAAGCAATGCATTTTTGGTTCCCATTTGGTTCCCGATGCATATGGTGCCCCATAGAACCTCAATCTATATATATATATATATATCGTCCAATATTAGTTACTATATATAATCTGTTTGATAGATAACACTATTCATATATCAAATAGATAATTTTATATGCATTATTTATTAAATAATTTTATTATTGTAATTGTTGTTTTAATTATTATTGTTAAATTATTTATATATATAAACTTAGAAGCAAATGAGATAATAAATATATCTCTAGTAATGCGAGAGACACTGTGATTTATTTTTACATATTGATTCACCATTTTTTGAATGTATAAATAATGAATCATAAATTCTAAATTAAGTGAATTAACAATTCACTACGTTTAAGATAATTTATTAGTTTTTGAATTTATAATTATAAATTATAAATTCAAAATAAGTGAATCAATATACAAAAATAAATTAATCATACCCATTCTCATAATTCTCAAGATATATTCAGCTTGTCACGATAACGTAAACACACACACACACATATAAATATAAGTTGTTTGATATTTTGTTTGTATTATTATCATTATAAATTTTAGCAAAATGAATGTAGTATATTTAGAATATGTTTTAGAAAGTATAAAAAATAGCAATTGACCCTTTTAAATAATAATAACATTAAAACTATATGGATGTTATTATTTTGGACTGAGAATTATATTTTAAATTTCTTACTTTATATATTTCAACTTTATTAAACTATTTGTTAATGATTCATATACCCGCCGCAAAGCGCGGGATGTTTTACTCGTTTCATTTAAAAAGATAAATACATATTATTATTATTTTTAAAATAAAATAAATAAAAGATAGATACAATTCATTATTTCAAAGATAAACACATTTTATTAATTTTAAAATAAAATATAAACACTATTAAAGTATTTTAATGTTAGTTTTAAGTTTATATAAGGTTTAGAAAAAAATTATATCAAAATTACTTTTATAATAAACTAGTCCTATAATCATATATGAACAAAAAAATAAGGTAATAAAAGAAAGCCCAAAAACAAAAATGAAATTGAAAAGGCTTGGAGACTTAAAAGTTAAAACTGGGTTGCCCAATTATGAGCCCAATGTGTCAATGTGATAACTGAACCATAATTTATTATAAAATCAGTCGTATTGAGAAAAGGAAATTTTGTCTAACACTCTTGGTAAATTGTATATATAATAACAAATTAATAATTACTTACTCATCGGTATTATCAACGTACAGTTGATATTAAAAAAAATCAAATAAAAATTCTCAATTTCGCAGTTGATCATTTTTCTATAACAATTTAAATCTCTTAATATTTTTGTTTATGTGTTTAGCAGTAATTAACTGATAAATGGTACAGGAACTTAACAAGACATTAAAAAAAATCCAAGGACCTAATTGAGGAAATTTGAAAAAAAAATTAGGGTTTTCCAATATTAAACCATTCGATAAACTAATTGTTACTGACAAGTCAAAAATATATAATGCCATACAACACAAGAAGTGTCTAGGAACTTAAATAGTAAAAAAAACAGATACTTAATTACTAAAATTAAAAAAAAAAATTAAAAATTTTCAATATTAACCCCATTATCAATGTTCATGTGTTCTTGTTGCTAACTTTCTCTATGATTTTATACATATATATATATATATACATATATATATACATATATATATATATATATATATATATATATATATATATATATATATATATATATATATATATATATATATATATATATATAGATTGGGGTTCGGTTGAGAACTTTTGTGCACCGAGGCACCAGTGAGAACTTTCGTGCACCATAAATCCCAACAAGGGTGCATTGAGGGCATATTAGGAATTTTAAAAATTTAATTTTATTTATTTCTGAATTATTTAATTAGTTAATTGCATAATTTATCCCATAAATAAAACAACCTAATTATGGATATTATGCTATAATCATGGGATTTTGTTACAACTTTGACTTGGCATTTCTCATTCAGTCGACATCCTCCATTTCCAGAAGCTGCATCCACCATTTCCCTGTCACGATCACTCTATCGATCCCCACCATTTCCCTCTCGAAAGCTGCCATTTCCGGTGTCTGTATCCTTCATGCATCGAATCACCGTCCAGCATATCACATTCACTTATACCGTCTAGCAGAAGCTCAGCCACGTTCCTGGATTTGTTTCTTCAACCGGTCATCAATGTCTAGCAATCAACGGAGCTCCACAGAGCCTGAAGAAACGATTTTTCAGGAACCAATGAACGAAGAACACACTGAGGATGCAAAGGAGAGTAAGTGTATTAATAAAATTTCAGATAACATCCTGTTTAGATTGGTTTTTTATGCACGACCATAAGATTTTCAAACACAAAACATAAGTTTTTATATCTCATTACTGTTAGGTTGTAAGGATTTTTCCCAAAAGATTTGTTTTTTATGCACGACCATAAAATTTTTAAACACAAAACATAAGGTTGTAACGATATGTTCACATTATGTAACAATCTGTTCACAGACAGTTTTATGCATATTTTGTGACCCAGAACATATAAATGTATTATGTACCGATATGCAATGTTCACATTTTGTCCTTCAATTCATAACAATCTGTTTTTCTTTACATTCATATACTGTTATATGCATTTTGTTGTTCATTACATCCTGTTTTCATTACATTATGGTAATCATATTTTGGTGACCCTCGTGAAACAGCATGCATTATTTGCATGCTTGTTCCGTAACAATGTGTTTTTCTTTACACTCATATTCTGGTGTATGCAGTCTGTTGTTCATTACAGCCTTGTTTCATTACATTATGGTAATCATATTTTGATGACCCTCATGAAACGTATGCAACTAATGCATGCTGTTTCATGAGGTGTGTATTCGTAAACCAAAATAGGCATTCATATTGACGCATTGTGAATATCGGCTGCTGTAGGTGACACTATTCTTAATGAGGTATGTGATAGCAATGAATGTGTTTCGCCAGGAGGATCTATGTATCGTAAACCTGTTTTGGCGACGTCCGCGCACGTATCAACGGAAGACGCTTTGAACCAGGATTGACTATAGTCTCCGTCGAAGGCACCTCACCTACGTCACATGCAGCGCCCGAACCCTTACTTGTCTCTGCAACAAGTTTCCTTGCCTTAGTCACAAACTCCTTCTTAACCTTCACCACCTTTGCACTTTCGAAATCGTCGTCCGAATCCATCGCGTCCAAATTTCTTTTATGACCTGCATACGAACAAAAATATTTCCACCCATATTACATTTATCACAAAAATATTCACATATATTACAGATATATTAACCTATATTACATTTAGCATAAAGTATCAAAATATTTAAGACATTAAGATACTAAATTGATGAAACAAAAATGCATAACACATGCATCAATGTGCTGTTCATATATTATAAACATACATAGTATACGCGTATCGAATCAGACTGTCTTCGACGTTATTGGATTATACGATGTGCACATAGAATGCATAACATGATACCCATGATACATGATACATTACACATGGTTCGCGGCGAACAGACCAGATGCATACTTTGCAATTTTTCACGCAACTTATTAACTAAAAACATATTAACAGTAGCAACTTAACAGGAGCAACTTAACAATTTACACATTGGACTACAAACCAACATCACAGGAGAAACTTAACAATTTACACAAACCATAAAACAGTCAGGTGTTGGGTATGGACAGAAGCAACAACACTATGGGTGCTGCTGTCACGGCCTTGTTTCTGTGCCTTTTCGCAGCTCCTAAATTCCCACATGTCCTAGTCCATTTGACACTCTCACATCCTAAGTGTGTATGCATAAACTTGTGATAATGTATATTAGTGATAGCATTAAGAATCTATGTGATAATGCATATTTGTGATAGCATTAAGAATCTATGCATATTAGTGATAGCATTAATAACACATATTAGTGATAGCATGTTGGGGGGTGTGTGTTGCTACTGCTGTCACATGTAAACATTATTAAATACAGACATACCGTGCATGTCACGCATAACATTAGACCAACTGATTTTAATGTTTTGAAAACAATCTAAAAAATGAGCATGACACGCGTAACATTGGATTACAACAACACATTACTAAAACAATACCTTTGTCGTCGTCATGCACCCTGTGTTCACTCGCCATATCTACTTGTTCAGCAGAGTCCTCTTCGTCCGATATGCGCAAGGCTGTTTCTGCTGTATTCTGGAACCTTGACCTAAGCCCTAGTCGGCCGCTTCTTCTCGGTGCAGTCTGGCAACAATTACGCTTAAAAAGTCAATTCAATTATTGAAAACCAACATATTTTCCACAACAATATTCTTTGAAAACCAAGTTACAAACCTTATCAAAACTAAAAACCTATGCATATTATACTCAACCAGCTGTTGTAAAACCAAATCCATGTATATCAAAAGCTTGAAAAAGGTTGCACATGGTATGAAAAAGATAAATTTCAAAAAAAGTAACACACATTCAATACTAAAATTTCAATACAACTGATAAATACAAAATACAAGTTAAACAACAGATAAAAACTTAAAAACCATGCATATGATATAAATTATTAACACTATAAATATTTTGGTCAGTCCAAAGTTAAAACACATAATCCATAAGTTTCAAATAACCACCAAACAAACTATGCACCAAGCCTATCATTGGAACTTATGCGACTTCATGAAAACATACAGGAACAAACCGTTAACAAAACTAAAACCTATGCAACTCATTTATTTAAACACAAACATAAGTTTGCATACTAGCATATACTGGAAAATAAGTGCTAAATGCACATCCCCAAAGACACTTAGTATCAATGCAAAACACCCATAATCAACCAAATATGAAATAATATATGTCTGGTAACATCAATTCAATGTCATGTGCATAATTTTCAAATACTAAAATAAAATCAGGAAAATCTACCAATGTACTGAAACAAAGCAATGCAACCATGTTTCCTGCTTCAAACAGAGAAACAGAGGGAAAAAATCTTGGTTAATGTTTCGACAAATTCTTCAAAACCAACGGAATGCATGCAACTTAGGGCTTCAAAATTAGAACCAATGGGTCAAGAAACCAGCCCATTTAAACTCCCATTAAACACGACAGTGCACCATGTTCACAATGTACAACTTATTAGGGTTCATACACACAAACATTAACCACCTCCAAATCAAGAGTATGCATGCGATATACGGCTAACAAAATAGGTTTAAAAGGTAAACAAAATCCACCATTTAACACAACATTGCACAATATTCATAATGTGCAACCGATTATCTCTTCTATGCACCATTATTAACAGATTTTTAGACTAAAAGTGCATACCTCAATCTTCTTCTTCAAGCTGGAGTATCTAGGTGTCTTCATTGATTCTATACGATGTTGACTAGTATTAGCCGCGAGATTTCAAAAAATTTTGGAAGATATGAACGTATCCCGTGATAGCCGGCGAAGATTGAGATGGGTGCACAGCTTCTTGCGAACGGTTGCTGAAGAAGGAAGGAGTGAAAGACGCGCGGTGATATATTCTGTATAATTTAGGATGCACGAAATACCAATTATGCCCCTCTGCTAGATTTTGATATTAAATTAGAATGCACAATTCCTAATTTGCCCCTCCGCGTTTTTTAGGATGTGGAACTAATGCATACAATTTTTGACTTATTTACAACTTTGCCACTTGATCTATACCATTAATTTTTTTGATCTAACGGATCGTTGTGGTTCTTTTGTGCCTCGGTGCACAAAAGTTCTCAACGGAACCTCCCTCTATATATATATATATATATATATATATATATATATATATATATAGACACACACACGGGAGTTCAATGGAAAACCAACATGCAACGGAAAACCTTGGAAAACCTTCATGCACCACCACAAATGCATCACAATTCCCGCTGATGCATCAAATTCCCCGCGTGATGCACCAAATTCCCGCGTGGTGCATCGACTTTCTGCGTGATGCATCACCTGATCAAATGGCTATAAAGTGGTTCCCGGGTTTTCCGATGCATATAGGTTTTCCATTGAACCCACCCACCCATATATATATATATATATATATATATATATATATATATATATATATATATATATATGTATATATATATGTGTGTGTGTGTGTGTGTGTGTGTGTGTGTGTGTTTAATTAGAACCATGATCTATTGGTAAATAAATATTATAGGACTATCTAAAAAAGTATTCACATGGTTTCGAGTTTTGTAAGACTTTTAAAATAACATGTGAATATAAGAATATATTGTGAATATGAATGAACGGTGGTTGATGTGATATACGTTTTAACGTACATTCACAACTTGAAATCATGTGAATTTTAAATATGGACTTTTAATGTTAGTTTTAACAAATCTATGAATTTTTTTTTTGAGAAAAATAATTGTAGGCTTGTAACTCCCGGTTCTACCCCCTCTCATGTCATGTGATATTTCTTCGATATAAAAAAATAAAATGTGATATTTATTTATAAATTTAAAATTCTCAAAAAATAATTAGTTTTTTTAAGTTATCCATATAGATATGTAATACATGGGTTAATACGCTAGTAAGTAATAATTAAATAAAATTATAATCAAGCCGTAAATCCAAATGTACGTACCGATATATACATGGTTTATCTCACATTATTTGAACAATGAACGCAAACCAACAAAAACATGTTTTAATATTGATTTTGGATTTGTTGGCTGAGTATGGTTCCACCATGGCTTTGCCACAATTCAATCTCTTCAAATGGAATAGTGCAACAGCTTGCAATATGAAATCTTATATTGTCATCTAGTTGAAGTTCATGCATGCTCCTAAACAATCTCCCCTAGAAAAGGCCAATGATTTGTATAGTACATTAGAATGTATGGGCACCTTAGTATTGACCAAGGTTCAAATTTGTTTGTTTTGCTGAATCTGTAATTAATGTAAGGACACGTTTGTTACAAGAAAATCACTAAAAAAACGTGTTAGTTTTACTGCGATTTTCACAAATGGAAATGGTATAAGTGAGTTTATAAGAAGAAACATTTACAAGCATGACAAGCTTGTATATGATTTTATCCAAGACCTAACGGTCACGGAGTCACCAGTGCACATGGGGTTGCAAATCATGGATTCAAACAGTAGAATACCATTGAACTCATGTGCATCGGCACTTGCGGAAACAAATGCAGCTTCAAAATATCTGTATTATTAAATCTTTTTATGACTGCTAAATTAACAAATTGTTTCGTTTTCTTTCTCTTTTATAAGATAATAGAAGAAGTTATCACTCAAAATTTCAGACGAATTTTCAGGCAAATTGACTAATTACGGTAGCACACACTGATTATGTTGTTGTACCAGAAACATACTCGAATTTGTATTAAGGAAATTGTGTTAAACACGAGCTTCAATCTCATTTTCTTTTCAAGTAATGTAATTTACTTTCTGTCAAGAAATTTCAATATTGTAATTTCAGTTATCGTATTGTATTTAAATTTCAGAAATAATTTTCTTATTTCTTAAAATTGGTTTCGCGTTATTTATTCATACACTTTATATTAAAATAAAATTTTGATTTCATTTGATTGGAAATTAAGGGGGCGTTTGGTTCAGGGAATGGATTTTGATGAAATTGGATTTCAATTTTAGTGTTTAAAGCATTGGTTTACAAAAATGAACAACTTGATTTCTATAAAACATTCCATTGAAAACTCTCTTTTCAAGGAATTGTAATTCCATTAAAGATGTGAAGGAATGTTGAATTCCTTTAATTATGGATTATGATGGAATCTAACTAAATCTTACTTTGTTATCTTTGATTTCCAATTGTTCAAATACACTAAACTTAGATTCCAATTCCATCAAAATACATTCTGTGAACCAAACGCCCCCTAAGGCTGCCATCGAGTAATAAAATAATTTGTAAATTTGTCCATTCTCTAGAACGGCACCTTAGGTTACAACTTGTGAACTTGTAGGCTAAAAGGTATTTATTACATCGGTGTAGGTTGGACGAGAACGTCAAGTGTTTTACATGGTTAAGTTAATAACAATTAGTTACAAATTGTTAGAAAAGTGACGTGGAGTACGTTAATATGAATGAATGTTTAGCAACTCATCCCACATGAATATATAATGAAAATATAAAACTGTCGAACAACTGGTTGTCACTTTGAGCTTGAATTGTTACATACATGGCTAACATAAAATTCTGAAAAAACTGACTAAATTAGTGTATAAAAATATCACCTGTATTGGGTGCCTGCAATTCAACTAAAGTTACATGATGTATATAGCTCAAGATCCTAGCCGCCACCATAAGTCTTTAACTTGGAATCTTTAGATGGTAAACCTGTTTACAAATTGTCTTCTACTCTTCTTCGATTTCAATTCTTACCCTCTAATCCTCTTTATGATCTATTGATATGTTTATTTGGTGAATGTTAAGTCTCTACAATAACGATTATTAGTTAACAAGATTATTTGAATGTTTTATAGATGTAAAAGATCATTGAGCGTGAAATTAAAACTTTTAAAAGGAGTAAGTGTATTATAACAATCTTTTAATGTATTATCTTTTCAGATATGTATTCTACTACTAACTAATTAGCCTACATAAGTATGAAATTCTAGCTACATCACTATTGGATAGACGTATCGTTTGACGTTTGTGGGTACCAACTACGAACCTTGTGTCTTCAGTTAGGTTTCTTGATTCATACATTCGTTAAATTTCTCACTTCTCTAGCTGATATCTTTCTTTTCAATATTTGATTTTTTTTTTTCATTCATTAAGTGGCTCGTGTATAGGGCACATAGGGCATCTTCACATTTTACTCGCTCTTTTTTTGTTTTTATATCTTTTTCATGATCATAAATTCATAATGTATGATGATCTTTTCGTTCACGAACCATTGAAAAATAAACCATGTAAAGTTGTAAACATGAGATATTATGATGCATTGTATTATTATCGAATGGAACTTTTACAAATCTCCCTTATAACATGCAAACCCTCCAACTTTTATGCCCTATACTTGAATAAATGAATCAAATGCATTGAATCATTATCCTTTTCACAACGGTTGTTTTACAAGTCACTTTAAATAGCTCATGATTTATGAGTTTGACAAGACAAGAAGCATCAATACATCATCTAATATTGTTTGCTTCTATAATCTTAATATGTGGTCTCCATCAATTTTGGATTTATACATTTTGTCTAATTCTCTCTCCCTCTCTCTCTCTCTCTCTCTCTCTCTCTCTCTCTCTCTCTCTCTCTCTCTCTCTCTCTCTCTCTCTCTCTCTCTCTCTCTCAAAATATTAATAAATGAGTAATATTATCCACTATTTATGATATCATATTTCATTATAATAACTGACACGTGTCAGTTTATTATTTTTAAAATATACTTAACCCAATTACTTAATGTTATCTAAATCAAATCAAATATGAATCTAAAGTGGTTTCTTGCTAGTGATCTAAATTTTATTATATCAAGAATGATCTAAAATAGTTTGATTTTTTTTTTTTAACTTTCTAAGAATACTAATTTTATATTTTAAATTGTTTCACTTATAATCGTTAAATAATTTAATGTTATAAATGATTAACTAATATGTTATCATGGTAATATAAATCTTTAATTATATGTTATTTGTTGATTGTACTCTTTTTGATTTTATAGAAATTATCCTATTATAAAGATTTAATTAATATGTTATACTTTTATTAGTTTTTATATATATATATATATATATATATATATATATATATATATATATATATATATATATATATATATATATATATATATATATATATATATATATGGTTCGTGTGAGTACCTAAAAAATGCAGAGTACCGTGAGTACCTGTGAACACGGGTTTCAGATGTGAACTTGCTCCGAAAAAAAAAAGTTTTCTTTTTCATATTCATTTAGATACATTTAATATAAGGCTATTCGTAAAAAAATTATATACATGTACACTTTCTATCATCTTAAAAGTTATGTGAACACGAAAAAATTAATGTAAATATGCTTAGTTGTGAACACACGTTCACAACAGTACAGTTCATGTGAACACACACGTTTCACATAGTTTTAGTGTGTTTATGTATGATTTTTTGCATGTAGTCTTGTATTATTAATTTAAACATGATTATTAATTTAAGCATGTTCACATAAATTTTTTCACGTTCACATGACTTTTAAGATGATAGAAAGTGTGAATGTATGTATATTTTTTACAAATAGTCTTTTATTATTTGTATTTAAATGAATATGAAATTTTTTTTTTTAAAAAAAAACCTTTTTTTCGAAACATGTTCACATCCGAAACCCGTTTGTTTATAGATACTCACTGTACTCTGCATTTTTTAGGTCCGGTAAGAACTCTCTTTACCGTGAGAACCACTCCAAAATGCACAAATTTGTACATCAAATGCACAAATTTAAAAATTAAAAGTTTTATTTAAAACCATTATTAGTCTTAAATATTAATAAATATCATAATCTAACACTAAAATTACATTCAAAAATTATAAACTAGATACGCAAATTTGAACATCAAATGCACAATTCGTACATAAAATGGATAAATTATAGCATGAGATGCGTAAATTTTTACATGAAATGCATAAATATATCGGAAACATTTAATTTTAGTATCAAATGCACAATTTTATACCGTGGATGCATAAATTTTAGAGTGGTTCTCACGTTCTCACGGTAATGAGGGGTTCTCATGTGAATCCAATCCTATATATACACACACACACACACACACATATATATATGTATGTATGTATGTATGTATGACACGCACATTAATAGGTTGTATTTTTACCATTATATATCAATTTCAAATATCATTTATTTACTAAAAAATAATTTTATTTTACCACCTACTAATTAAAACCGTCACTATTTATACATTTAAATTACTGATCGTCCATCGTAGTTATATATTATTTCATTTAAATACACATATATGTTTGATCTTATATCTTTTGCATTGGTGTATACATACACATACATATATATACATAACTCTCGATCTATATTATGTATATATTTATAGTACTACACAACCATCCTAATTTTGGCAAAGCCCACATAATAGATAATAAAAAGAAAATAAATTTTAAAGTGTAAGCTAGCTTTTACATTTAGAATTTAAATAAATAATTAAATCAACAAGTATTAACTTTATATATTGAATAAATCAACCCCCCCCCCCCCCCCCCCCCCTCCCCAACACAAACACCACACACACATATATTATTTAATTAAATTAATAAATTTTAACATTTTTATGCATTCAATCTTTTTTTTTTCTTTTGTCCTTTTTCAAGATTGGTATTTTTCAGAAAAAAATATGACTTATAAGTTATGGTCCTTTGGTTTTAAAATTTTTGTTGACTAGGGTTTGTGTTAATATTAAAATAGCTCATCACACACACACACACACACACACACACACACACACACACATATATATATATATATATATATATATATATATATATATATATATATATATATATATTCTTATAAGTTTGAAACCTTAGATTTTTCTAACAATTTGGTCTTTATTCTTATTTTGTCTTGCTAAAAAGGTAAACCTTGTTACATATCATTTCATAAGTCATTCAAAAGGGATGCAACTCATAAAACATAAACAAAATAAATGCAATATTGGGCCATCAAATAGACAACTCATAAAAATATTATTTGCATAAACTCTTCTTTGTAGTCATATAGACTATACGTATTGAAATTCTACGTTCGAATAAAAGAAAAATCACATTATTTGCATACCCAAGTCCTTTTGCAATAAACAATAGCCTCGTAGATAGAATCATCGATATCAAATATAGTGTTTCTAGGACACGAGTCTAACAAGCTTCCATCTGTTAATTCTTCATGTGAAGATCGATCAGTCAACCAGATCCGAAAACACTTCTTAAAAAGTTTCTTGGTGGAATTTTTCCATCTTCTTAGAATGGTAAAATGCTTTAGGTTAGACGATGAATCATGAATCAAAGACGAAGAGTGCGAGCAATCAATAGGAGAGGAGGGATACGATAAAGACTTCAGATTTGAATGATTGACTAACGAAGGAATCATTTTTCCATCGTAGAAAATTTCGTTAGCGTCCACAAGAGTAGAGTATGAAGTTGGTAACACGATATGAAAGTCGAAATCTTGCGATGATGAAGATAAAGTACACACCAAGGATGGAATTGATTTGTTTACAAGCCAATTTGATGAGAAGCTTTCACTAGCAAGAGTTTGAAAGGTCTCCATTTGTTTATAGTTAAACCTAAATTTGGGGTCAAATGATGATGGAATTTCATCTTTTGGCAAAGCCCATATATATACAAGTGAAAGGAGAGAACCTTCCTAGTTCCTAGGACATATATATGAATTATATTTTTATATTTATAAACTTTTTGAAAAATCATGTAAGTTTTTGTTCATATATAACTAGTTTATTACCCATGTATTACATGGGTTGGATTTTAGAAAAACTAATAACAAATATTATTTTTATTTAAAGTATTAAATTTATAATAAATTCAAATTTAATTTTTAATTTTTAATTTTTAAAAGTTCAATTTGGAAGTCTGTTATAAAAACAGATAATTATGGTAAGGAAATAAACGGCAAAATGATATTGAGATGCCATGCGAAAGCTACACGTGGCATGAATCATTTTTCTTTATTAATGTATATAGATAAAGATTATATACACACACTCAAATATACATACATACATACATACATACATACATACATACATACATACATATATATAGATTGAGGTTCAATTGAGAACTTGTATGCATCGAGAACCTCGAGGAACTTTTGTGCATCGAATAATCTACCAAGGGTGCACAAAGAACATTTAGAGAAAACTAAAGATATGGTAATTAATTTATTTCTAAAAATCATTAAAAGATAATTAGGGGTTACATATTAACTACATTCCTAATTTTCTTCCCCATTTCTCTTTCTATCTCTCTCTCCCCCTTTCTCTCTAATCGTGTTCTTCATGATTTTCATAGTGATGATGATTTGAAGACGAAGATTAACGATGAACAACGATGATGGTGAACATGAACAAGAGATGCACTGATGATGATTATGAAGAACACGACGCATAGATTGATGATGCATAGATGGATGATAAACAATGACGATGCATAGATGGATGATGAACGATGAACAACGAAAAATGATGATGCATAAATAGATGATGAACAACGCCGATGCATGGATGAATGAAGAATACGATGCATAGATGAATGATGAACAAATTGAACACGATGCATAAATGAATTTATGTATTTTTTTTTTGTTGAATGCGTCTTTTTAGAACACGGTGCATAGATAAACAAAATTAACGATAAAATGCATCGATTTCCATCATCTTTTTTGATTTTGTGTAATTGTTGTTAAATTTGGAAATGTATCAATTGAATTTATTTAGCATTTATTATTTGATTATTTGTTGAAATATAAAATTTAATGAGGTATGCACATTCCCCAAAATGTCATTCCTTGTTTGTTTTCATAATGCACAAGATGCATAAAATTGTCACCCTTTTGTCATTATTCTAGTCCATACAGTTTTTTGATCTAATGGATGATATAAGTTCGTTTGTACCTCGATGCATAAAAGTTCTCAATTGAACCTCCCTATATATATATATATATATATATATATATATATATATATATATATATATATATATATTTGGGTTCAAAAAAGTACCCATGAGAATTGAGTGTACAAAACGTACTCTTCCAAAACCACAAGATTAAAAAAACAAGGGTTGTGATCAAAAGTTGAACATTTCATGCGCGTTTCTTTTTTTTAGCTGGAAGGACAGTTTCGTAATTACAACGACCATTCACAACACTTATAAAATGATCATTCACATTACTTAACTGATCATTCACAACACTTATTTGATCATTCACACCACATATTTGATCATTTACAAAAATTATTTAACTATTTACAATTCTTTTACACTTATTTGATCATTCACAACACATATTTGACCATTCACAGTTCTTCAATACTTATTTGATCAATCACAAGAATTATTTGACCATTCACAGTAGTTATTTGACCATTCACAATACTTATTTTATCATTCACAATAATTATTTGATCATTCACAGTATTTATTTGATCATTCATAATAATTATTTGACTATTTACACTTCTTCTACACTTATTTGATCATTCGCAACACTTATTTGATCATTCATAACAATTATTTGACCATTCACACTTCTTCTACACTTATTTGATCATTCACAAGTCTTCTACACTTATTTGATCATTCACAAGAATTATTTGACCATTCACAGTTTTTATTTAATCATTTACAACACTCATTTGATCATTCACATTAATTATTTGACCATTCACAGATTAATTTCATCATTCAACAATAATTATTTTACTATTTACATTTTATAACACTTATTTGAGATGTGTAATTTAATCGAGTACACATGTGTGAAGTTGCTCAAAGTAATCGATCTTATTTGTATACTCAATTGAATCACTCCAAATGCATTTTCTTTTAATTAATTATAATTGTGAAAGTTATTTCACTTCTTATATCTTTCCATATATATAAATTTTATATGAAAATAATCTTGTACATTTATAAGTATGAGTAATATAATAAACATCTATAAACAATAAAAAACACACACATAGATATTTAATATATTGTAGTAACCAAGTCATAAAAAGAAATGGATTAAGATTCATTACCACCCTCACATGTCACTTTCCACTAAAGCAAATAAAATGTGAAACCCAAAAACTATTACAATTATGGCTAGTTTGGATTTTTATGAACATATAATATATATATATATATATATATATATATATATATATATATATATATATATATATATATATGTGTGTGTGTGTGTGTGTGTGTGTGTGTGTGTCACCCTCGAACTACTCCATAATACCACGTAAATGACACCTCCACAAAAATATTTAATAATCCCTAGGTATTCCCAATATAAACACATGGAAAACCCGATAATTTAAGTATATTATTAACATAATTAGTCACAGAAATCCCTGGATAAGTTACACAATATCCGAAACATGAATATACAAACCCCCAAATATAACTAACTACCTCTAAAAAAGTAGCTAACTCCTCAAAACTCCGACGATGTAAACCTACTTGGGTCCAGCAGGCAGCAGACCTACTAGAATTCTGATCACCTGAGATACACACATTAAAACACACGATCAGCTAACGTTGGTGAGAATGCAAGTGTTAATAGTATGATTAGTAAAAACTCTTTAAAATTTAAAAGATAATAAACTCAGTAGTAAAGTATTCAGCGTTCTTTACTGAACAAGTATATGAAATCCCACAAGATAGCTCAGAATACGTACTTAACCCGTGTGGACGAATCGACGTACCGCAATCCCTAGACCGCACAAATAAGTCGTTAGGAACTTAAAAGGAATCCGGAGCGACCCGACCCCTGCCCATCCACGCGGTTTAATATCGCGGTAGCTCTCCCTTGATCTCAGTCGCGCTCCTCAACGTGGTCGTGCTCATCACAGCGCGGCCCGAGCTCGACCCGTAACCGCCTGTTTTCACCACAGACCAGGGGATTAACCCCAAACTCAAATCTTAGTTCGAAAATCTCCAACCATATTATCCCGAATTTGTTTCATAACATATATAAACTCAATTAAACCCTTTAACAACAAATAACAATTCAAAAACCCAGATTTGGAGATCAAACTTACTTCAAATGTTGATGAATCAACTTTTGGTAAAAATATTGTAACTCCACCACGAATTGAAGCCTCAATCCTTGCTATTTATTGCTACTGGAGCTGATAATACACACACAACACCTTTGGCTCTAAATATGGAATGAAATAATGAAGCAAGTAAGCAGGGTGCTCCGTAATATACACGTTTTTGGTTTTAACTCGGCTCATATTCGATCCTACTGTTATAAAACAAAAGTTTATATCACCGGGTTCCAAATTAATCAATAATCACCAAGATTGTAATCTTTTTATAAAACTTAATCTCATAACCCGGTTAACTTAAAATATTATCACGTGGCGGTTCCACGTATAACTCAATAATGCGTCCAACTCCATATTAATATTTAAATCAACCCAATTAAACAATTCCACGTACCTTACCCAAAATTGGGATGTTACTACATATATATATATATATATATATATATATATATATATATATATATATATATATATATATATATATATATATATATATATATATAGGGATGAGTTCCGGTAAGAACCCTCATTACCGTGAGAACGTGAGAACCACTCCAAAATGCACAAATTTGTACATCAAATGCACAAATTTAAAAATTAAAAATTTTACTTAAAACCATTATTAGTCTTAAATATTAATAAATATCATAATCTAACACTAAACTTACATTCAAAAATTATATTCATTAAATTATAAACTAAATGCACAAATTTAAACATCAAATGCACAAATTTTCTTAAATGCACAATTCGTACATAAAATTGATAAATTTTAGCATGAGATGCGTAAATTTTTACATGAAATTCATAAATTTATCGAAAACAATTAATTTTAGTATCAAATGCACAATTATATACATTGAATGCACAAAATTTAGAGTGGTTCTCACGTTCTCACGGTATGAGGGGTTCTCATGTGAACACAATCATATATATATATATATATATATATATATATATATATATATATATATATATATATATATATATATATATATATATATATATATATTGAAGGAGGTTCAATGGAAAACCAACATGCATCGGATTACCTTGGAAAACCTCAATGCACCACCACAAATGCATCACAATTTCCGTGTGATGCATCAAATTTTCTGCGTGATGCACCAAATTCCCGCGTGATGCACCAAATTCACGTGTGATGCATCGACTTTCTGCGTGATGCATCCCCTGATCCAATGGCTATAAAGTGGTTCCCGGGTTTTCCGATGCATATAGGTTTTCCATTGAACCCACTCCTATATATATATATATATATATATATATATATATATATATATATATATATATATATATATATATATATATATATATATATATATATAATCAGGTTCATCAGTGTACCTATAAGATTCCAGCGTACCCTAATGTGAATGATCATTCACATATATTTTTTAAATAGACATGTATAAGACAACATTATAAGACTTTTTTTCAAAAGAAGCAATATCATAAATCTTGTGAATGGTAAAAAAAAATATAATGTGAATGATCATTCACTTGGATGACCATTCACATAAATATGTATTGAACATTGACATAATTTTTAAGTACACAGAAAATGTGAATGTATTTGAAATTCATATATCATGCGTATAACATTAAATTACACATGGTTATGAGACAAAAAAGTAAAAAAAAAGTTTTTTTAAAGTTGGTACCTTCGGGTGCATTTGATTTCGAGAGATACTTTTTTGAACCCAACTATATATATAAAAGAGAGAAAGAGAGAGAGAGAGAGAGAGAGAGAGAGAGAGAGAGAGAGAGAGAGAGAGAGAGAGAGAGAGAGAGAGAGAGAAAGATTTAGGTTCAAGTGAGTATCATTAGTTTTGCGGAGCATCGGAGGTACCTCGCTTAAAAATCATTTTTTTTCAAAATTTTTTTCATAATCATGTTTAAATTAATAATATAAGATTACTTCTAAAAAATAACACATAAACGTGCATGTTCACATGAACTGCACTGTTGTAAACGTATATTCACATAAAGTTATTCATGTTCACATGACTTTTAAGATGCTAGATAGTGTGAATGTGTGTAATTTTTTTTACAAATGGTCTTAAATTATTTTTATTTAAATGAATATGAAAAAAGTGTTAAACAAAAGAACTTTTTTTCGCGGCATGTTCACCTTCGAAACACGTATGTTTATATGTACTTACAGTACTCCGCATTTTTTTGATAGTTACACGGACCATATTATATATATATATATATATATATATATATATATATATATATATATATATATATATATATATATATATATATATATATATATATATATATATATATATATATATAGACACACACACTTATATATACACACATGTCTACACACACATATATATATATATATATATATATATATATATATGCATGTATACATATACATATATATACAGAGGGAGGTTCAATGGAAAACCTATATGCATCGGAAAACTTTGGAAAACCATTATGCACCACAACGAAACCTAGGTGCATCAGAAGTTTCATTAAGGGTATTATTGGAATATTAATATTATTTAATAAAAATAAAACAGAAATAAAATTATTTGGAAACATCAATCAAATAAATATCTTTTCATATTATCATATATATATATATATATATATATATATATATATATATATATATATATATATATATATATATATATATATATATATATATATATATATATATATATATATATCATAATTCAATTCTTTTTATTATTTCATATCTCCCTCCTTCTTTCTTTCACTCTTTCTCTTTCTCTTTAGCAAAAAAAGATGATCACCTTCATGTTGCTACCCCTAGACCACCATGTCGGCCTTGCACCACCCAAGATTGCCGACCACCACCATAATATTGTCAAATATATCTTTTGCATCGGCATTGAAAATGAATGATGAACACAAAAAAAAGGATGAACACGAAGATTTCATGATAAACATGAAGATTTACACCCTCCATTGAAATTATAATGGTGAACACGAAGAAAAATGATGTACACATTGAAAATTTCATGATAAAACTCACGATGAGCATGAAATTTTTGATACATCGAAGAATTTTTTGTCAAAATATGAACATTTTCGGCAAAACTTTCTACTGCACCGCTGCCACTATCTTTTTTTATGAAAGTTTGTGAGTATTAATCCGTTTTGAGTATTAAAGGTTGTGATGCATCATCAGTTTGTGAGTATTAATTTCTTTTGAAAGTTTGAAATTATTGAAGGTCGTGATGCATCGTCATTTTATGAGTATTAATCGGTTCGAATGATACATGAACGCGAAGGATGTCCGTTTGAAGAATGAATGAATAGAAATGACGCGAATATGAATGATGAACGATGACGAAAAAGATGATGCATCATGTATCATCGTTTTGTAATTTTAATTTTGGATGTGTATGGTTTTTAAAATTTGAATTATGTATTAATTATGAAATTTTAAATTTTGAATATAACATTGATGAAATTTAAATTTTAAAAAAAATATACCCGAATGAGAACCTAGAAACCTTTTAGAGCCATTGGATCAAAAAATTATTTTTGAAATAGAAAATATTATCTTTCTCTCTCCACCTTTTTTATTATATGCATCTCTTTTTCACTTTCTCTCTCATACTTTTTTTTTCATTTTCTCTTTCTTTCATTAGAATTGATTTTAATATTAAAAAAACGTTTTTTTATAAAAAAATAAATTTTTTTCTATATAAAAGTTTATTTAATTGCTAAAGAATTAATGTATACTATATAGAAGTATTATATGTCTATATAAAATGTTATATAATTCTATATCTTTTTATGTAGATTAACATTACTATTCGTAATCTATGTAGAATGTTATGTTTCTTATATATTACATATATTTTTATGTTTATTATACAAATCTATATTTTTTTTTGTAGATTACCATTATTATTCATTGTGTTTTTGATATATTTTATATCAGTTGCATACCAAGTATTCGATAAAATGTCTAAATGAAATCTTATTTTTTTTGTTTCAATGTGTTTTTGGTATATTTTATCATTTAATCTACGTAGAATAATGATACTTGACATTCTACACGACATTCTACATAGATTGCATGACATTCTACGTAGATTGTATGTCATTCTATGTAGATTGAATGTCATTCTACGTAGATTGCATGACATTCTACATAGATTGTACATAGAATATGTTCGTCGATACTCTACGTAGGTTGCATGTCATTCTACGTAGATTGCATGTTATTCAACGTAGATTGAATGTCATTCTACGTAGATTGCATGTTAATCTACGTAGATTAACAGTTTTATTCTATGTATTTTTGGTATATTTTATCGTTGCATACCAAGTGTTTGATAAAATGTCTAAATGAAATTTTCTTTTTTTGTTTCAATTTGTTTTTGATATATTTTATCATGTAATCTATGTAGAATATATGATATTTGACATTTTACACGACATTCTACATAGATTGCATGACATTTTACGCAGCTTGCATGCCATTCTACATAGATTGCATGCCATTCTGCATAAATTGCATGACATTCTACGTATATTGTACATAAAATACGTTCGTCGATACTCTACATAGAATATGACAGATTCATTTTCAATGTTTTATAAGGAAGATTATTTGTAAAATATTAGATATATATGAATGTAATAGTTATTAGATGTTTTACATGATAATCTACGTAGATTACATGATAATCTACATAGAATATATGATACAAGACTACTTGTAAAAAATCACACATAATATATATTTCTTATATATTTAATATATTTTTTTGTTTCTTATACATTTCTATATCTTTTTATGTACATTTCAATGTGTTTTTGGTATATTTTATCATATAATCTATGTAGAATATATGATACTTGACATTCTACATGACATTCTACGTAGATTGAATGACATTCTACGTAGATTGAATGACATTCTACGTAGATTGCATGACATTTTACGTAGATTGCATGTCATTCTACGTAGATTGAATGTCATTCTACGTAGATTGAATGTCATTCTACGTAGATTGTACATAGAATATGTTCGTCGATACTCTACGTAGATTGCATGTCATTCTACGTAGATTGCATATCATTCTACATAGATTGAATATCATTCCACGTAGATTGTGTGACATTCTCTGTAGAGTATCGACGAACATATTCTATGTACAATCTACGTACATTGGACATATTCATTTTCCATATTTTATAATTAAAATTATTTTTAAGATATTATATTTTTAATGAATGTAATAGTTATTAGATGTTTTACATGATAATCTATGTTGATTACATGACAATCTACGTAGATTACATCATAATCTACATAGAATATAATACAATACTACTTGTAAAAATCACAATAATCTATGTAAATTGTTATGTTTCTTATATATATAATATATTTTTATGTTTCTTATGCATTTCTATATCTTTTTATGTAGATTAACATTACTATTCAATGTGTTTTTTTGTATATTTTATTATGTAATAATCTACGTAGAATATATGATAATTGACATTCTACACGACATTCTACGTAGATTGCATGTCATTCTACGTAGATTGCATACCATTTTACGTAGATTGCATGTTATTCTACGTAGATTGCATGCCATTCTACGTAGATTGAATATCATTCTACGTAGAATGCATGACATTCTACGTAGATTGTACATATAATATGTTCGTCGATACTCTACATAGAATATGACAGATTCCTTTTTCATGTTTTATAATGAAGATTATTTGTAAGATATTAGATTTATAATGATTGTAAAAGTTATAGGATGTTTTACATGATAATCTACGTAGATTACATGATAATCTACGTAGATTAAATGATAATCTAAATTGAATATAATACAAGACTACTTGTAAAAAATAACACATAATCTATGTAGAATGTAATGTTTCTTATATATTTCATATATATTTATGTTTTTTTAATACTTTCTATATCTTTTTATGTAGATTAACATTACTATTTAATGTCTTTTTGGTATATTTT
>JAANYP010002013.1:21618-199118 GCA_020465985.1 Centrapalus pauciflorus | reverse complement strand
CTAAAGAAAAAGAAGAAGTACATGTAAATAGTTCGGAATGTAGAAATTAAGAATTGTGGGTATTCACAACTTACTGTGTGAGAATACGAAGTTCTTCCTTTTGTAGTAGTTGCAAATACTTGAAGTGCGCCTTTGCGAGCATTAATAGTGGCTTATATGTGGAACATTCTTTTTCATAGTTGGAGAAATATAACCTTGCCTCTACCATTAGCATCCCTCGATAGAGGGGATTCATCAAAGCATATTTCACCTGTTTTGCAATATTACCTTGTAAAGCGTCTACCACACCCTTAAGTTGAGCTTGAGTGAACATTGACGCTTCTTCTAAAATAGTCTCTCCTCTTATCCTTAGTTGTGTAGATTCGTAAAAGCTTAACAAACCCCTCACATCATTTTTGATGTATTCCTTGAAATCATTAGTTCCGCAATCCTTGAATTTGTTAAAAACATCTGCATGTTAATCATAGGTCAGAAATTATTTGTTTAACATTAACTAAGTTTAACAAAAAGCTAGTAATGTTACTTCAAATCATGTTTGGAGATAATGTTATGAGTTCCTTACCACAAGACAATCTATAGCCATGTTGTCTGAAAACTTGAAAGTTCACTGATATTGTATAAAGATCAGCTTCATCGTAATTTTTCAAATTAATCTCCTTGAAAAGTCTCTCAAGTAGACTATCAATCTCCTCAGTAAACATGTATTTCAAACCAAGGCGACACACACGATAAATCAAGCTTAGTTTTTTATTTGAATCCATGGTTTGGTCATCTAACAATCGTCTCATATCTTCTTTTGCTTCCTCAATGACTTTCTCATAAGCTTTCAGTTCCTAGAAAAACAAACAAAGAAGGTTTTGAAAACAAAAACACACTAAAATAGCTTTCTTATACATGCATGTGTGTGTATTTGTGTGTGCAATATGTTTTCATTTAGAGATTAATGAGAGTAGTCCTACGTACCGAGTTGTCAAGAGAGAAAGATAGGAAGCGATCGCCCCATGTAGATGGAGGGAAGTTGGCAAAAGGACGAAGCTGCCCAATGCGGCTTTCATTGTTTGCATGTATGGCAAGTGTGGCCATTTTCTTGAGTGAAGTGTTTAAATTATTGATGTAAATGATGAGCGTATATGCTTCTTAGTGCATATCAAGGGTATTTATGGACTCCACAGGTGATCACTAATTTGGAATATCTATGCATGTTTATTTAGTCAAATTGTGGCAGCATTAATATATAGTTGATTTATTATTCCATATCTAAAAACAAATTTTAATAATTTATATTGGATAGATTACCAATAAACATAAATATAAATTTTGACAAATAAATATAAATGTATATTTTGATAAGATTAAAAATTCAATTAAAATGAATAATAATAATAATAACAATAATAATAATAATAATAATAAGAGTAAATTACACAAATGGTCCCTGTGGTATATAGTTTTTTACGGTTTTGGTCCCTAAAAGAATTTAATTACATGGATAGTCCCTAAAAAAGAATTTTTTCACTCTTTTGGTCCCTGAATTAGCTTGACCTAATGTTTGACCAAAAAAAAGACCATTTTACCCTTTTGATAAATTACCCTTTTGATAAATTATACTTTTGTCCTTTAAATTATTACTCTATTATTATTACAATTATTATTATTATTATTATTATTATTATTATTATTATTATTATTATTATTATTATTATTATTATTATTATTATTATTATTATTATTATTATTATTATTATGTTCTTGAGTGTCTTGGAGCAAACCTAGATATCCAGTCACCATCATCGTTCATCTTCTCCGACGAGCGCCGATGATTCACAAACTCATAATTTCAAAGGAATAATATTCAAAACTAAACCCGTATACGAATCACCAAAAGAGTGAATAAAAATTTTTAGGGACCATACATCTAATTATTAATATTCAAAATTAAATCCATATACGAATCATCAATATACTAAATCCATAATTTCAAAGGAATAATATTCAAAATTAAATCCTTAAAATCAACACAACCAAGTCGGCCACCACCATTAAGACGAACTAAAAAAATGATTTTTAATCAATTTTTTGAACATTGATAATTAATTGAAGATGAACAATCCAACAAGAACATGAACAAAACTATTTTAAAAACCCCAGATTTGGGTTCATCTTCATGTGCAAATTGTTGACAGAGATATTAGATGATGTTTGGCGATTGTTGGAAATCAAATAATGTCTAGAAATTGAAGACGATAACCAAACTTGAATCGATGCTTTTAATTGAACACTTAGAGGATTTGGAACTTGATTTTTGCCGACGATTTAGAATGTCGATGATGCCGACGAAGACGAATACCAAGCTGGCGACGATCTAGAAGCATACAGTAGCGGCGGAAGTGGGTTTTGTTAGATAGTAGAAGATGAGTTTTGGTGGTGGATGTCCAATGATGGTAAGGAGTTGTCGATATTGATGATAGTGGATGCTGAGGGGGACGGTGAAATCACCGGTAATCTAATTTTGGACTGGATTAAATCGATTGCTTGGAAGAAGGGCGTGACTTATGGGTTTTGACTTGATGGAAGTATTATCATTTATTTGTATATAATAATAATAATAATAATAATTATTATTATTATTATTATTATTATTATTATTATTATGAAGGACCAAGTTTAATTTAACATAAGGGTAAAATAGTCTTTTTAATGGGCTTAGGGACCAAAAGAGTGAAAAAAATCTTTTTTAGGAACTATCCATGTAATTAAATTCTTTGAGGCACTAAAACCATAAAAACCCATATACCACATGGACCATTTGTGTAATTTACTCTAATAATAATAATGATCTTTTGTATTAATTAATAAATGAGTGGATGTAATAAATCTTTGGTTTTTATCTTTACTACATATCTTTATCCTTACTATATTTTCTTTACTATTATTACTATCTTACAAGGCATTTATAATTTACAAGTTATATATATATATATATATATATATATATATATATATATATATATATATATATATATATATATATATATATAGGGAGGTTCAATGGAAAACCATCATGCACCTGAAAACTTGTGAAAACCGCACTGCACCACCACAAATGCATCAAATTCCCCGCGTGATGCATCAAAATCCCACGTGCTGCATCAAATTTCCCGCATGATGCATGAAAATCTCACGTGATGCATCAACTTATTTACGATCATGCTACCGCTTTTTTCATAAAATGCACCAAATCGGACGGTATGCGTAGGTTTCCATAGTTTTCACGTGCATAGTGGTTTTCCATTGAACTCACGTCTATATATATATATATATATATATATATATATATATATATATATATATATATAGAGAGAGAGAGAGAGGGAGGTTCAATGGAAAACCACCATGCACCTGAAAACTTGTGAAAACCGCACTGCACCACCACAAATGCATGAAATTCCCCGCGCGATGCATCAAAATCTCGCGCGATGCATCAAATTTTCCGCGTGATGCATCAAAATCTTGCGTGATGCATCACCTTATTTACGATATTGCCACCGCGTTTTTCATGTAATGCACCAAATCGGACGGTTTGCATAGGTTTCCATAGTTTTCAGGTGCATAGTGGTTTTCCATTGAACACACCCCTATATATATATATATATATATATATATATATATATATATATATATATATATATATATATATATATATATATATATATATATATATATATATATATATATATATAGGGTTGAGATCATTGCAGAACCTTAATTTAGTGCAGAACTATAGAACCAATCTAAACCATTAGATTATTATATAAAACTAGGGATAAGATGGTAATTATGCAATTAACATTGAATTAATAGTAGCCTACCAAGTTTGACTGCCCAGTTTGACCATTTTTTACTCTTTTAATATCAAAGGTACATGCAGTGTTGAATGTGTGATATAAACTGTAATTCGACATTGAATGAACTCTATAAAATATATTGAATAGAGGTCTAGGTAAAAAAATTTTTACAAAAAATAAACACATAAAATTTTTTCGAAAAAAATATATCATTACTATTCTAATTAAATCAACAAACTTTTGACTACTAATTTTGACCATTATTTTGGTTTTGTTAATTTTGAATGTACATGCAGTGTTGCATCGACGTTGGATATACGACATCAAGTGTTCATACGACATTGAATTATATCGGTCATGCTACATTGCATGGTGGTCTGGTAATATTTTTTTTACGAAAAATAAACACGTAAAATTTTTTCGAAAAAAATATGTCATTACTGTTCTAATTAAATTAACCAACTTTTGACTACTAATTTTGACCATTATTTTGGTTTTGTTAATTTTGAATGTACATGCAGTGTTGCATCGACGTTGGATATACGACATCAAGTATTCATTCGACATTGAATTATATCGGTCATGCTACATTGCATGGTGGTCTGGTAATATTTTTTTTTACGAAAAATAATCACATTAAATTTTCTCAAAAAAAATATGTCATTGCTGTTCTAATTAAATCAACCAACTTTTGACTACTAATTTTGACCATTATTTTGGTTTTGTTAATTTTGAATGTACATGCAGTGTTGCATCGACGTTGAATATACGATATCAAGTGGTCATTCGACATTGAATGATACCGGCCATGCTACATTGCATGGTGGTCTGAGTAATTTTTTTTTACGAAAAATAAACACGTAAAATTTTTTCGAAAAAAATATATCATGACCGGTCTCGTTTTAAAGAGTATAAAATTCTCGTTTTTATGGTATAATTTTTTTGATTTAACAATTAATCATATTAATGTTATTTTAATTTAAAGAAAAAGGATATTTATTTTACTAATGTCAATCTTTTTGTTATTTCCAATCTATTCCTTTTTTATCCCTAAAGAATTAAAAAATCACTAATGTCAATCTTTTTTTCACTAATTCCAAATTTTATGGTTTTAATCAAGACCATTAGATTAATCTAATCTATGGACAATATTGGTTCTACGGTTCTACACTAAATTAAGGTTCTGCAATGATCTCATCTATCTTTATCCTTACTATATTTTCTTTATTATTATTATTATTACCATCTTAGAAAACATTTATAATTTACATGTTATATGACATTATATATTGATATATAAATCTTGGAACTTTAAAAGGTTTAAATAACGAACACATCATGTATAGGGTATATAACTATTATAGAAAAAATTTGGCAATAACCAATCAAACTACAAGAATTTTTTCGATTAAGTCTCTCATAAGACCCTTAACCAAAGAAAAATCACAAATTTGATGTTTTTTTCAAGAAAAATTACATGTGACTTGTTTAGTGGGTGACAAGTTGATGACGTGGATTTTATAAAGCTATGATTTTTTTGATTAAGTCCTTCAACTAAATTATTTTGTCTTATAAATCCTTTAACTACATTTTTTGTCACATAAATTTAAATATCTTATCTTGATAAAACTCATGGTATTTTGTTTTATCAATTTAAGTGGTTGTTCAATTGACACTCACGTTACACATACGTGGATGAAAAAAAAAATAAACAACATAATAAATCAAAATGATCATTTTTTGTTGTTTAACGTTTAGTCGCGATGAACTCGTTAAATATATAGTTAAAAATTTTGGTCTAGACAAACATGTGATCGAAATAATCATCATTTATGTTTTTATATCTAACCAACTTATGTTATTCGGAGCACCGGACTTTTAAAAAACTATTTTCAAATAACCATTTTGTTTTATGTTTAACTAGTTTATGTTGATATATTTTCAACACAAAAAAAAAAAATTCAAGTGTAACCATTAAAGTATTTTATCAATCATTTGCTTATTTTACCGAGCTTCGTCAATATATTTTTGTTCTAAACATAAAATACTAAATTTTTTAAAAAAAATTATTTTTTGACACATTGTTTCGTAAAAATTATTTTTTTGACCTGTCGTTTCTTTACATAAATTCCAAAAATAAAATTATTTTTGTTTGTTTCTCCATTGAAAACATTAGATTTTTGTGTCGACTGAAACTTTGAAAATATTTTTGAAGACAAAAAATTTATTGAGGGAGTTATTGAAAAATAACTGAAGAAGTATGATGGTTTTCTAAGAAAAATTTTGATTACGGGACTTAATTGAATAAAATATATTACCAAATGTATGTCACTTAAACACATTTTGACACATGGATGACACGTGTATGCCACGTAAGCTTGGTAACCAATTGCAACCTATAACAAACCAAATTTGTGACTTTAAACGGTTAAAGAACTTATCAAGAAAAAATAAATGAATGAGAGACTTAATCGAAAAAAACGTATAATGTAATGGTTTTTTTTACGAAATTTTTCCTAGTGTTTCATTTCTTTTAAAATTTTCTAACCACCACATAACACATCATGTAGAATTAAAGTAGACATGATTGCACATAAGATGTTAATCGTCATAATTGTCAATTTGATTTTATATACGCAATATTCATAAACTATAGTTATTTGTTATAAATCTAATTTTAAACGTATTATAAATATATAATATTAGGATCTTGTAATAAATTAAAAAATTATGGACAATGTGAGAATCAATTCTTACACAAAATATAAACAGTTAAATAAACTTGGGTTCCAATAGAATTATAATTAAACAATTAAGCATTCTAAAATTTATGGTCGAACTTCCTTCTAACATTTTCCATCAACATTTAACTTTCTATGAGATCCTAATTTTCTTCCTCTTTTACACACACATACACACATATATGTACCCACACACAAACACACACACACATATATATAGGGGTGAGCTCAATGAAGAATATCTATGCATTGGAGAACTTTGAAGAACTATAATGCATCGTGGATGAAAATGCATGGTGCATCACACGAGAGAATTTTGCATCACACGGGAGATTATGCATCACATAAAAGGATTGTATATCACACGAATGAATTATGCATCAAACGGGGGGTTGTGCATCACACTAGAGAATTTTGTACAGAACGATCCCTCATGTGATGCACAATCCCCCGAATAATTATATAGGTTCAATAAATTCACATGGAGGATTGTGCATCACATGCTTTGTGGTTCACCAATGTTTTCCGATAAACACTTGGTTCTCCGTTGAACCCCACTATATATATATATATATATATATATATATATGTATATATATATATATATATATATATATATATATATATATATATATATATATATATATATATATATATATATATATATATATATATATATATATATATATATATATATATATATATATATATATATATATATATAAAAGATCAAATGAGAATGTAATATATTTTGAGAAGTGTGAGAAACACTGGGATTCATTTTTTTACATATTGGTTCACCATTTTTTGAATATAGAAATAATGAATCATTAGTTCTGAATTAAATAAATCAACAATTCAGTACTTTTTTACATTTATTCATTAGTTTTTGAATTTACAAATAATGTATCACAAATTAAAAAATAAATGAATTAATGTACAAAATTAGTGAATCAATATACACAATTAGTGAATCATAGTGTTTCTCACACTTCTCAAGATATATTTAGATTCTCACGATAACCTATATATATATATATATATATATATATATATATATATATATATATATATATATATATATATATATATATATATATATATATATATATATATATATATGGGTTTTTATTTTCCAATCAATCAAAACACTACCATTTTTATTTTCTATTAGTTTAACCAATATACTTTCAACTTTATTGGTTTAGCCATTCATTTTTGACCGATAACTTGTTTGACCGGTCAATTGTTGTTTATGTATACAAATGAGTTAGAGTTATTATAAAAAAAAATATACATTAATTTCAAGAAAACTATTTCTCTTTTTCTTTATCATCTTATTGTTTTTATCACCAACGATTCTTCATTGATCTCTTATGCTTCTTCTTCATCATCCTCTTCTACTTCATCAATTCTTCATTATCATTGTGTTAATCCAAACATATTCAAATCAATTTGATTCTCTAAGGTTTTGTAGTGTTCATCAAGTTTGTTGACAATTATGTTAATTGATTATATTTTCAAATAAGAAACCTATCAAGTAATGTTTAAATTGGTAGTTGTTTATTCAATTTTCACATGTTGAAATCCATTTGATTTTGATTTATTTTTCTTGTTCTTTGTTAGGGTTTGAATGTTGTAAAAGATCGTAAACAAATAAGTTTTATAAATTAAATAATAACCACTAACGATAGTAATAATATAATTATTTAAATTTTTAAAAAATAAATAATAATAGAAAATTAAAAACTTCAATTTTATTATAAAATTTCATAAGCAAATTTGAAACTTAAATTAGGTTTATTTTTTGTGTTTATAAAATCTTGGAAAATCTTAAAAATAAAAATGAATTGATTTTAATTTGATATATTACTGCTATTGATAAAAATATGAAAAAATGTGTTCGATTTCATTGAATTGTCGGTCCTTGGAGTTTTAATTTTTAGTTTAAGAGGATGGAAGTCAAACCAAAAAATATTGAAAGTTCGAGTGGTTTCTTCAATGATAAAAAACGTTACGTAATTGTCACGTCACAAAAATCGACTGTTTATGTTTATCACATGTAAATTGGTCAAACTAAAAAAAATGAAAAGGTTAGTGGTTTTTTTTTGTTTGTTTGGACAAAAGAATTGAGTGGTTAAAGCGAAAAAATCATAAAAGTTCGTATGTTTTTTTTCGATAATAACCCTATATATATTTATGTATGTATATATGTGCATATATGTATATGTATATGTATATATATGTACATATATGTATGTGTGTGTATATATGTAACTATGTGTATGTATATGTATATGTATATATGTGTGTGTGTATGTACAGTGAAAGATTATTACGCACTACAATCTTAAACAGGAAACCGAAACATTTTAAATTTTTATTTTTCATCAACTTTTTTTATCATCAATAAATTTTAACCTACAATGTTATTTTGTTTAAAAAATATTTTTTTTATTGATATATGTATGACATGCAATATTTTGTTGTGCATAAACACTCGTCTTCCTTTAATAAAATTTTATTGAGTTTATGCACAAATAAAATTTTGTGTAATATGGATCAACAAAAAATTATTCTTTTTAAAAACAATAAAAGTGTAAATTAAATTAAAATTTGAAAATTTTTGTTAAAAAATAATATTTTAAATTGCTTTCCATCTCACTACAAGAATTATAGGCAATAGCGGCGACACCCTTTAGCAGCGAGAAGGGCTTTACCAGCGACATCTAAAAAAAGCGGACACCATGTCGCCGCTAAAGGCTTTAGCAGCGACACAATGTCGCCGCTAATACCCAAGAAAAACGCGCCCTTTCTGCCTCCCTCTTTTCACCCCTTTCCACCTCTCTCCTTCACTTTTCACCTACCCAA
Source organism: Centrapalus pauciflorus (assembly GCA_020465985.1). Lineage (NCBI taxonomy): Eukaryota > Viridiplantae > Streptophyta > Magnoliopsida > Asterales > Asteraceae > Centrapalus > Centrapalus pauciflorus. The sequence continues at coordinate 189,661 of JAANYP010002013.1, read as the reverse complement.
CTCTTCTTCTTCTCCATTTGCGATTTTTGCTTCCTCCAAGCTTTGGGTACCGATTTTTGTGCTTTTCTTTGTATATTGTGTATTTTTTTTTGGGTAAACATATGTAATGTGTGTATATTGATGTGTTAGGTGTCTCTGATCTCATCTCTCTCGCTCTTTGCCGACGTTTCTCTCTCTCTCTCTCTCTCTCCGCCGGCTCTCTCTCTGTGCAAGGTACGTATTTTGTATGTATTAAGGTTAGTGTGTGTGTGTATTTGTATGTATTTTGAGTATTAGTGTGTGTATTTGTATGTATTTTGTGTATTAGTGTTAGTGTGTGTATTTTTATGTATTTTGAGTGTTAGTGTGTGTATTTGTTTGTATTTTGTGTATTTAGTATATTAATGAATGTATTTGTGTGTTGGTGTGTGTATTTCTTTTTGGATAAAAGTTTTAGATTTATCAAAATTAGGTTTTTATTTTTATGGATTTGTAAAAATTATTTGTAGGTTTGTTTAAATTATTTTCTTGGATAAAAGTTTTAGATTTATCAAAATTAGGATTTTTAAGTATTTGTTAAAATATTTTTAGAATTATTGTGTTTTTTAAGTATTTATAAACGTTTTATATGTAATTAGTATATTATTGTGTGTGTATTTATATGTATTTTGTGTATTAGTGTGTGTATTTATATGTATTTATATATTAGTGTGTGCATTTATGTGTAGTTTATATATGTTTATGGTAAAATAATGTATATATACTAAAATTATAAGTAGAAATTTATATATGTAGTTTTTAGGTAAAGAGAAAGCAATGTATTTGTATTGTGTATATTTGGTATTTATTATGTATAATTTTAGTGTGTATTAGTTTATTAATGTGTGTGTGATTGCTTTAGGTAAAAAAAATACTATGGATTTGTTAAATTAGGTGTATGTTTATTTAAATAATTTAGAATTTTGTTAATTTAGTATATTTGTTGTTTTTTGATAAAATTATATTATCGTTATTTATTTTAAGGTGCAATTATATATTTGTAGATTTATTGTGTAATTATTTGTATAAAAGTTTGTAGATTTGTTGTGCAATCATAAATTTATTAATTTAGTTGTCTTTGTTGATTTAAATAATTTTAAGATAAAAGTTGTAGATTTATTAAAATTAGGTTAAATTATTTGTATTTTGTAAACATATTTGTAGATTTATTTTGTAATTAAATATTTATAAATTTGTCAATTGTTTATAAATTATTAAAAGATTTATTTATAAATGTCCACACTTGCCATTTGTATCCTTAAAACTTTTGAATGTGAATTGAAGAGCTTAATTAGTGTATACATATTATATCCCTAGTGACGGATTCTTTTATATAGTTGAGCGAGCTTTAGGCTTATATTAATTATTAGATCTTCTAAATTGAAAAGACTAATAATTGAGGTATATACTTTTTGTATGTTTTAATGTGTAACTATTTTATTAGTGATGTGAATGGTTTATTTCTAAGAGAAATGGGAATATATATACTCTTAAACTAGTGAAAGGTGTTTGGTGTGTGTTTAAGCTTAGAACACATGCCCGTCGGATTGTCCCCGTTTTGGGACTGTTTTTTGGATATTTTATCTCATTTAGGATGTGAATGTATATTACATGATTGGTTGTTTAAGAAAGATTCAGCTGCCATTTTCTCTTTGCTTCTCGGGTATATATATTTCTATATATACTTGGGAGCTAAGGAGAAATGCTGCCGAATTTTTCTTAAACAAGCACTCGTGTAATGTGCATTCACATTTGAGGTAAGGTATTCGAAAAGTGGGTTTAGAAGCCTACCCGTGTAAACAATCTATCCGTGTTTGATATTTCTTTCCATTTCGAGACTCCTTTTCTTAAACAAGCAATCATGTATGTTTCAGTTACACAATGTCCATCGATAAAACCTGGACTACTGTTGAAAATCGTAATTCTCCTGAGTTCCAACAAGGACTCGACTCTTTTGTTGAGAGATCTAGAGCACACGTCGATGACAGAGGTCAAATTAGATGCACATGTAGAAAATGTGGGAACAACAAGTTCACAATAATTTCAATAATGAGATCTCATATACATATAAATGGTTTCTTTCGATCTTATATTACATGGGTCTATCATTGTGAAAGTAGAACTCCGCCTCCGGTTGTAGATGACGTAACTCCAACTAACGAGATTGCTAGTGTTATCGACGACGTTATGGGCGAGTTCAGGGGAAACAATACTAACCACGATGAAGGGAACTTAGATCCGGAGGATAGGGGTGTCGATGAAGGATTTCTTAAGTTATTAGAAGAAGTCAATGTTGAATTATATCCTGGTTGTGCTTAGTTTTCTTCTCTCGACTTTTTAGCAAAACTAATGCATATCAAGGTAAACAACAAATGGACTAATAATTCATTTGATCAGCTCCTTGCGTTGTTGCACTCTGCATTTCCGGAAAAAAAACAGGGTTCCCACAACACCTTATGTAGCTAAAAAAAACTACAAAAGATTGGTTTGGGTTATGAATCGATACACGTGTGCAAAAACGATTGTTTTCCCTTCTGGAAAGAAGATAACTCGTTACAGTATTGTCCTGTTTGTAATGAGAGTCGGTGGGTTGATAAAGACACAAATGGTAAGCTGGTAGCTCATAAGGTGTTACGTTACTTTCCTTTGACTCCCAGACTACAACGTTTGTACTGTTCAAAATACACGACAAAAAATAAGATTTGGCATAGTACCGGACGATTAGAAGAGGGTATGATGCGTCATCCTGTTGATGGATCATCATGGAAAGAATTTGATATACAGTACCCTAACTTTGCAAGAGAACCTCGAAATGTGCGTCTAGGGCTTGCAGCTGATGGTTTTAATCCATTTGGTAACATGAGTTCGGCTTACAGCACGTGATCAGTTGTACTCACCACATACAATCTGCCATCATGGCTATGTATGAAAGAGTCATCGTTCATGTTGTCCTTGTTGATTCCCGGTCCTAAATCACCCGGGAAAGACATTGATGTTTTCCTTAGGCCGTTGGTGGAAGAGCTTAAACAGTTGTGGTACTCAGGCGTACATACTAAAGACGCAACAACAAACACATTTTTTAACATGAAACCAGTGTTGTTATGGACAATAAACGACTTTCCGGCTCGTAGTAGACTATCGGGTTGGAGCGGACAATGGTACAAAGCATGTCCGACTTGCAATGAAGACACTCCTTCATGTCGTGTAACAAATAAAATCGCATATGTTGGCCATCGTCGATTCTTAGATCCTAACCACCCCTGGAGAACGAGGTTGGAGTTCAATGGGCAACACGAATCAAGAGCTTGAGACAATTTAACAATGATGAAATAACAGCTCAACTAAGTCGTCTACCGACTCGTACACCGGAAAAACATCCTGACTTTGGAGGTATTAAGAGAAAACGAGAGGTTTTCGAATTAAACTGAAGTAAACGAAGATACATGAAGTCTCAATGCGGTCAACCTTGACCGTTTCCAAGTACTTGGGACAATTCCTTTCCCAGTGCCCAGTTTTCTAGCACTCAAAGAATTTGTCATCCTTGGATTTGACTTCTCTGGTTCTAGGTTTTAGCTACTTGTTAGCTTTAACCTCCGGCTTGGAAACTTACTTTCCTTTCCGTCTCTTTCCCTATCTTCTCTCCTCAATTGCTCCCTCAGTAGTCTGTAGCATCCGATGCAGCCCACTGATCATCTTCTCTGTGCATATTGTAACAAATTACAAATTGCTAAAATTCCTTCAGTAAGGAATTGAGAATTAGATTCGTGGTCATGTCCTCTTTCACGGGATTCCCAAGTCTGCTAAGATGATCCAGATAACCTTTCATCTTCAGCACATGGGGTCTAACAATTGTTACTTCTGCCATTCTGCAGGAGCTCAGAGCCCTAGTCGCATATCTTTCTCAGACTGAGTCCGAGTCTGGAACATATCCTTTAGCTGGCGATACATCTGGCAAACTGAGACATCCATAAGGCTAGTCCGCAGCTCAGATGTCATGGTCGCTAGCATTAGACAGACAACATTGACCGAATCCTCAGAGTGCTTCTTGTGGATATTTCTCTCCTCAACTGTAGCAGTCTCTGCAGGAGCAGGTTTTGGTGCCCTTTCCAGAATATACGACTTTCACTCTGTACTCAGAACATTTGTCAGATATTATTCCCAGTTCAAGAAGTTGCCTCTTTTGAGTTCTCCATATCCCGAATGGACATCAAAGTAGCAACATGTGATTTTGGGGAGGATTTTCAAGTGGGGGAAGGATATTGACGTTATCATTGTTGTTGTTACTGTTATTGTCATTGTTATTATTAAACCGCTTCTACCTCTGTCTTTTTCAACCATCTTAAACAATTTTTCAAAAATTGGTATTTGATTAACCATTAATAAATCAATAACCCAAAATTCAGAAAATGATTTATTAATCCTAAGAACCATTTTACCTATTCATGCACCCAACGGAGGCTGTACCTACATGAATAAGCTACCCAGGCAGGCAACTTATTACCAATTACAACCCCTTTGCAACTCTTAGATCTTATGAGATTTTCAATATCTTAAATTGATCATGTTTAATCTCATCCACACCTTGGGCAACAGTCTTACTGAGGAACCACCACTGACACACACCATATAACAACTGCAAGTCACTGGCCCAAGACTCACTTAGGATCTGCAGTGCTTACCTCACAGCTCTCCGAGTTTGCGGCGTAAGCACCCAACGAAGGCTGAACCTACTTACGACGACCGGTCATCGTTGACTGATTCAATTTCATTTGGTTTGAAGAATGTTTTTTTTTATCTGGAATGGCAACGGAATTTTTTTTTGGTTTTAAAAATGTTAATCAAGGATCAACCAACATGGGTGTGTTAGTAGTGTTTTGTTTGAAAAGAAAAACTATAATAACAAGAAACATTAGTCGTCATTCAATACCTTAAAACTGTCTGAACACTGGGCATCATCAAAAGCCTTGCTTGTTATAGATATGGTAACATCTAGACCTGCCATTGGGCAACGAAGATCTTCCGCACCTGTGTTTTAGACAATTTACGATGTTATATCATCAACTCGGAACAAAATACAAAGGCATCAGTGATATATTTTTTGGAACAACAATATGAATTGAATCAAACTTGGTTGCCATAAGCTGTTCTGTTCCAAACATGAATTGAATCAAACATGTGTGTTGCTGTCCAAAATATCACAGCACACACTTCATCATTTTGTGCCAAGTATAAACAAGGATTAATGTCAATTTTAATGATTAAGTGTGTGTTGAATTCATGCTAGATGTTTAGAGGTTTAATTTCAAAGTTTAGGAGTCCATTAGATGCAAAAATTATGGCTGAATTCATGATGTTACTGCACCCAAAACATCCATATAATCTGCAGTCCAATTCATTAAACATCACATTTTCATGCTATAAGTTCATGTTTGATGATATATATATATATATATTGTTGTTGATGCTACTGTCCTAAACACACACAAATGCCTAAATTATAGGATAAAGGGCTGCTGTTGATATTGATGTTGCTGATGCTTTAACAACAGACACACACACACACACTTGATTTTAGTTTATATCTTGCTGTTGGGGATGCTACTACAGGTGATTATTTAAGTACTATTACCGACAACACTCTGAGACTCTCACAAGGCTCGGAGAACCTCATGCCCACACATACTACACTACTACTTGGTTTATATTTCAATCTGATTTTGGATTTACACATGGCTAAAAGTTGTAAGATGGGACAGTTTTCTGGAGTTTGATCTGCTACAATGTGGATCTTAGTTTTAATAGGTTTGGGTCTTCATATTAATTGAGAAGTTTATCAGTTTATGCAATTTTTCATTTGCACATAAATTTATATTCCTTAGGGATGCTTTTTGAGATTTTGGGGGTTATTTCCAGCAGACTTTTAGTTCTTGAACCTCTGGAGTATTAATTCTAGAATTAAATTGCAGGTTATGATGAAGCACTGTAGCATTTCTTTTCTTCAAATTTGAGGGTTATAATACAATGCAGATTGACTTGAGGGTTATGGGCTTTGGCATAAAGTCTTCAAAGTGCAAGTTTTAGCATCCGTTATGGAAAGTTTTAGGGAGTACTATCTCCTGCAGTTTTTTAAGTTATTTATATGTAGTTTTTTGAAACAGCATCTGTCATAACATAGCAGAACATTTTGTGCAAATTGTGGTTATAGAAAGAAGAAACTATACATAAATACATGACTGATGAATCTATTTTGACCCTTTATTCAAGGTTAGATTATGTCAGATGAATGTGATTTAAGTTTCGAGAAGTTACCTTTGATGATAATGAAATGTTGTAGCTACTGATTTTGGCAGTGAGATTATCATCCAACAGAACAGTTTCAATGTTTAAATCATTCCCAAAAATCGCATGTTGAGTTCTAGTGTGCAAAAACTGAATTCCTCTAGCAATTCTCATTGTGATTCCCATTCTGTGCGGTCATTTCATGATTTCTTTCTTTCTCCAATCTGTCAAATACTCAAATTACATGCTGGAGTAACCTGCAAACTTCATAGAGTGAAACTATGAAGAAGAAAAAAATTAAAAAATTTAAAGAACCATCGTATGTATGAATATGGGATGAAAATATAAGAATCAGAACTCAAAGACACCAGAGTAGTAAAAACCTTGGGTGATGCCAAAACATGATTTGAGAAATTGATTCCCTTATCATGTTTCTTCGTAATCAGAAATTGAATCGATCGAGTTGACCTCGAGCAGTACAAACATTTCATCAAATAATTGATGTTCATGCAACCAAAGAAAGAAATATGAAAGATGATATAGTGATTGTGTGGACATGAATCAAATTAACTTCAACTTACATTGAATTGGATCACTAACCATGATTGAACAAAAAAATATGAAGCAATAAGAAACATAACTATAAATTTAGATGCATATTTCAGTTTAACGCAACAATAATAGTTGAATTTATGGCAGCAATTCAGTAACATCTAGGTAAGTCCAAATCGAATATACATTTTCTTAAATAAAGAAACTTCGACCACAGACTAAAAAAAGAGCAATCATCCACGCGAAACTGGTTAATAAAGAGAGAGTTTCAAATTTCGTAATCTAAACTTTACAAAATTAAAATCCAAAGCTTAAAATGCAGGTTTACCTCATTATATAGTTTGAATTCCAAAAATTAAAATGATTGAAACAAGCACATCAAAAAGCATATGAGAATAATTGTAGAGAAACATATCAGATCGATAACGAACGAAGTGATTTTGATAACATACAATTAGTAAAGCAACAAACACTTACATCATGGTACTCTACAGAAGCTGATTGTCCAATTTGCTTTTTGCTAATGTCAAATAACAGCTACATTAACATGTAACATCTACCCACCATCACCAACCATTATCAAATACTCATGAAAATACAAGACACAAAATTAAATAACAGTACAGATTGAATTGAAGAACACCACCTGTTTGGTTAAATTGGCTGAAATTAGCCAAAAGTGAATTTAAATCTTTACAAACCACATGAATTGTTTTATTTAAAAACGTAAAATAATTTTCAAATACTCTCATATTTAGTACATTAATTATTTGTAAAATTGTAATAAAAAAAAGAACAAAAATTGTTAGCTGGTCAAGCTAACCAACCCCGTTACACAATTTGCCACCTCTAGTAAGTATTAAATACACAAGGTTCTGGAGATTTAAATTAATGTCAGCATATATCATAAACCAGATGGTAATGTTCTGTGCAACATCAAGAAAAGCTGTAAGTTCACCTGTTGAGTTTGATTCCATCCACACACAAGGCTCTTCTAAGTACTTCCTGTTAGTCAACCATCACGGAGAGACAGATCAAAATGCAACCTAATGCAATGATCAAACTGGTCAGAACTTTTACATATACAAGGAGGAACGACTAAAATTACGCTTAGTGAATTTTGCAGAATGTTCCAAAGCTGGACATACGATGGGCAGCAAAATAACTGCAACAAAATTTCAATACTGGACAAAATGATGCTCAAGCATCTAAAAAAATTAAATCACAAATAAATAGATCACGTATTACTAACATGTAAGCCGGAGATTTGAAGCGACAAAAGTGAGGCAATAGATGAAATAGATAAAATCCTTGGTTGCAATTACTGATTGAGGCCACACGAACTTCCTGCAAATTCCATGACCTAGTTTCTGCAAGCAAAGAGATAGCAACAATATGGAGGCAACAGGTCGATCGGTGGCCGTATTTATATATATATAATTATTATTTAAGAGTTTTAGTTTTAATCAAACTCTAATATAATAATATAATATATATCTCAATAATTATCTTTATTATTTAAACCTTATATAATTATCTCTATAATTATATATTCATTAAATAATATTTATGTATTATATATTATCTAATAATATATAAATGACTAGATAATTATTTATAATTATCTCTATTTATTTGTTTATAAGTATCCATCTAATTATCTAATAACTATATGATGATATCAATTCAAATAAATACATCTTTTATTTAATATCCAATAATAAATAAAAGACTAGATAATTATTATTTAATTATCATCCAATGACAATTAAATCACTACAATATCTAATATTGTGCTTTTAGTCCCTGTATTTTGAGATATAATTAATCACCCATTAATTTTAATCTCAATGATAATTTCGTGTCATAAACAATATCCAATATTATTTTTCAATAGTTTAATTGCATCTGCTCAGTTGTGCTCATCGGTGTGACCCTCAAGTGTTTTATGAAATCAGTCATGATGCAGTAGTAATGTCATCTTTACACACTATACACTAACAATGGTTTTATACTTGATGGTCGATGTCATGGGACGAGGCCATGACGTTGATGGCCGTGAGGATCCACCACCTCCCGGTGGTCGGGGTTGGGGTGTGCACGAGATGGATGGTAATATTTATCTATTATATTCATTTATTTATTATGATTTAACATGACTAATGTTTTTTAATTATAAATGCAGTCGTGTCAGCCCGTAGAAGAGGTAGGGCGAAAAACTTGAATCTTATGCCTACTTGGGAAAGTAATGGCAGATGATCGTTGCCCTTACAGTTTGACGACACTACAGGTACAACGGTTGGTAGCACACATGACCTTTTTATATGTGAGGCTGGCTCGTATATGTGGCGCGATATCGCTTTAGATAGAGAGTCATGGAAAAAGGTTTCTCCCGCCGAGAAACATGCTATGTATGAGCATCTTCGAGTAAATTATTAATATAAGTATAAATATTATGTTTATCTTTTATTGCTTTTTTACTTGTCTAACTTTTCTTCTATTATTTTTTAGCCATATTTTGATCTGCAAAGGGTTATGGAAGACTCTACTCAAAGCAGATAAAGAGAGGGTCTTGAATATATGATCTCTGCACGTTATAGAGGTCGAAAAACTGAAGCAAATAAGCATTTTAAGAAAGTGGGGGGGGGGGGGGGATATGAGGATATCGAAAATGCTAGGGCCAACCCCCTCGATGGTATGACCACAGAAAATTGTCATAGGTGTGTTGATTTTTTTAACACGGTAAAGTTTTTGAAGCGTTCGAGTTAAAACAAAATAAATCTTGCAAAACAAGTGGTTAAGAACCATGGAGGGACGGTGTCGTATAGTAGTGTTTGTCATAAAAAAGTAAGTTACAATTAAAGACATACATATGTATAGACATACGAACACACACATATATTTATTTCATAAAATATTTAATGTTAAACAGGGTGTTAGTCGTATCCAAGCTTTCCATGATGCACATATCAATAAAAGTGGGACATTCGACGACCCAATGGTTGAGTCTCAATATGTAAGTGGTTCACTTCTTAAACTTAAAAAATATATTGATGTTTAATGCTTAAAAGTATACTAATCTACCTAATTATCTTTGTAAAATACAGGATGCTTTGGTACGTGAGTATGCGGAGCAATATGAACGCGCATCTTCGTCAAACAATGCAACTCCAGTAGATGAGCCCTCGATCTTTGAGAAGGTCTTGAGATCCAGACGAGGACACATAAAAGGAGTTGGACATAAACCTTCTGGAACAGCGACTTATGGTGCACACCTACTAGGGCAGACCTCTCGACCATCAGAGGTAAATTGTCTGACAAACTTATAATTGATGATCATGAGACATTTTTATATAATACATGTCATGTAACTGATGACTTTTGGTTAGAATCTGTCTTATTACTTGCTACACACCATGATTGGTATGAATAGGTCGATATTGGTTAAAAATACTTGTAATTGGTATTAATGAGTTAGTATGATACATATATACTTGTAACTGATGACTTTTGGTTAGAATCTGTCTTATTTACTTGCTACACGCCATGATTGGTATGAATAGGTCGGCATTGGTTAAAAGTACTTGTAATTGGTATTAATGAGTTAGTATGATACATATATACTTGTAACTGATGAATTTTGGTTAGAATATGTCTTATTTACTTGCTACACGTCATGATTGGTATGAATAGGTCGGCATTGGTTAAAAGTACTTGTAATTGGTATTAATGAGTTAGTATGATACATATATACTTGTAACTGATGACTTTTGGTTAGAATCTGTCTTATTTACTTGCTACACGCCATGATTGGTATGAATAGGTCGGCATTGGTTAAAAGTACTTGTAATTGGTATTAATGAGTTAGTATGATACATATATACTTGTAACTGATGAATTTTGGTTAGAATATGTCTTATTTACTTGCTACACGTCATGATTGGTATGAATAGGTCGGCATTGGTTAAAAGTACTTGTAATTGGTATTAATGAGTTAGTATGATACATATATACTTGTAACTGATGACTTTTGGTTAGAATCTGTCTTATTTACTTGCTACACACCATGATTGGTATGAATAGGTCGATATTGGTTAAAAATACTTGTAATTGGTATTAATGAGTTAGTATGATACAAAACTTGCTACACACCGTGTAAACAATCTATCCGTGTTTGATATTTCTTTCCATTTCGAGACTGCTTTTCTTAAACAAGCAATTGTGTATGTTTCAGTTACACAATGTCCATCGATAAAACCTGGACTACTATTGAAAATCGTAATTCTCCTGAGTTCCAACAAGGACTCGACTCCTTTGTTGAGAGATCTAGAGCACAAGTCGATGACAGAGGTCAAATTAGATGCCCATGTAGAAAATGTGGGAACAACAAGTTCACAATAATTTCAATAATGAGATCTCATATACATATAATGGTTTCTTTCGATCTTATATTACATAGGTCTATCATGGTGAAAGTAGAACTCCGCCTCCGGTTGTAGATGACGTAACTCCAACTAACGAGATGACTAGTGTTATCGACGACGTTATGGGCGAGTTCAGGGGAAACAATACTAACCACGATGAAGGGAACTTAGATCTAGAGGATTGGGGTGTCGATGAAGGATTTCTTAAGTTATTAGAAGAAGTCAATGTTGAATTATATCCTGGTTGTGCTTGGTTTTCTTCCCTTGACTTTTTAGCAAAACTAATGCATATCAAGGTAAACAACAAATGGACTAATAATTCATTTGATCAGCTCCTTGCGTTGTTGCACTCTGCATTTCCGAAAGAAAATAGGGTTCGCACAACACCTTATGTAGCTAAAAAAACTACAAATGATTGGTTTGGGTTATGAATCGATACACGTGTGTAAAAACGATTGTTTTCTCTTCTAGAAAGTAGATAACTCGTTACAGTATTGTCCTGTTTGTAATGAGAGTCGGTGGGTTGATAAAGACACAAATGGTAAGATGGTAGCTCATAAGGTGTTACGTTACTTTCCTTTGACTCCCAGACTACAACGTTTGTACTGTTCAAAATACACGACAAAAAATATGATTTGGCATACTACCGGACGATTAGAAGAGGGTATGATGCGTCATCCTGTTGATGGATCATCATGGAAAGAATTTGATATAAAGTACCCTAACTTTGCGAGAGAACCTCGAAATGTGCGTCTAGGGCTTGCAACTGATGGCGTTAATCCATTTGGTAACATGAGTTCGGCTTACAACACGTGGCCAGTTGTACTCACCACATACAATCTGCCACCATGGCTATGTATGAAAGAGTCATCGTTCATGTTTTCCTTGTTGATTCCCGGTCCTAAATCACCCGGGAAAGTCATGGATGTTTTCCTTAGGCCGGTGGTGGAAGAGCTTAAACAGTTGTGGTACTCAGGCGTACATACTAAAGACGCAGCAACAAACACATTTTTTAACATGAAAGCGGTGTCGTTATGGACAATAAACGACTTTCCAGTTCGTAGTAGTCTATCGGGTTGGAGCGAACAAGGGTACAAAGCATGCCCGACTTGCAATGAAGACACTCCTTCATGTCGTGTAAGAAATAAAATCGCATATGTTGGTCATCGTCGATTCTTAGATCCTAACCACCCCTGGAGAACGAGTTTGGAGTTCAACGGGCAACACGAATCAAGAGCTGCTCCGAGACAATTTAACAATGATGAAATAACGGCTCAACTAAATCGTCTACCGACTCGTACACCAGGAAAACATCCTGACTTTTGAGGTATTAAGAGAAAACGAGAGGTTTTCGAATTGAACTGGAGTAAATGAAGTAATTTTTTGAACTCGAGTATTGGTCTTCTCTTCAGTTGAAGCACAACTTAGATGTCATGCATATCGAGAAGAATGTGTGTGATAGTTTTTTGGGTACTCTTCTGATGAATGATAAATCTAAAGACACGTCAAAGCCACGACTTGACTTGGAAAAGTTGAACATTCGAAAATCGTTTGGTTGCAAAAGAGGGGTACCAAGTTATTCAAACCCCACCCAAAATACTCTTTCACAGATGCTGACCGAAAGCTTTTTTGTCAATTTATAAAAAGGTGTCAAGCTGCCTGTTGGGTTTGGGTCTAACATGCGTAAGAAAGTGACAGATAATGATACTAACATTGTTGGGTTGAAATCTCATGACTGGCATATTCTTATGCAACGTTTGATACCAATTGGAGTTAGAGCTTTTTTGGGCAAAGATATATACACACCAATAGTAGAGCTTTGTACGTTTTTTAAACAAATTTGCTCCAGAACACTGTTGGAGGAGGATATGAGGAAAGCTAAGGAAGCCATTATTACAATTTTGTGCAAATTAGAATTGATTTATCCTCCAGCATTTTTTGACATTATGGTTCAATTAGTTTTGAATCTACCTGATGAAGCGCTCTGCGGAGGTCCGGTATATATGAGATGGATGTATCCGTTTGAAAGGTATATGAAAAAACTGAAGTGTTATGTCAGAAACAAGGCGAGATCTGAAGGTTCTATTGCTGAGGGTTATGTTGCCGAAAAAGCTTTGAATAGGTCGTATTGGTTAACTATACTTGTAATTGGTATTAATGAGTTAGTATGATACATCTATACTTGTAACTGATGACTTTTGGTTAGAATCTGTCTTATTTACTTGCTACACGCCATGATTGGTATGAATAGGTCGATATTGGTTAAAAATACTTGTAATTGGTATTAATGAGTTAGTATGATACATCTATACTTGTAACTCACGACTTATGGTTAGAATCTGTCTTATTTACTTGCTACACGCTATGATTTGTATGAATAGGTCGATATTGGTTAAAAATACTTGTAATTGATATTAATGAGTTAGTATGATACATATATACTTGTAACTGATGACTTTTGGTTAGAATCTGTCTTATTTACTTGCTACACGCAATGATTGGTATGAATAGGTCGACATTGGTTTTGTAACTGATGACTTTTGGTTAAAATCTGTCTTATTTACTTGCTACACGTCATGATTGGTATGAATAGGTCGGCATTGGTTAAAAGTACTTGTAATTGGTATTAATGAGTTAGTATGATACATATATACTTGTAACTGATGACTTTTGGTTAGAATTTGTCTTATTTACTTGCTACACACCATGATTGGTATGAATATATTGGTTAAAAATATATACTTGTAATTGGTATTAATGAGTTAGTATGATACATATATACTTGTAACTGATGACTTTTGGTTATAATCTATCATATTTACTTGTTACACGCCATGATGAGTATGTATTTTTTTAAAATACTTATAATGGAAATTAATGAGAGATGTATATTTGTAAGTGATGATTGTGAGTCGGTATAAGTCATATTCATTGTTACACGTCATGATAGATATATATAGTTCTTAAGTGTTATGTTAGTTGTAATCAAGTTCACTAATGTGTGTGTATATATATATATATATATATATATATATATATATATATATATATATATATATATATATATAGTAGCCGGAAAATTTTGACGCGGTCTATAGCAACCCGCATTTTAGAGATGCTATGATGGAACTTTATCGAAAGTTCTCTAGCCAAAACAATAACAATAACGAGGAGCATGACGAGGATAACGACGATCACGATGATTAGTTGTTAGTGTTGAAACTTATTATGTAACAAACGTTTTGTAACGTTGTTTGTTTATATATTATTATGGAATTTGAACTATTGTATATATTAATGATATTTAGTTTGTTTGAATTTGTATTTAGTTTGTTTGAATTTATATATAATAGCAGGTTTTTATATATAAATATATACATATAGCAGGTTTTTATAAATTATTTATAAAATTTAAAAAAGAAAAATAAATCAGGCATTAATGGCGACATTATTAGCGGCGACAAGGGGCTTTAGTGGCGACAGGTATTAGCAGCAACACTTGTAGCGGCGACAGTTGGGTTTTAGAGTTAAAGCTTTAGCGGCGACAAATAGGAGTATTAGCGGCGCATATGTCGCCACTAAAGCCCTCTTTTTTCGTAGTGTCTTCACGTAAATTAGATTATAATTTGATATGTAAATACATACGGAACATGTGCTTGTAGTTGTTGGAATATGAGCTCTTACTGCTAAGTTGGAGCAAGGTTTTATATATACATACATACATATATATATATATATATATATATATATATATATATATATATATATATATATATATATATATATATATATATATATAGAGAATGAGGTTCATCAGCGTACCTATGAAATTCCAGCGTACCCTAATGTGAATGATCGTTCACATATATTTTTTTTAATAGACATGTATAAGACAACATTACAAGACTTTTTTTTAAGGGAGAATTTCATATATACCCCTCCAAAACTTCATAATATCATATATACTCAACCTAAAATTTTAATATCATATATATATCTCCTAAACATCATAATATCATATATAACCATTTTTAATTAGTAATATCACATATATCCCTCTTAAACATCATTAATATCATATATACCCAAATTCATTAATTTAATTACTTTTAAAACATTTAAAACTCATAATTAATATTGCTTATTAATTAATGACCATTATACCCTTACTCATTTATTCTTTCAACTAAACTTCAAAATATCATATTTATCCAACTTAAACTAAAATATCATATTCATCCAACTTAAATTAAAATATCATATCTCTTTTAATAATTTTGTATAATTTATTTTTGTAAACTTTACTAATAAATTCTTCAAACTAAACCAAATTAACATTAAAATTAAAAATAACAAAGTTGTATTATGTTTTTTGCTTATTTGTAATCAAATCGTATCGTATTATACTAGACAAAGTATACTAGACAAAGTTGTATTATGTTTTTGCTTATATAGAATCTCATCGTTAACACAAAATATAAACAACTAATTACATCGGTTAACAAGTTATAACTCATATACTAGACAAAATATAAAAAAGATCATGTGAATGGTAAAAAGATCATGTGAATGATCATTCACATTAGGGTACGTTGAAATCTCATGGTACGCTGATGAACCTGATTATATATATATGTTCAAGTTATTATGCAGTGCACCAGAAGGTACCACTCTTAAAAGTAATTTTTTTGAATTTTTTTCATGAACATGTTTTAATTAACATTACACAGTTGATATACAAATCTCACGCAAATTTGAACACTCTAAGTGCATGAAATCACGCATCACATTAATGTACGTTCATATATATCCAAATTTATGTAAGTTTACATTCACATCATTTTTTAGGAGTTAGGAGAGGTGAATGTATGTGAAATTTACATATGATCTTCATAATGTTAATTAAAACATGTTTATGAAAAAAATGTAAAAAAAAAGTTTATTTTAAAGATGGTACCTTCTGGTGCGCTGCATAACAAGTGGTACTCTCTTGAACGGAATTCTATATGTATGTGTGAATGAGAGTGAGAGAGAGAAGCACGTGTTTCAATTGTTGGAATATATTTCAATTAACACTCACCAATTTGGACTATACAAAGAAGGGGGTTGTGAATTTTTAACATGCTAGAGCCGTATTGGAAATTGATTGCGATGATAATAACTAATTTGACTGTATGTTCTGCGTCTACCCCTCTTTTTCCACAAAAACTTTGACCTTTTTTTTATATGGATTTATCGGTAACTGTTAGGGGTGTTATTCGGACGGGTTAATTGGGTATCGGGTTATTCGGGTTTGAGTGTGTGGGTTAGCTAACCGAACCCGAACCAAATAAAGGAACGGGTTAATCGGTTTCGGGTTAAATGGGTATCGGGTTATTCGGTTTGGGTTAAATGGGTTATTCGGTTTTGGTATAAAAGATGAAATCATCAACAAAGTAGTTTAAACGGGTTAAATGAATTGGGTAATTTGGGTAAAACGGGTTAAATGGTTTGAGTATCAAAAATGAGTATTTGCATATTTACATTCTATATATAAACAATACTAGTTGAAATTATAAACAAATAAAAAAAAAGAAAAATATATATTAAACGGGTTATTTGGGGTACCCGAATAAGCATGAATCCTACCCGTAAACGAACCGAATTACTTATTCGGGTACCATTTAACCCGAATAAGGAACCCTAAAACTGAATAACCCGACCCATTTAACTCGATTAAGGTTCGGTTCGTATGGGTTATTCGGGTTCTGTTATTTTGCACACCCCTAGTAACTGTAATTAATAAATATATTAAAAAATGAAATTAAAGTCCAGTTATATAAATGTTCATGCATATTTATATGAATGAATATCCAAATAAATGATTATTCATATCATTCACATGATTTTTTTGACTATTTACAAAATTATGATATTCTTTCTTTTGATAAAAAAAATCTAATAATATTATCTTATACATGTCTATACAAAAAAAACATGTGAATGATTATTCACAATAGGGTATGCTGGAATCTCATAAGTACACTGATGAACCTGATTCTATACATGTAAAACACACACACACACACACATATACATATATATATATATATATATATATATATATATATATATATATATATATATATATATATATATATATATATATATATATATATATATATATATATATATATATATATATATATATATATATATATATATATATATATATATATATATATATATATAAAAGCTTAAGTGAGTAACATAACCAGAAGGTATCACTCGTAAAATATTTTTTTTTAAAATTGTTTTTCATAATATGTTCTAATTAACATTACAAAAATGATATATAAATTTCACGCACATTCACACATTCTAAGTGCCCGAAATAATGTATCATATAAATGTAAGTTCACATGTATGCAAATTTATGTAAGTGTATGATCACATCATTTTTAAGGAGTTAGAAAATGTGAATGTATATTAAATTTATATATCATATTTGTAATGTTAATTAAAACATGCTTATGAAAAAACAAATAATTTTTTTAAAAGTAGTGCATTATTGTGTGTTGCATAATGAGTGATGTTCTCTCGAACCATATTATACATACACACACACACACACACACACACACATATATATATATATATATATATATATATATATATATATATATATATATATATATATATATATATATATATTCATGTTAGAAAAATACTTTTTATTTTGAGGTTACGCATCGTACGTTTAAAATTTCTTTTTACATAGACATGTACAAGTGTATATCAATATTTAAGAGTATGTATTACAAAGCGTATTATACTTTTATATGTATAAACATAAGAGGATTATGTGATTTATTAAATCATTCACATAATTACAGTTTTATACATTATTCACTAATGAATCATTATTCATAAATGGATTTTGCTATTTTGCTCTTCTCATATCAACAGAGAAAAATAATTTATAAATGAGTTTTGCTAAAGTGAATTTTGCTATTTTGCTCTTCTCACATCAACAAAGAAAAATAATATATAAATGAGTTTTGATAAAATGTGCTAGAGATGGAAATCTAAATATTAATTATATTTTATTGTGCTAAAATGCACTAGAAGAAGATTTTGTAAAACACTATTTGTTGGTGAGGTTTGCTAAAGTGTGCATATATATATATATATATATATATATATATATATATATATATATATATATATATATAGCCAGGTTCAAAAAAGTACCTCTCGAAATCAAGTGCACCTGAAGGTACTAACCTTAAAAAAAAAAAATTTAAATTTTTTTCTCATAACCATGTTTACATTAATGTTATACACATGATATATGAATTTCACATACATTCACACTTTCTATGTCCTTAAAAATTATGTGAATGCTCAATGCATATTTATGTGAATGGTCATTTCACACAATTTGAATGGTGTGAATGATCATTCACATGATCTTTTTTTACCATTCACAAGATTTATGATGTTGCTTATTTTAAAAAAAAGTTTTATAATGTTGTCTTATGTATGTCTATTCAAAAACAATATATGTGAATGATCATTCACTTAAGGGTACGCTGGAATCTTATAAGTATGCTGATGAACCTGATTCTATATATATATATTATTTATATGTAAATTATATAACGAGAATGTTTACATGTTCTTATATTTTTTTTATTTAATATTTAATTTATTTAAATACTAATTAATTCTTAGACATGTTGAATAAGATTTATTTGGTTATAATAATTTTAGTGTTTTATAGTGTCTTATTTTGGTATCTTTGTGTTACTTAAAAAGTCTTATAATGTTGTCTTATAAATGTCTATTCAAAAAAAATATATGTGAATGATCATTCACATTAGGGTACGCTGGGTACGCTGGAATCTCATAGGTACGCTGATGAACCTGATTCTATATATATATATATATATATATATATATATATATATATATATATATATATATATATATATATATATATATATATATATATATATATATATTGGTTGGTGATTAGTTTTTTCTCCAACATATCCAATTTATTTAATTTTTTTATTTTAATTCGTATAATTTTAATAGATGTTTCTATTTTTTATATTAAATTTTTATTTTTAAATAATTTATAAATTAAATATGATTTAATCTTTTAAACTAAATCTATTAAAGTACAAAATATACATATATATACCCGTCGCAACGCGCGAACACCACATAACTTGTTATTTATATTTATTGCTGACGTATGAGAGAGAAACTCTGCTCGCTTAGCAAAATTCCCGCCTTTTGATCGTATCAGAAAATAATCCTAGGCCTTAAAAATCACATTTAATCGTGATTTGCTAACATGGCACAAATCCAGGCTTTAAAATTCAGAAATATTAGGAATCATGATTACGTGGTACGTTTGAAACTGTTTAAAACTAGTTGAATACTCGTGCGTTGTTTGGGTGATTTATTTCAAAATTAATACTTTTTTGATTAAACAATTACACAAAAAAAATATTTAATTTTGAAAGACTATACATACTCTTATACATAGTTTGTTAAGAAAAAAAATACTTAACTTTATCATGAAAATTACTACACGCAATTACATTATGAGGTTTGTTTGTTTAAAATTTTATAATCACTATTATTGTCAATTTTATTGGTATAAGAGATTATAAGTTTTCTATTTAACTTTATTTTTAAAAATAATTTATGTTGGAAAATCTAAAGATATCGTTAAGATTGCTTTATTTTATACTAGTTTATTACCCGCGTATTACGCGGATATTTTTAATATATATAAAATATAATAAACTAAAAAGTAAAGGTATAAATATTATTTTTAAACAAAAACATATAATAATGATATCATTGTTTATTATGACCAATTAATTTTGTATAATTCTACACAAACACATAAATAATTAAATAGTAATTATTTTTTAAAATAATTTTAAACTTTATTTATATTTTATTATAATTAATAAGTTATTAGGGGGCGTTTGGTTCAAGGAATGGATTTTGATGGAACTTGGAATCTAAGTTTAGTGTATTTGAACAACTGGAAATCAAAGATAACAAAGTAATGTGGCGTTTGGTTCACGGAATGGAATTAAAAGGAATTGGAATTTAGATTTTAGTTATTAATGTGGTTGATGTTGAAGGTAGAAGAATAATTTTTGGTATTGATTAGGGGATGTAGATTGATATCTAATTCATGTATAGGTTGGAATTTAATTCATGTATAAATTGAAAGGAATGTCAAATTCCTATGAACAAAGAAAATTGATGGAAAATACATAAAATTTAACCATTTACATTAGTTCTCAAAAATTCTAAACATGTTAAATTTAAATTCCAATTTCATCAAAATACATTACACGAACCAAACGCCATCTAAGATTTAGTTAGATTCCATTATAATCCATAAATAAAGGAATTCAACATTCCTTCACATCTTTAAAGGAATTACAAATTCCTTAAAAAAGAGATCTTTCAATGGAATGTTTTATTAAAATCAAGTTGTTCATTTTTGTAAACAAATGTTATAAACATTAAAATTGAAATCCAATTCCATCGTGAACCAAACGCCCCCTTAGAGTATTAAATTTTTGTTGGATTTAATTTGATTTAAATTTAAAAGTAGATTATATTAGATATGGATGGATTTAGTTTAAATTTATTTATTATTTCTTAAAACTATAAATGCCACGTGTCAATTCATGGTGATGAAATGTGGCTTCATGAAAGTTGAGTATATTTACTCTTTTATTAGTATAGGTAGATTCTAATAAAAATGCATTATAATTAGACATATATTTTGGTTGTCAGTTTATTTTATTTACATTCTAGTAATAGTTTTAGGTGGTATTTGTTTTTTAAGAGGTTAAATGTCTGAAATTAAGAGGTGGTCTTAAGATCTGAAATCTGAAATTAAGAGGTAATCTTAAGATTGTTTGTTTCGTAATATGAAACATATGAAAAATATTACTTTAAAATATTATATCTAATTAATTATATATTATAATTAATTAATTTAAATAAACAAAATTAAAATAAAATAATTAATATGAGGGAAGGGGAGGGTGAACGGTTTGTAACTTGTACTAGGAGAAAGAAATATCCTCTTTTTTTTTTTCAGCCAAAATTCAACCTCTTAATTTTAAGAGGTAAATTCAGAGGTTTTAACCTCTAAACTTTGAATCTAAACAAACAAACTTATTTCATTATACATCTGAAGTTTAGACTTCAGATGTGATTAAGAGGCTCCTATCAAAAAACAAACAAGGCCTTAATACAACATCCAATATATTTAATTATGTACTTGCTATATCTAAACTTAGTTTCTTCGATCGTAAATATTAGGGTTAATATTGAAAAAAATCATTATATTTTCATGTTATATAATTTTGGTCTCTTAACATTATTTTTTTTATCATTTTAATCCTCACATTATATTTTATTGACACTATTATATTTTGTTCGGTAAAAGTCAACATATCGTTATGAATCTCCTTTCTATGTTTAAATTTAAGAATATACCTCAAACTAATTTAAAACGTAAAAAACATGCAATTCAAATACAATAAAGACACTTATTACATGAACAAAATTATATAACTTGTATTACTCAACTGCTCGTATATCATGTTTTTAGTTTCAATTTAATTTTCTT
The DNA here is from genome assembly GCA_020465985.1 of Centrapalus pauciflorus. Lineage (NCBI taxonomy): Eukaryota > Viridiplantae > Streptophyta > Magnoliopsida > Asterales > Asteraceae > Centrapalus > Centrapalus pauciflorus. The sequence continues at coordinate 167,722 of JAANYP010002013.1, read as the reverse complement.
TAAAGGTTTGCCAAGTTGTTGACCTTGCTATTTTGTTAAATGTTTTTCTCAAGTATTTTCCATCATTTCAAATCATTGCTTGTGGCCAATCTGGAATTCATAATTATCTTGGAGTATTTGTTGATCATTTGTGTGTCTGAATCGCCCTTTATCCATTTGATTTTGCTGCTTAAACTAGATAAAAGACAGATTGTTTAAGTCTTTGTGTTGTGCGTGAATTACATATCTGTATGTTAGTTCCAGTTTTTTGTCGAGAATGGCTGGCCAAGAAGCCCAATTAGCCTTCGGCCTAACCTTTAATTGATTTCTATGTGGTTTGGTGATTCAAATGCAAGTATTAATTTTCATTAATCATTGCATTTCTACTGCTGGATAATAAGATCAAAACAGAAAATAAGTGCGGTATTAGTGTACTGTCTAGCTGTGTTTAGCTTAAGTTTTGTCCGTAAAAATGGGCAAGAAGGTCAAATGGCCTTCGGCCTTGGCAACTTACTTAGCAAGGATGTTTATTAATCAATTTTATGTATCAATCGTCATTTATCCTACCTTATGTTGTTGCTGAAAAAATTAAAAACAGAAAGATATGAGTTGTGAATGTGTGCGGTGTGCGATTGTGTGTTTGAATATGTGTGTTTGCATGTTAATGTCAGGCTCCGGGACTAAATAGTCTCGGAGTGTTGTGTGTGTCTCGTAACCTCTGTGTGTGTTCATTGAATTGATACAGAATAAAGGAAAAAACAGCAACATCATAAGTATCAAACACACACACACACAGATATATATATATATATATATATATATATATATATATATATATATATATATATATATATATATATATATATATATATATATATGCTATGTGTGTATTATAGTATATACGTACATCATTTTCAAAATATTGAAAGAATAATTTAAGAAGATGCTGACAATTTTTTTTCCTGCACGAATTGAAATCATGGTTATCAAAATCGCGATTTAAATCGTAGGATCGTGCGATCCTACGATCCTACAAGTAGATTTCGATCAGTATCGGTAGTGGGATCGATTTTAGGTAGGATCGTAAGCAAGATCGTAGGATCCTTAGTAAGATCGTAAGATCGTACGACGATCCGATCCTACATACGGTTTGTTTTCGTAAGTAAGATCGTAGGATCGTTCGTAAGATCGTACAACGTGTATTTCAAACTTTTTATGACTTGTGAATGAATGTATAAAAATGACTTTCTTTAGTGTTGTCTTTAAAGTTTGAATTCTCTAAGAAAATGACTGACTTTCTTTTGAATGAAGAATTACTTTCTTTATGAACATGATTTTTTTTAATGGAAATGACTCTTATTTGTTTATGATACAATACTGTGATATATTATATTTAATTTCGGTAGGATCTTACGATCCCGATCCGATCCTACGATCCCGATCTTCCAATGACAAAAACGATCCTAGGTAAAATCTCGATCTTGACAACCTTGATTGAAAGCGTCTTCGACTCTTCATCTGGTTGATTAGCATACGTAAAGTTTATCTTGAAACGATATAGTTTTCTTCACGCAGACACTGCTGATGCAATTTTTTTATCAATATTGAATGCCTACTGACTCTCTCTCTCTCTCTCTCTCTCTCTCTCTCTCTCTCTCTGTGTGTGTGTGTCTATATATATAAGTACGTAACTTCAAATAAAACATGTTTTATCTCATAGTTGATTACATTTAACTCGTTATATAAACATCTAATAATCATCAAGTTTCAAATTATATAAAGAATTGATAACTTGATAAATATGCAGCTGAGAATATTTATTATTCAGGATTGAATCTTTTTTCCTACATATTCAGTTATGATTTTATCCAGTGTTTTTCTGCATATCTTAATATTTCAGTTATACTATTAGCCGATTAAATCTGATTTCTTATTTTTATTTAACTTGATAAATCAGATTGCATCTATTTTCAGCAGTGCAAATTAAAAATTTTCTAGCTGGTTAAATCTGATTTGTTATTTTTATTTAACTTGATAAATCAGATTGCAACAATTTCCAACAGTGAAATCAAAATTTTATTGTCATTTTTTATTTCTTTCCGGCAAATCTACATATTTTAATTGCAGAAACATTAAAATATGTTTTAAAAATCTGGATAATTATGTGGAATCTCATCGAGCTAAAATAGTGGGGGATCCCATTATTTTCTTAATGTTAACCAATTATATTGCACTAAGTCTGCAGTCTTAATTTTCTGAATTTTAACCAATTATATTGTGCCAAATCAGCCTTAATCATCTGAATTTTTACCACTAATATTGCGCCACGTGGACATTTTCTCTCTGCTCCGTCGGCAATATCTATATATTATAATAAATGAGAACGATCATTGCCACATGTCATCCTCCTAATACACTAATTTTTCATTTTCCCGCTCTTTTTCCAAAAATAAAAATTAACATTAATTTAACTAACATGCATATCATTTAATTGATTTAATTTAAACTTTATTAATTTAAACTTATTATTTTTGTTTCCTAAACTAATTGAAATTACAACTAATACTCATTAAAAGATTTCAAAATTAACAAGCAAAAATAAAAATATTTAAAAAATCAATAAAATAATAAACTTTATGTTTAAATGTCTCAAATGGTAAATAATTTTAGAAAATAGTAATATAAAAGAATTTAATTTTAAAATAAATTTTTTTAAAGAACAATAAAATAATCAACTTCAAATTTTATATGTCCGAAAGAATAAATAATTTTATGAAATAATAATTAAATACTTTAATATACAATAAAATTGAAAACTTTTTGTTATCAAATCTTTATATGTTAGTTATGAAACTTTGACATATTAAAAAAGTATCATTCAAATTTCAAATGTATTTTCTTTAATAAACGTTATTATGTACTAATATTTTCCAAAACTTAAATTATAAATATAAAATAATTATCATTTAAAATTTATTTCATTGATTTTTATGGGATTATTGATGATAACACAATAACAAACAAAACAGAATAAATGTTCAACATTCTTAAATTAATAATAAGAAAATAATAATTGAAATGAATCGAATATGTAAGAGTCATAAAATACTATATTTAAATAAATAATTTAAATATGTTGTATCACATTTTTACCGTCTTTTTTTGACTAAAACGTGAATTAAAGTCATCATTTTTTATCATTGACTCAATGATTTTGCCTGTATTTTATTTTTTTATTGGTTTTTATTGTATCTTAATTTAAAAGAAATTAAAATCCTTAAGGGATTCTACTTCTTTATAAATATTTAATTTATAACAATTTTTTTTATATCAATCCATGTAATACATGGGTATTAACCTAATATATATTTATAATAAGAAAATGTAAGATATTTCAGCAGCAACGTCGATATTTTATTGAAATATTGATTCCTGCACTATATCTATTTAAATCCCAACAAAAACTCATAAAAAAAGGTTGTCAAATATTGAATATTACAGATATTTCAACAGCGCGCAGCATCGATTTTTTTAATTGATATATTATTTCCCGCAGTATACCTATTTAAATCCTAATAAAAACTTATAAAAAAGGGTTGCTGGTAAAAATGCAGTATATATATCTACATAAAGATATAATTCCTGCAGTATATCCACATATATGCAGCACGGATTATTTTATTAAAATATTAATATATCTATTTAAATCCTATTGAAAACTTATAAAAAAGGGCTACAGGCAAAAATGCAGTATATATCTACATAAATATAATTTATACAGTGTATCCACATAAATGCAACACCGATTTTTTTTAATATTACAGATATTTCAGCAACAACACAGATTTTTTTATTGATATATTATTATTTGTGGTATATCTATTTAAATTCTAATAAAAACTAATAAAAAAGGGTTGCTAGCAAAAATGTTGTATATATCTACGTAAATATTAATTCTTGCATTATATCCACATAAATATTAAATAGATATACTTATAATTCCAATTAAAAAGGCATAAAAAACATTTCAAACTTGTACTATGATTGCTCGATATGCTAATTGAAAGACTTCATCTGGTAAGATACAAAATCTACCGGATATAACCAAAAATCAGGAAAGAAAATGGATAATTAGATGTTTATATACAGTCACAAATGCCGAAAACAATATTGAAATAAAAACTGATCAGCAGTCTGCATTTCAAGATGAATCACACAAATGCTAAAACAATGTGGAAAGCAAAAAAAAATTAAAATGAAGTTTCCATCCAAGAACCAAATCATGAAGAAATTCAGATATGTTAATCACTTTCATACTTAATTCAAAACTTATATTAACCAATCGATCTTCAAGTCTTAACAGAAATAAATGGTGGTTGAAGGAAGTAATCTTATAGCAACCTTTCTATAATACAAAGGACTATAGTATTTTATCTCAAAGAATTATATGACATATATAGTTTTACAATAAGTTTTACAATATGTTTTTTGAACTTCTATCTTACTGCATTTATGAACTTTTTGATCATATGCAGTTTAAAAGTTTAATTTCATATATTACTTTAAGGTAAATTACACAATTGGTCCTTTCAATAATTTTTACTAATTTCATTCTAACTTTGTTTTTAATACAAGAATTTCCCTTAAAAAAATTATTCTTTTGTTATTTATTTTTTATTATTTCTAATACTATAATATTGATTATGTTTATTCTTTTTATTGTTTCTAATTATAGTATTTAGTATAATGGGATCATAATTTAATATTCTTATTATGATTTATATAATCATAACTATTTATAATAATAATAATAAGTATTTCTTTCAATTTTTAAATAGTTTTATAATGGTTAACGTAGGATTGTTATGTATATATTCATATTATAATTATTTATAATAATATTATTATCACTATGTTTTTACATGTGTACAGTTATTATTATTTTTATTTTATATATATATATATATATATATATATATATATATATATATATATATATATATATATATATATATATATATATATATATATATATAGAATTTGGTTCCACAGCGTACTATGTGAAATCCTAAGTATCCAGCGTACCCCACACAGGCAATGATATTTTCGTAATTACAGCGACCATTCACATTCCTTAATTGACCACTCACATTAATTGATCAATCACATTAGTTAATTGATCATTCACATTACTTAATTGATCATTTATAACACTTATATAACATTTATACTTCTTGTACACTTATTTGATCATTCACAACACTTATTTGATCATGCACGACACTTATTTGACCATTCACAATTTTTCAACACTTAATTGACCATTCACATTACTTAAATAATCATTCACATTACTTAATTAATCATTCACATTACTTAAATGATCATTCACTTTATTTAATTGATCATTCACAGTACTTAATTAACTATTCACATTACTTAAATTGATCGTTCATGTTACTTAATTGATCATTCACATTACTTAATTGATCATTCACAACACTTATTTTATCATTCACATGAATTATTTAACCATTTACAGTATTTTTTTCATCATTCACAATAATTATTGGACTTTTACACTTCTTCTACACTTATTTGATCATTCACAACACTTATTTGATCATTCACAATAATTATTTGACTATTCAAACTTCTTCTAAACTTATTATAAATGATCAAATAATTAATGTGAATGATCAAATAAGTGTTGTGAATGATCAAATAAATACTATGAATGGTCAAATAATTCTTGTGAATGATTAAATAAGTGTTGTGAATGTTCAAATAAGTGTAGAAGAATTGTGAATGATAAAATAAGTGTTGTGAATGATCAAATAAGTGTAGAAGAAGTATGAATGGTCAAATAATTATTGTGAATGATCAAATAAAAGTAATCTTATAGCAACCTTTCTATAATACAAAGGACTATAATATTTTATCTCAAAGAATTATATGACATATATAGTTTTACAATAAGTTTTACAATATGTTTTTTGAACTTCTATCTTACTGCATTTATGAACTTTTTGATCACATGCAGTTTAAAAGTTTAATTTCATATATTACTTTAAGGTAAATTACACAATTGGTCCTTTCAATAATTTTTACTAATTTCATTCTAACTTTGTTTTTAATACAAGAATTTCCCTTAAAAAAATTATTCTTTTGTTATTTATTTTTTATTATTTCTAATACTATAATATTGATTATGTTTATTCTTTTTATTGTTTCTAATTATAGTATTTAGTATAATGGGATCATAATTTAATATTCTTATTATGATTTATATAATCATAACTATTTATAATAATAATAATAAGCATTTCTTTCAATTTTTAAATAGTTTTATGATGGTTAACGTAGGATTGTTATGTATATATTCATATTATAATTATTTATAATAATATTATTATCACTATGTTTTTACAAGTGTACAGTTATTATTATTTTATATATATATATATATATATATATATATATATATATATATATATATATATATATATATATATATATATATATATATATATAGAATCAGGTTCATTAGCGTACCTATGAGATTCCAGCGTACCGAGCGTATCCTAATGTGAATGATCATTCACACATATTTTTTTTGAATAAACCTGTATAACACAACATTATAAGACTTTTTTTCAAAAGGAGTTACATTATAAATCTTGTGAATGGTAAAAAAAGACCATTTAATGGTCATTCACACCATTCACATAGTGTGAAATGACCATTCACATAGATGACCATTCATATAAATATGCATTGACCATTCACATAATTTTTAAGGACACAGAAAGTGTGAATCTATGTGAAATTCATATATCATGCGTATAACATTAAATTAAACATGGTTATGTGAAAAAAAAATTAAAAAAGTTTTTTAAGGTCGGTACCTTCGGGTGCACTTGATTTCGAGAGGTACTTATTTGAACCTGAATCTATATATATATATATATATATATATATATATATATATATATATATATATATATATATATATAGAATTTGGTTCCACAGCGTACTATGTGGAATCCTAAGTATCCAGCGTACCCCACACAGGGAATGATATTTTCGTAATTACAGCGACCATTCACATTCCTTAATTGACCACTCACATTAATTGATCAATCACATTAGTTAATTGACCATTCACATTACTTAATTGATCATTTATAACACTTATATAACTATTTATACTCTTGTACACTTAATTGACCATTCACATTACTTAAATGATCATTCACATTACTTAATTAACCATTCACATTATTTAAATGATCATTCACATTATTTAACTGATCATTCACAGTACTTAATTAACTATTCACATTACTTAATTGATCGTTCACGTTACTTAATTGATCATTCACAACACTTATTTGATCATTTACATGAATTATTTAACCATTTACAGTATTTTTTTCATCATTCACAATAATTATTGGACTTTTACACTTCTTCTACACTTGTTTGATAAATCACAACACTTATTTGATCATTCACAATAATTATTTGACTATTCAAACTTCTTCTAAACTTATTATAAATGATCAAATAATTAATGTGAATGATCAAATAAGTGTTGTGAATGATCAAATAAATACTATGAATGGTCAAATAATTCTTGTGAATGATAAAATAAGTGTTGTGAATGTTCAAATAAGTGTAGAATAATTGTGAATAATAAAATAAGTGTTGTGAATGATCAAATAAGTGTAGAAGAAGTATGAATGGTCAAATAATTATTGTGAATGATCAAATAAGTGTAGAAGAAGTGTAAATAGTCAAAGGGATAATTGCGCAAAAAACCTTCAATTTGTCAGTTTTTGTGATTAAAACCCCAAACCATTTTTTTTTGCATAAAAAACCCCAAACTAACTAAAAATTTGTAAATCAAGGTTTTATCAATGGGTAACCAGTTTTAACTGGTTATTAATCCTATGTGGACCGGTAAATAACCTACTTGAAATAAATTTTAATTGTTGAAACCGGTTGCCAAGTATTATACATCATTTAAACCCTCGTTGATAATTTTCAATTGTAATTTTTAAACGGGATTACATCATCTACGACGGTTTAAATGATGTGTAATACTTGGCAACCGGTTTCAACAATTCCACGTAAATTATTTACCGGTCCACGTAGGATTAATAACCGGTTTCAACCCGTTACTTATTGATAAAACCTTGATTTACTGAATTTTAGTTAGTTTGGGGTTTTCTATGCAACGAAAAATGGTTTGGGGTTTTAATCACAAAAAACTGACAAGTTTGAGGTTTTTTGCGCAATTATCCCGTAGTCAAATAATTATTGTGAATGATGAAATAATAATTGTGAATGGTCAAGTAATTCATGTGATAATCAAATAAGTGTTGTGAATGATCAACTAAGTAATGTGAATAATAATTTAAGTAATGTAAATGGTCAATTTAGTAATATGAATGATCATTTAAGTAATGTGAATGATCAAATAATTATAGAAGAATTGTAAAGAGTCAAATAATTAATGTGAATGATCAAATAAAAGTTGTGAATGATCAAATAAGTGTAAAAGAATTGTAAATAGTCAAATAATTCTTGTGAATGATCAAATAAATGTTGGGAATGAACAATTAAGTAACATGAATGATCAATTAAGTAACATGAATAATCAAATAAGTAATTTGAATGATCATTTAAGTAATGTGAATGGTCAATTAAGTAATGTGAATGATCATTTAAGTAATGTGAATGGTCAATTAAATAATGTGAACGGTCAAATAATTACACAAGAAGTGTAAATAGTCAAACAATTATTGTGAATGATAAAATAAATATTGTGAATGATCAAATAAGTGTTAAAAAATTGTAAATAGTCAAATAATTTTTATGAATGATCAAATAAGTGTTGTGAATGAATAATTAAGTAATGTGAATAATCAATTAAGTAATGTGAATGATCAAATAAGTAATGTCAATGATCATTTAATATGTATTGTGAATGATTGCTGTAATTACGAAATTACCCTTCCAGCTAAAAAAAAGGACGTGCATGGAATTTCAATTTTTTATCACAACCATTGATTTATTTAATCTTGTGGCTTTGGATGGGTACCCTTGGTACAGTCAATTCTCATGGGTATTTTTATGAACCCAAATAAATATGAATTTGGTTCCACAGCATACCATGTGAAGTCCTGCGTATCCAGCGTACCCCACATAGGCAATGGTATTTTCGTAATTACAGCGACCATTCACATTCCTTAATTGACCATTCATATTAATTGATCGATCATTCACATTAGTTAATTGATCATTCACATTACTTAATTGATCATTCACAACACTTATTTAAATATTTATACTTCTTGTACACTTATTTGATCATTCACAACACTTATTTGATCATCTAGAACACTTATTTAACCATTATAATTCTTCAACACTTAATTGACCATTCACATTACTTAAATGATCATTCACATTACTTAATTAACCATTCACATTACTTAAATGATCATTCACATTATGTAATTGATCATTCACATTACTTAGTTAACTATTCACATTACTTAATTCGTTGTTCGCATTACTTAAAGGATCCTTCACATTACTTAATTGATCATTCACATTACTTAATTGATCATTCACAAAACTTATTTGATCATTCACATGAATTATTTGAGCATTTACAGTATTTATTTCATCCTTCAAAATAAATATTGGACTTTTGCACTTCTTCTACACTTATTTGATCATTCACAACACTTATTTGATCATTCATAATGATTATTTGAATGCAGATCTAAATAATTAGTTAAACAAATGTAGATCATTCACATTACTTAAATGATCATTCACATTACTTAATTGACCATTCACATTACTTAAATGATCATTCACATTACTTAATTTATCATTCACATTACTTAAATGACCATTCACATTACTTAATTGATCGTTCACATTAGTTAAATGACCATTCATATTACTTAATTGACCATTCACATTACTTAATTGATCATTCACAAAACTTAATTGATCATTTACATGAATTATTTGACCATTTACATTATTTATTTTATCATTCACAATAATTATTGGACTTTTACACTTCTTCTACACTTATTTGATATTTCACAACATTTATTTGATCATTCACAATAATTATTTGACCATTCACACTTCTTCTAAACTTAATATAAATGGTCAAATAATTAATATGAACGATCAAATAAGTGTTGTGAATGATCAAATATATACTATGAATGGTAAATAATTCTTATAATTGATCAAATAAGTGTTGTGAATGATCAAATAAGTGTAGAAGAAGTGTGAATGATCAAATAATTATTGTGAATGATCAATAAGTGTAGAAGAAGTGTAAATAGTCAAATAATTATTGTGAATGATGAAATAAATATTGTGAATGGTCAAATAGTTCATGTGATGATCAAATAAGTGTTGTGAATGATCAATTAAGTAATGTGAATAATCATTTAAGTAATGTAAATGGTCAATTTAGTAATGTGAATGATCATTTAAGTAATGTGAATGATCAATTAAGTAATGAGAATGCTCAAATAATTATAGAAGAAGTGTAAAGAGTCAAATAATTATTGTGAATGATCAAATAAATGTTGTGAATGATCAAATAAGTTTAAGAGAATTGTAAATAGTCAAATAGTTCTTGTGAATGATTAAATAGGTGTTGTGAGTGAACAATTGGGTAACATGAATAATCAATTAAGTAATGTGAAAGATCATTTAAGTAATGTGAATGATCAACTAAGTAATGTGAATGATCATTTAAGTAATGTGAATGTGCAATTAAGTATTGTGAATGGTCAATTAAGTAATGTGAATGATCAATTAAGTAATGTGAAAGATCAAATAATTATACAAGAAGTGTAAGTAGTCAAAAAAAATATTGTGAATGATTAAATAAATGTTGTGAATGATCAAATAATGTAAAAGTATTGTAAATAGTCAAATAATTCTTGTGAATGATCAAATAAGTGTTGTGAATGAATAATTAAGTAATGTGAATGATCAATTAAGTAATGTGAATGATCATTTAAGTAATGTGAATAGTCAATTAAGTAATGTGAATGACCATTTAAGTAATGTGAATGCTCAATTAAGTAATGTAAATGGTCAATTAAGTAATGTGAATGATCAATTAAGTAATGTGAATGATCAAATAATTATACAACACTTATTTAACTATTTATACTTCTTGTACACTTATTTGATCATTCACAACACTTATTTGATCATCCAGAACACTTATTTAACCATTCACAATTCTTCAACACTTAATTGACCATTCACATTACTTAAATGATCATTCACATTACTTAATTAACCATTCACATTACTTAAATGATCATTCACATTATTTAATTGATCATTCACAGTACTTACTTAACTATTCACATTACTTAATTGGTTGTTCAAATTACTTAAATGATCCTTCACATTACTTAATTGATCATTCACATTACTTAATTGATCATTCACAAAACTTATTTGATCATTCACATGAATTATTTGAGCATTTACAGTATTTATTTCGTCATTCAAAATAAATATTGGACTTTTGCACTTCTTCTACACTTATTTGATCATTCACAACACTTATTTGATCATTCACAATAATTATTTGAATGCAGATCTAAATAATTAGTTAAACAAATGTAGATGATTCACATTACTTAAATGATCATTCACATTACTTAATTGACCATTCACATTACTTAATTGATCATTCAAATTACTTAAATGACCATTCACATTACTTAATTGATCGTTCACATTACTTAAATGACCTTCACATTACTTAATTGACCATTCACATTACTTAATTGATCATTCACAAAACTTAATTGATCATTTACATGAATTATTTGACCATTTACAGTATTTATTTTATCATTCACAATAATTATTGGACTTTTACACTTCTTCTACACTTATTTCATCATTCACAACATTTATTTGATAATTCACAATAATTATTTGACCGTTCACACTTCTTCTAAACTTAATATAAATGGTCAAATAATTAATATGAATGATCAAATAAGTGTTGTGAATGATCAAATATATACTATGAATGGTCAAATAATTCTTGTGAATGATCAAATAAGTGTTGTGAATGATCAAATAAGTGTAGAAGAATTTTGAATGATAAAATAAGTGTTGTGAATGATCAAATAAGTGTAGAAGAAGTGTGAATGGTCAAATAATTATTGTGAATGGTCAAATAAGTGTAGAAGAAGTGTAAATAGTCAAATAATTATTGTGAATGATGAAATAAATATTCTGAATGGTCAACTAATTCATGTGATGATCAAATAAGTGTTGTGAATGATCAATTAAGTAATGTGAATAATCATTTAAGTAATGTAAATGGTCAATTTAGTAATGTGAATGATCATTTAAGTAATGAGAATGCTCAAATAATTATAGAAGAAGTGTAAAGAGTCAAATAATTATTGTGAATGATCAAATAAATTTTGTGAATGATCAAATAAGTGTAAAAGAATTGTAAATAGTCAAATAGTTCTTGTGAATTATTAAATAGGTGTTGTGAATGAACAATTGAGTAACATGAATAATCAATTAAGTAATGTGAATGATCTTTTAAGTAATGTGAACGGTCAACTAAGTAATGTGAATGATCATTTAAGTAATGTGAATGATAAATTAAGTAATGTGAATGATCAATTAAGTAATGTGAAAGATCAAATAATTATACAAGAAGTGTAAATAGTCAAAAAAAATATTGTGAATGATTAAATAAATGTTGTGAATGATCAAATAAGTGTAAAAGTATTGTAACTAGTCAAATAATTCTTGTGAATGAGCAAATAAGTGTTGTGAATGAATAATTAAGTAATGTGAATGATCAATTAAGTAATGTGAATGATCAATTAAGTAATGTGAATGAGCATTTAAGTAATGTGAATAGTCAATTAAGTAATGTGAATGACCATTTAAGTAATGTGAATGATCAATTAAATAATGTAAATGGTCAATTATGTAATGTGAATGATCAATTAAGTAATGTGAATGATCAAATAATTATACAAGAAGTATAAATAGTTAATTATTATTGTGAATGATCAAATAAATGTTGTGAATGATCAAATAAGTGTAAAAGAATTGTAAATAGTTAAATAATTCTTGTGAATGATCAAATAAGTGTTGTGAATGAATAATTAAGTAATACGAATGATCAATTAAGTAATATGAATAATCATTGCATATGAATTGGGAATGATCGCTGTAATTACGAAAATACGTACCCTTCCAACTAAAAAAAGGACGCACATAGAATTTCAATTTTTGATCACAACCATTGATTTATTTAATCTTGTGGCTTATGATGGGTACTCTTGGTACACTCAGTTCTCATGGGTACTTTTATGAACCCTAATATACATATATATATATATATATATATATATATATATATATATATATATATATATATATATATATATATATATATATATATATATATATATATATATATATATATATATATATATATATATGGAGAGGTTATTTTAAGAACCTCAAAGATGGTAAGAACTTAGGAACATTTTAGAGCCCTTGGATCAGAAGGGTATTTTTGAAATAAAAAATATTATATTTCTCTCTCCACCTTTTTTATTATGTGCATCTTTTTTTCACATTCTATCTCTTGCTTTTTTTTTTTCATTTTCATTTTCTATTTCTTTTATGAGATTTGATTTTAATAGTAAAAAAACGTTTTTTTATAGAAAAAATATATTTTTTTCTATATAGAAAATTATTTAATTGATAAAAAATTAATGTATAATATATAGAATTTATTATGTGTCTATATAGAATGTTATATAATTTTAAATTTACTATTCATAATCTATGTAGAATGTTATGTTTCTTATCTATTTCATATATTTTTATGTTTATTATACATTTCTATATCTTTTTATGTTATTAACATTACTATTCAATGCATTTTTTTATATTTTATATCAGTTGCATACCAAGTGTTTGATAAAATGTATAAATGAAATTTTCTTTTTTTGTTTTAATGTGTTTTTGATATATTTTATCATGTAATCTACATAGAATATATGATACTTGACATTCTACACGACATTCTACGTAGATTGAATGTCAGTCTACGTAGATTGCATGACATTCTACGTAGATTGTACATAAAATATGTTCGTCGATACCCTACATAGAATATGACAGATTCATTTTCCATGTTTTATAATGAACATTATTTGTAAGATATTAGATTTATAATGAATGTAATAGTTATTAGATGTTTTACATGATAATCTACATAGAATATAAAAGAAGACTACTTGTAAAAAATCACACATAATCTATGTAGAATGTTATGTTTCTTATATATTTCATATATTTTTATGTTTCTTATACATTTCTATATCTTTTTATGTAGATTAACATTACTATTTGATAAGTCTATAATTTTATATGTTTCAGAGTCATTTTATGTTCATTTTAAGCACCGATACTTTGTAAATTCCCTATTATTGCTCCAAATTTGTGTTTCAAGGTCAAGAGATTAAAAGAAAGCAACTCGAGAAAATCCAGAGCACACCGACCCAAAGGGGGCGCAGGCCTGCGCCACCCTGCGCTCTAAAACAGAAGAATTGAGCTGTCCAGATTAGTTCCAGCGTAGCCCTGGCCATACCCCAGGCGCATGCCTGCGCTGGGTCGGCGCAAAAACGCATTTTCCAGCCTCTGAAACCCTAATCTCGACTCCTCTATTAATAGTGTTCGATGGCAGCCATTGAGAGAAGTCCCGAACGTGTGAAAGAGTTGGCGAAGCCCTGCCGGAATTGATTTACGATACAAGTATGAGGATGGTGATTCGCAAGCTACAAGATGCCTCAGATCTACATTGTTGAAGAGCATACTATGAGCGGCTAATCCCTTTAGCCGTTTGCGGATGATCTACGGCTAAGTTTACTCTACTTTAATTTCTTATGTTTTGATGTATTCGTATTGATTGAGATATTCTATGTGTATGCAAATGATAAGCATTCGGCTATGATTATGATTGTATGTTTGATTGGTAAAAGCAAGATAGTTTATAGTGATATTATTATTTGTGCCGAATCCATTAGCTTAGGGATTAAGACAAGTAATGAATATTGCATACGCTATGCCGAGATTTATTGGTTAAAATATGTTTGAGTAATTTAGTTGCGCAATTAATTATGTCTATGTGATTGTTGCATGAAATGCGAGTGAGTAATACTTATGCCGTGGTGATTACGTGAATGGTTATTCTTCTCTTGATTGTTTATCTATTACGTTAGTTATTTTGCCATTAATTTTAGTCACAAAGTAATAGTAAGACATTGATCTAAACGAATCATCCAAATCCACAATTCACAATTAAACTTGTAAGGCTAATTGCCTAACCCTAATTACAAACGCACTCCCTGCGGATTCGACCCTTACTTCTCTGAGCTATACTGTGGATGTAAGAATTATTTCTGCGGGTCACAACGACGGCTCGTCAGATTTTGGCGCCGTTGCCGGGGATTGGTAACGTTAGTTAGGGTTAGAAAATAGTTCTTTGCCTTGGTTTTAAGTTTTTAAGTTTAAGTGCATTATTTTGGTTAATTTTTAGTCTTTTAATTCTTATTAATTAAAAAAAATTAAAAAAAAAGTTTAAAATTTAAATATTCAAAAAGGTAATTGTAGTCCTCTACTTTACCACCAAAAATATAATTAGTTTAATTAAATATTTAATTTTAGTAGTTTAATAGTGTATGCACACACGTCGATCGGCTAGAGGATTACCGCTACAATTTGAACATTAGATCGAAAAAGTAGCTAAAGTGAACCGAAAGACTGTCAGGATTCAAAAACAACAATTAATCACAAAGAATTCAAACGAACAAGAGGAAGAGATTCCCAATTTAGAAATCCCTGTTTTAGAAGGTCCTCCGATTTCGCCGCGAAATCGTGATCAAGAAGAACCCAAGCGCATAGCTGCTAGGATGGGTGAGCAAGCGAGGCACACGGTTGAGTCACATTATCGCCCAGGTGATGTGTCCGACCCGTCTCCGATTCATTACCCTGAAAACGAGAACGAACCTGAAGTTCATCCTCAATTATTTCAAATTCTTCTGATCTTCCGAGGGATGCCAAGCGAGGAACCCTATGAACATCTAGCTGAGTTCACAGCTATTTGTAAAGCTAACCATGTTCGAGGTATAACCACCGACGGTTTAAAACTTCGATTGTTTCCTTTCTCATTGAAGGAGAAAGTGAAGAATTGGTTCGTATGCTTACCAACCAATAGCATTACAACATGTGATCAAATGAAACGAGAATTCCTTAATGAATATTATCTCATTAGTAAAACAACTGAGCAAAGAAAGGAGATTACCAGATTTAAACAAAAGCCCGGCGAACAATTCTACGAAGCTTTCGATCGTATGAATGAATTATTGAGAGCTTGTCCACACCACGAGGTACCCAAATGGATGCTTAGCAAAACATTTTTTTGATGGTGTGAGTCAATAAAGTCGTAATATGATTATAGCTGCCACAGGAGGCACATTTTTAGCAAAAGAAGATGACGAGGCTTGGGAGTTGTTAAATCAACTCGGTAAAGCTCTTAAAGTCCATGCTGGTTCTGAAAACAGCATAGGAGTTCAAGTTATGGGCATAGACAATGCATGAAAATGTGAGGTTAAAAGTGAAATTTCAGAATTAGGCAAGAAAATGGATCAATTGATGAAGGGTCTTTCAAACCCTAGTGCATCAATTAATTGTGTTACATGCGGTGATCCATCGCATCATTCCGAAGCATGTCCTCAAGTGCAATCCACTGACGAATTTGCTAATGAAGTTTATGGTTTCAGAGCTCATCGAGAGAGGGATAATCCATTTTCGGAAACATACAATCCGGGGTGGAGAAACCATCCTAAGTTTCGATGGAAGAATGATCAGCCTACCGATCATCAATCCAAACCGAGATATGAACCACCAAAAAGAGAATATCAATATGGTTTTACTTCTGCTGCTAAGGATGAGCGATATTATAAGTCAAATCATCGTGATCAATCACAATTCCAAGTGGAAACAAATATGACTTCTTCGCAATTCTCAGAATTCGCAGAATTTATGAAGCAGCAATCAGCTATCAGCACTAAGACCATGGAGATGTTAAGTTGCAGATGGGTCAGATAGCTGAGTTGCTCACTAGACGTGAGGAGGGGAAGCTTCCTAGCAATACCATTCCCAACCCTTCACATGTTCATCATAATAAAGATAAGAAACATGAGATTAACGAAGTAAATGAAGTATCTAAGATAACCACATTAAGAAGTGGTAAAGAGGTAGACAATAAGATTGAGATGCCTAAAGAGCAAGAGGCAGAAGAAGATACCGAAATTGAAGTCGTGTATGAGGAGAAAGAGGATCCAAAAAAGGAGATTCCCAAGAAAGTTTCTTTCAAGGAACCAACTAAAGCAAATATCCCAACTCCCAAAGTTGGGGAGGCGGATAAGAATCAGGACACTTCAGTTCCTCCTTCTTATCCTGCTGCTTTAGAAAATCCAAAATCTTCCCCTTAGGGCAAAAGAGGCCCACAACCAGAGGATTTGTGTGACTTGTTCAATCAAGTTAAGATCAATATTCCTTTGATCAAGGCCATTCAACAGGTTCCCTCTTATACCAAATTTCTGAAAGATCTCTGTACTCAAAAGAGAAAGTATAAGGTTTCGCTCCCTAAGTAGATCAATTTGACTGAACAGTTAAGTGTAGTAGTTTCTAGTTCTCTACCTCCTAAGCTGAAAGATCTTGGATCACCATTGATTCCAGTAACTATTGGAAATGTGCAGATTAAAAAGGCACTACTTGATCTTGGAGCTAGTGTTAATATTTTACCTGAAAACTTGTTCGACAAACATGATCTAGGCAAGTTACAGACAACTGATATTATCTTACAACTAGCAGATCGGTCAACCAAGTGCCCAAGAGGTATTTTATCTGATGTCATAGTAAAAGTTGGAGACTTTTACTAACCAGATGATTTCCTAGTATTGGACACTGAGAGTTCAATAGGAGATAATCAACCGATTATTATCTTGGGCAAACCTTTCTTAGCCACGATTAATGCTCAAATTAATTGTAGGACAGGAGTAGTGGATATTGCCTTTGGTAATTGAAAATTAAGATTGAATGTGTTTAATGCTTCAAACGTCTCTGCTATCGATTCAGAGTGTTATCTTATAGACATGGTGGACGAACTTGCGCAACAACATAGTTCGTTAATCAACACCAAAGATACTACTGAATTGTTCTTTAATGAATGAATTAGCCAAACTGAATTCTACTAAGTGTGATAAGTTAGAGGTAGTCATGGAATCCACATTAGAATCGAAACAACCACCGTGGACCCGTAGGACTGAAAAATTAGCTACTGATTTACCTCAGTCAGCCAAACCTTCAATAGAACAACCACCTATTCTAGAATTGAAGGAGCTGCCATCTCATCTAAAATATGCTTTTCTAGGTCAGAATGACACTTTACCTGTTATAATTTCATATGATCTGACTGAAGCGCAAGAGAAAGCTCTACTGCAAGTTTTAGTCAAATATAAAGAAGCAGTAGGATGGACTATAGCTGATTTAAAAGGAATCAGTCCCACTTTGTGTATGCACCAAATCATCATTGATCCAGAAGCTAAACCAGCACGGGATGCACAAAGGAGATTGAATCCTAATTTAAGAGAGGTAGTTAAGAAGGAAGTATTAAAATGGTTGGACGCTGGACATATATACCCCATATCTGATAGCAAGTGGGTAAGTGCAACCCAAACTGTACCCAAGAAGTCGTGAATTACAGTATTTAACATCGAAGAAGGAGAAAAGATAACTACTCGTCCTGTAACTGGGTGGAGAGTTTGTATTGATTACAGAAAACCAATGCTGCTACTTCTAAGGATCATTTTCCATTACCATTCATAGATCAAATAACGGAAAAACTAGCAGGACAGAAGTTTTACTATTTCCTTGATGGATATTCTGGTCACAATCAGATTCCAATCCATCCCGAGGACCAAGAGAAAACTACATTTACTTGTCCATATGGCACCTTTGCCTACCGAAGGATGCCGTTCGGACTATGTAATGCACCTGCCACATTCCAGCGCTGTATGATGGCTATATTTTCAGATATGGTGGGTGGTTCTCTTGAGATATTTATGGACGATTTCTCTATATTTGATAAAACATTCGAAGATTGTCTAGGACATTTAGAGAAAGTCCTAAAGAGAGGCATTAAAACCAACTTAGTACTAAGTTGGGAGAAAAGCCATTTTATGGTAAAAGAAGGGGTAGTCTTAGGTCACATTGTGTCCGAAAGAGGAAGGGGGGTAGACAAAGCGAAAGTTCAATTAATTTCTTCACTCCTACCCCACACCAACGTTAAAGGAATAAGATCATTCTTAGGCCACGCTGGTTTCTATCCGCGATTCATTAAGGATTTCAGTGAAACCTCAAGACCGTTATGCAATCTTCTATCAAAAGATGCCGAGTTTAATTTTGATAACACTTGTATGAAAGCATTTGAAAAGCTTAAATCAAAATTAACTAAAGCGCCAATCTCCAGATTGGTCTCAACCTTTTAAGATCATGTGTGATGCAAGCGATTACGCAGTTGGTGCTGTTCTAGGCCAGAGATTTGAGAAAAAGCCAGTGGTTATTTGCTACGCAAGTAAAACCTTTAATGAGGCACAAATCAATTATACCACTACGGAAAAAGAATTAATAGCCGTAGTGTTTGCCCTAGATAAGTTCAGATAATATATTCGGGGGGCAAAAGTAATTGTATACTCAGACCACAGTGCTTTAAGATATTTATTGGCAAAGAAGGATGCCAAGCCTCAATTGATTTGGTGGATCCTTCAATTGCAAGAATTTGACTAAGAAATTAAAGATAAAAAGGTACGGAAAATGTTGTTGCTGATCATTTATCCAGACTTCATCTAATCCCAACAAACTCAACTGATCAAATCAGGGCCTCCTTCCCTGATGAACAATTATTATCTCTATCTAAAATTCCATGGTCTGCGAATCTAGTTAATTATTTCGTATCAGGAAGATTGCCAGAGCACTGGAACCCACAACAAGGAAAATATTTCTATGCTCAAGCAAGGCAATACATTCGGGATGAGCCTGATCTATTTAAAATAGGAGCCGATCAAATTATAAGACGACGTGTCCCTAATTCGGAACACGAGGATATTCTTAAACACTGCCATGCATATGCATGCGGTGGCCATTTCAACGCAAAGAAAACTGGCCACCGGATATTGCAGTGTGGGTTTTTCTAGCGCACGATATTTAAGGATGCTTATGAATTTGTTAAAGGATGCACAAGATGCCAGCAAACCGGTGACATCGCAAAAAGGGATGAAATGCCCATGACACCAATATTAATAGTTGAATTATTTGATGTATGGGGCATTGATTTTATGGGACCCTTCCTAAATCATTTTGGTATGAATATATCTTAGTTGCGGTTGATTATGTTTCCAAATGGGTGGAAGCAGAAGCTACCCGAACTAATGATAACCAGGTCGTGTGCAAATTTGTTAAAAAAATATCTTTGCACGACACGGTATCCCAAGGGCTATAATCAGTAACGGAGGGTCACATTTTAAAATCAACATTTTGCTAAACTCCTTAAGCAATATGGAGTTAACTATAGAATAGCAACGCCTTATCATCCGCAAACCAGCGGGCAAGTCGAGATCTCTAATAGAGAGATTAAGAGAATCCTTGAAAAGACTGTAAGACCTGATCGTAAAGATTGGTCGCAAAAATTAGAGGATGCTCTATGGGCATATAGAACCGCATTTAAAACACCTATGGGTATGTCCCCATATAGACTTGTGTATGGTAAGCTTTGCCACCTTCCAATAGAACTAGAACACTGAGTTCTATGGGCAATCAAAAACACTAATAATAATTTACATGATGCCGGTGTTGATAGGAAATTTCAATTAAATGAACTGAAAGAAATTCGTAGAGAAGCCTACGAAAGTGCAAGAATTTATAAGGAAAAAACTAGAGTTTTTCACGACAGAATGCTTAAAAAATAAAATATTTACTAAGGGAAATAAAGTATGGTTATTCAATGCAAGATTTAGACTATTTCCAGGTAAATTAAAAAGTAAACGGACAGGTCCATACATTGTAACTAATACCTACCCACATGGTGCGGTAGAAATTTAGGACCTGAAAGGTGGTAAGCCGTTTAAAGTCAATGGACATAGACATAAATTATATGTTAAATGGGCCACCAATGATATGTTAGTCTCTGAATTAATTAGACTACAAGATCCTAAAGTTAATTAATTAGTTTAGGAGCAGTACCTCCGCTGAAGACGTAAAACTTAGCGCTTTCTGGGAAGCAACCCAGAGTATTTTGATTATTTGAATTTAATTGTTTTTAGTGTGTTTATTTGCTTATTTGGGTTACTTGTGTGTACCCAATTATGTTGGAGAGGATTCGTCCTCCTGAACTTAGTTGTGTTTAGAATTTAGGTTTAAATTTAAATAATAGGATCCCACATCAGAAAATAGAAATTTTAAGCACGCAGCAGAATTATTTTAACCCGATTTTATGAACATAAGTTGGGGAGAATACCCGTAATAATTTTAAAATTGAAGAATTAGGGTTTCGAGACAAGTGCACGGCCCAGATCAAGAATCCAGAGTCCCGGGCGCAGGCATGCGCTGGCCCTGCGGCCCGACGCGCTTAAAAGTTTATAAAAATAGTACTGAACGTCCAGAATCAGTTAAACCCTAAACCCTAGTTGCAGAAGCGGCGATTCTTTAATTTCTAAGCCTAAAAACCTCTAAAAATCGTCTTTTCTACGACAATTTGTGAAGACCACTCCTTACGGGGCACTCCTCAGAGTCTAGGTCCCACATCATGCAACACGATATCAATCATAACTAAGATATTGTAATTAAGTTGCAGAATTATAAATTACAGGTACAAAATATTAGGATTAAGTTTAATGCAGTTTTAATGCAAATTACAGTTTTGAAATTAAACTTATAAAGGGTACAAGACTAATCTAATTCATGTCATCATACAATCAAATCAAATCTACCCAAACCACCACATTCATCATCTGCCAATCTGTACCACAAGGGTTGTTGAGTAGTGGTCTATGAAAACTTCACTTGATTCTTGTAAGACCTAAGAACTAGGTCCGGCAGGTGACTTTCCTTTATCTTTTCCTGTAAAAAGTGTTAACACCATCTGTAAGCAAAGCTTAGTGAGAATATAGATTTTCAGATTACATGCATTTATCAAGCGGATCATGGGTCTAGCGTGATATATCTTGACTGCCGCTACAGCCACTCATGATTGAGACATAGTAGTCATACAATAGGATGATGTTCAAGCCACGCTCACGCTTTAATTGTGGGGATCAGCCACATACTCGGCTAGCTACCAGTAAATCAACATGGCGAAACATTGGAGTATCATTTCCAAGTTCAATAGAACTGGTGAATAGCATGGTCTAGAACAATAGACCGACAAGGCTAATCATTCTAAGCTGAATCAATACGTCAAAGATGTGAGCAATAATGAAGCATAAGTCATCAAGGTCATGATAACAATAATCTCATAGCAATATCTGAAATGAATTGTAAGTACAATGTCATGCGAAATGATAAGTCAAATAGCTATCATGATCCACAGGGCATCACCGAACCATGGTGAGCACAGGTCACAATCCAGCTGATCATGTATGAATGTCAATATAATCTATCATCAACAATATGTCTCAAACGGAATTCTAGCATGTAAAGTTGAATATCTATAACTCACAGGTTCTGTGGTCTTTATCAAGCAGATTTAAAATCCACCACCTGAGTTATCTCAGGATTTTATCTTTGATCTTTATCTTTCAGGACTCTGTCTTTGCTTTTCAAATCTTTGCTCACTTTCAATATCTTTGAATCTTTAAATCTTTGTTCAGAATTTATCTGAACCTGTCCAGAATTATATCATATCAATATCATTAGCTTTTAGCTTTAAAATCTTTATTTGATCTGATTCTGATAACTGATAACTCATCTATCATCTGGTTCATTTTCTTTGTTTCTTTCAATTCTGAAAAGATATATATATATATATATATATATATATATATATATATATATATATATATATATATATATATATATATATATATATATATATATATATATATATATATATATATATATATATATATATATCATGTCGCTTTATTGATCTTTAGTCATTATAACCATTTATTTGTTTATTTAAAATATCAAAGATTAGGACATCTGGATTCTGGCAACCGAATTCGGACAAGTCCGGATTCGGACCGAGCCAAGCCATCCGAATAGGGTTATCCGAATTCGACTCACCCGGACAACACATCCGAAATAGGTTATCCGGATTGGGACTATCCGAAACATAGGATCCGAAATGATGCCATATCTGAATTCGGGTCATCCGAATTCGGATCCCAAGACTTGTAATTTTCCAGATTTTGTTCTTGGTGTTCTATCTTTTATACATACAGATTTTCACTTAAAATTCAGTAAACCCATTTTTATTAACATGCAATGTAATATAATGTTATATTATCATATTTGGGTTGTTTTTATACAATTTTCCCTATCATAAACATCATTAATTAATCAAAATCATCCAAAAATATGATAAAACCTCAAGAACACGTATTATTACAAAAATTCTGATTTCTCTTTCATTTGGTCGATCTAATCACTGATTTTTGTTTTTGTAACATCTAATAACTTCTATGTATGATTTTTAACTGAAATATCCAAAATGCAACATAAAATTTTATGTTTATAATCTTAAGTTTCAGTTTTTATGAAAACGGAACCAAATTCTTAAAATTTCGAGATTTAACATGAATATTACCTTGAATGTTATCGATTGATGATGTTTGATGATTGTTTATAACTTCTCTTGACTTCAATTCTTGAATTGATTGCAACTTTTATGGATTTCTAGATAACTTTGGTGAAGGAGCCGTATGTAGAGAGAGAAAGAAGAGTGAGAGTGTGTGATTTCTTAATTATGTGATAAATGGTATTAAAAACCATTAATTTAGTTTTCATATATATATATATATAAATATATATATATATATATATATATATATATATATATATATCAACTTTACTTAATTGTGCAATTAACCCCCTTAACTTTTGTATCACACATCTCTTTTTAAATTTGATCATTTAAATACCTTATAATATTTATTTAACTTAATTAATTTAATTTCATTAATTAATTAAATTACAAAATAAATAATGTAATAAAATTACATTATTAGCTCAAAAACAGAAAATTAAGTTGGGTCAAAAGCTAGGTTGTTACAGAATGGGCTCCACCACGCACAAAATTCATCCTCGAAGTTAGCTATGTTCGAACAGACTTGGATAGGTAGCTTTCATGACATCTTTAGATTCCCAAGACTGATGCAAACCTTTGTGGTGTTTCCACTGGACGAGCACCATCTGTATCTCTTTATTTCGAAGCTTTTTGGTTTTCGAGTCCAGAATACATTCTGGCTCTTCAACCACTCGAAGCTTTTCATCAATTTGCAGATTAACATGTGGTATCTGCAATTCTCTTTCATCTGCTAGACTCTTTCATAGATGACTAACATGGAATACATGATGTATTCCCGCTAGGTCAGTTGGCAGTTCAAGACGGTAAGATTGGTTTCCTACCTTTTCAATGATCTTGAACGGACCAATAAATCTCGGAGCTAGCTTATTTCTCTTTATGAATCTCACCACATTCTTCATTGGAGATACTTTCAGCATCACCCAATCGTTAACTGCAAAACTAATCGATCTGTGCCGATTATCATAATATGACTTCTGCCTGCTTTGAGCTTCAAGAATGTTCCTTCTGACAAGTTGAATCTTCTCATGAGTCAACTGTAGAAGGGCAGGACCTGCTATTGGCGATTCACCTGTTTCGTGCCAACAGGTGGGACTTCTGCACTTTCGTCCATATAGAGCTTCAAAAGGAGCCATCTTGATAGTGGAATGATAACTGTTATTGTATGAGAATTCGACCAAAGGCAAGTGGTCATCCCAGTTACCACCCAGATCAAGAACGCAGGCACGGAGCATATCTTCGAGACTTAAGATAGTGCGTTCACTTTGGCCATCTGCATTAGGATGATAAGCTGTACTCATGGAGATTCGAGTACCCATCCCCTCTTGCAGTGCTTTCCAGAATCTCGAAGTGAAACGACCATCACGATCAGAAACGATAGATTTCGGCACACTATGTCGAGAAATAACCTCAGTGATGTACATCTGTGCCAATCTATCAAGGGAGTATGTTTCTTTCATCAGTATGAAATGCGCTGACTTCGTTAATCGATCCACGACTACCCAGATGGAGTCGTGCTGTCTCTTGGTTTTAGGCAATTTGGTGACAAAATCCATAAAAATATGCTCCCACTTCCACTCAGGAACTGGTAGTGGTTGCATATCCCCGAAGGGTTTCTGATGTTCTGCCTTAACCATTTGACAGACTCTGCAGCTTTCAACGACTTTACCGATGTCTTTCTTCATTTTTGGCCACCAATAATCAGCTTTCAGATCGAAATACATCTTTGAGCTGCCAGGATGAATAGATAACTTGGACTGATGGACTTCAGATAGAAGAGTGTTGCGGATAGAACCATACTTAGGAATCCAGATTCAGTTTCCCTTGAGACATTGGAGTCCCAGATGAGTCATAGATAGAAACTGAAGTTGCCCTTTGAGATTTTCAGAACAGAGGTTCTCTTCTTTCAGTGCTTCAACTTGGGCAGATTTGATGTCCTCGATAAGATCAGAAGAGAATACAATAGGAGTCAGGGCATAGCATCACTTTTCTGGGTAGACTTTTCTACTCAAACATCCTCGACCACATTGGCTTTGTCGGGATGATACAGGATCTCGCAATCATAGTCCTTGATGAGCTCCAAGGACCGTCGCTGTTTCATATTCAGATCCTTTTGAGTAAATAGATGCTTGAGACATTTATGGTCGGTGTAAAGCTGACACCGAGTCCCATAGAGATAGTGACGCCAGATCTTCAGTGCAAAGGTAACAACAGCCAACTCAAGATCATGAGTTGGTGCACTTTTCTCATAGTTTTTCAATTGCCTTGAAGCGTAGGCAATGACTTTTCCCCTTTGCATAAGGACACAACCTAAGCCAGTACCAGATGCATCACTATAAACGACAAAGTCATCATTGCCTTCTGGTAAGGCTAGGATCGGCACTTGTATTAACTTCTGTTTCAAAGTTTCAAATGCCTCTTGCTGTTTATCCGCCCATACGAAAGGTGTATTCTTTCGTGTTAGCATCGTGAGTGGCACAACAATCTTTGAGAAGTCCTTAATGAATCGCCGGTAGTAACCAGCCAATCCAAGGAAACTTCTTATTTCGGAGGCATTGCGATGCGTTTGCCATTTCTGAACGGCCTCGACTTTAGACGGATCAACTGAGATACCTTCGCCAGATACAACATGGCCAAAGAATTGGATCTATAAAGAAATCAATGTAGAATTTCAAGTTTTATTTGAAACAAAGAATGCTTAAGAAATAGCTCAAGACAATTTAAGGTTATACCTGTCTGAGCCTAAATTCGCAGTTGGAAAATTTTGCATAGAGTCTTTCTTTTCTCAATAACTCTAGCAGTTGACGCAAATGATCAATATGATCAGCCTCCGTTTTGGAGTAAATCAGAATATCATCTATGAATACGATAATTTACTTATCCAGCATCGGTCTGCACACGCGATTCATGAGATTCATGAACGCTGCTGGTGCATTCGTTAAACCGAACGACATTACGAGAAATTGGTAATGACCGTATCTTGTTCGGAAAGCTGTCTTCGGAATATCCTCATCTCTTACTTTTTAACTGATGATACCAAGAACGAAGATCGATTTTGGAGAAATAACTTGCTTCTTGTAGCTGGTCAAATAAATCGTCGATTCTGAGTAGAGGATACTTATTCTTGATAGTGACTTTGTTCAACTCTCGATAATCGATGCACATACGGAGAGTTCCGTCTTTCTTCTTAACGAATAAGACAGGTGCACCCCACGGAGATGAACTAGGTCGGATAAATCCCTTCTCTAACAGATCTTGCAATTGCTTTGACATTTCCTGCATTTCTGCAGGCGCAAGTCTATAGGGAGCTTTAGCGATTGGAGCTGCACCAGGAACTAAGTCAATGCCGAACTCAACTTGACGTTCCAGTGGTACTCTAGAGATATCATCAGGGAATACGTCTGGGAACT
Organism: Centrapalus pauciflorus; assembly: GCA_020465985.1. Lineage (NCBI taxonomy): Eukaryota > Viridiplantae > Streptophyta > Magnoliopsida > Asterales > Asteraceae > Centrapalus > Centrapalus pauciflorus. The sequence continues at coordinate 140,338 of JAANYP010002013.1, read as the reverse complement.
CACAGACGATCGGGATATCAGAAATAACTTTCTTACTGGCTTCAGAAACGGATTCAGACGAGACAAAACATAGATACGATTCGTGACCCTTAAATAGGTATTTATGCGCTTTCTCAATAGATATGAAGCAGTGAGCACCTTTTCGCTTGTCGCCTTTGATTTCTAACACTCGGCCGTCTGAAGACTTGATCCTGATAATTCGGCGGTTGCAGACGATTGTAGCCTCATTGTTCATTAACCAGTCCATGCCGATAATGACATCGAACTCTTTTAATGGAATCAGAATAAGATCGAGGTTAAACACGATATTGTTGACAAGCAGAGAGAAACTATGGTACACGGAATCAGCCAGAACGTAATTGTTACTGGCCGTCTCTATATCAAGTATAACAGGAAGCTTCGATGGAGATTTAGACAGTCTTCGAGCAAAAGTAGTCGATATAAAGGAACGACTAGCACCAGAATCGAATAATACACGGGCAGGGATTGAATTAAGTAGAAACATACCCGTGACTACATCAGGAATTTCCTTTGCTTCCTCCGCTATTATCTGAAATGCGCGGGTCCCTGCAGTTGGAGTTGCAGCTGAGCATTTCATCGTAGAACCTTCAGCTGATGATTGTGACTGACCTCAGCGTCCACTCTGACACTGATACATGAAATGTCCGCGCTTTCTGCATATTCTTCACTGTTGTGGCCGATTCTGCTACATACATAGCAGGTTACATCATCTGGATTGCACATTCCCGTGTGTGATTTCCTACATCTTTTATAATATCGGGGTTCATTCGTGAGGGAATAAGCTTGGACTTTCTGTGGCGAGCTGTACTGCTGAGATTGCTGGGGTTGCGGTTTGTTGGACTTAAAGAATCTGTCGAATCTCTGTTTCTTTGGGGGAGATGGACATGCCGGGTTAGTTGATGGAGCATAGAGTTGATCGCCGTACTCTAGATATCCCTTCTCAATCTGCCTTGCCGCTTCAACCATTTCCAGATAAGACTTATACTTCATCGCGCTGATTGGATGTCGTATCTCGGGTTAAGCCCTCCACGAAAACGGTTCATCTTTCTTTCTTCAGTAGCTACCTGATACGAGGAATAGCCACAGAGCTGCGAGAATTCGTGCTCGTACTCATCAACAGTCTTGGTTCCCTGAGTTAATTGCATCAGTTGAACCTCCATCTTGTCTCGTTGATCAACAGGACAATACTTCGCGTTGAACATGTCTAGGAACTGGTCCCACTCTAAAGTCTGTATGACATCCTCACCATAAATACTTCTCTGGGTTTTCCACCAGGCACGGGCATCACCAACGAACAGAGCAGATGCATAACTCACTTTCTTTGATTCTAAGCAGTCAGAAATCCTGAAGATTTCTTCGGCATGGCTTATCCAATCCATCGCCTAGATTGGGTTAACTGTACCCTCAAAGTTAAGGGCACCGCTGGCTTTGAAATCTTTGAACTTACAGCCTTTCGGCTGCTCAATTTGGGCATTAGGGGTGGAGTTACCAGAATCAGATTCATCATTCTGGACTTGTTTATCTTTTCTCTTATTCTTTTTATCATCACGTCTCTTAGCTTCAGCCTCATCTCTGGCCCGAAACTATTCTTGCATGTTCTTGTTTTGTTGTTCAGATTGTTGGGTTAATAATTGTTGTACCATTTCAAACATTTGTTGGGGAGTCATGTTGTTTGGGAAATCACCTGATCCTGATCCTGACATCTTTACTGAAAATTAAAATCATTTAACTATCAGTTTATTGACTTAGATCTATGTACCCTTTTTCCCATCCTAACAGTCTGTACATCCTATCTCAGTTCAAACCACCCAAATGATTGATACATATGTATTGCTTCAGTTTGAGACCAAGTATTACTCTCGTAATACTTGATTCACTCAAACTATGGGCTCTGATACCATCCTGTGAAGACCACTCCTTACGGGGCAATCCTCAGAGTCTAGGTCCCACATCATGCAACACGATATCAATCATAACTAAGATAAAGTAATTAAGTTGCGGAATTATGAATGACAAGTACAAAATATTAGGATTAAGTTTAATACAGTTTTAATGCAAATTACAGTTTTGAAATTAAACTTATAAAGGGTACAAGACTAATCTAATTCATGTCATCATACAATCAAATCAAATCTACCCAGACCACCACATTCATCATCTGCCAATTTGTACGAAAAGGGTTGTTGAGCAGTGATCTATGAAAACTTCACTTGATTCTTGTAAGACCTAAGAACTAGGTCCGGCAGGTGACTTTCCTTTATCTTTTCCTGTAAAAAGTGTAAACAACATCTGTAAGCAAAGCTTAGTGAGAATATATATTTTCAGATTACATGCATTTATCAAGCGGATCATGGGTCTAGCGTGATGTATCTTGACTGCCGCTACAGCCACTCATAATTGAGACATAGTAGTCATAGAATAGGATGATGTTCAAGCCACGCTCACGCTTTAATTGTGGGGATCAGCCACATACTGGGCTAGCTACCAGTAAATCAACATGGAGGAACATCGGAGTATCATTACCAAGTTCAATAGAACTGGTGAAATAGCATGGTATAGAACAATAGACCGACAAGGCTAATCATTCTAAGCTGAATCAATATGTCAAAGATGTGAGCAATAATGAAGCATAAGTCATCAAGGTCATGATAGCAATAATCTCATAGCAATATCTGAAATGAATTGTAAGTACAATGTCATGCGAAATGATAAGTCAAATAGCTATCATGATCCACAGGGCATCACCGAACCATGGTGAGCACAGGTCACAATCCAGCTGATCATGTATGAATGTCAATATAATCTATCATCAACAGTATGTCTCAACCGGAATTCTAGCATGTAAAGCTGAATATCTATAACTCACAGGTTCTGTGGTCTTTATCAAGCAGATTAAAAAATCCACCACCTGAGTTATCTCAGGATTTTATCTTTGATCTTTATCTTTCTGGACTCTGTCTTTGCTTTTCAAATCTTTGCTCACTTTCAATATCTTTGAATTTTTAAATTTTTGTTCAGAATTTATCTGAACCTGTCCAAAATTATATCATATCAATATCATTAGCTTTTAGCTTTAAAATCTTTATTTGATCTGATTCTGATAACTGATAACTCATCTATCATCTGGTTCATTTTCTTTGTTTCTTTGAATTCCGAAAAGATATATATATATATATATATATATATATATATATATATATATATATATATATATATATATATCATGTCGCTTTATTGATCTTTAGTCATTATAACCATTTATTTGTTTATTTAAAATATCAAAGATTAGGACATCCGGAGTCTGGCAACCGAATTCGGACCAGTCCGCATTCGGACCATCCGGATTGGATCATCCGGATTCGGACCGAGCCAAGCCATCCGAATAGGGTTATCCGAACTCGACTCACTCGGACAACACATCCGAAACAGGTTATCCGGATTGGGACTATCCGATATATAGGATCCGAAATTGGATCCGAATTGATGCCATATCCGAATTTGGGTCATCCGAATTCGGATCCCAAGACTTGTAATTTTCCAGATATTGTTCTTGGTGTTCTATCTTTTATACATACGGATTTTCACTTAAAATTCAGTAAACCCATTTTCATTAACATGCAATGTAATATAATGTTATATTATCATATTTGGGTTGTTTTTATACAATTTTCTCTATTGTAAACATCATTAATTAATCAAAATTATCCAAAAATATGATAAAACCTCAAGAACACGAATTATTACAAAAATTCCGATTTCTCTTTCATTTGGTCGATCTAATCACTGATTTTTGTTTCTGTAACATCTAATTACTTCTACGTATGATTTTTAACTGAAATATCCAACATGCAACATAAAATTTTATGTTTATAATCTTAAGTTTCGGTTATTATCAAAACCAAACCAAATTCTTAAAATTTCGAGATTTAACATGAATATTACCTTGAATGTTATCGATTGAGGATGTTTGATGATTGTCTATAACTCCTCGACTTCAATTCTTGAATTGATTGCAACTTTTATGGATTTCTAGATAATTTTGGTGAAGCATCCGTATGTAGAGAGAGAAAGAAGAGTAAGAGTGTGTGATTTCTTAATTATGTGATAAATGGTATTAAAAACCATTAATTTAGTTTATATATATATATATATATATATATATATATATATATATATATATATATATATATATATATATCAACTTTACTTAATTGGGCAATTAACCCCCTTAACTTTTGTATCACACATCTCTTTTTATATTTGATCATTTAAATACCTTATAATACTTATTTAACTTAATTAATTTTATTTCATTAAGTAATTAAATTACAAAATAAATAATGTAATAAAATTACATTATTAGCTCAAAAACAGAAAATTATGTTGGGCCAAAAGCTAGGTTGTTACACAATTCTTCAATCCGACGCTAATTTATCTCAAGAATTAGCAAGATATACTATCTAACACCTATAGCTTCATTCTACGTTAAGTTTCGTATAGTTTTATCATGCATGCATGGGATGAAGGTTTTGGGAGTTACATTGTTTTTAATGAAAAAAGCGTTATTAATAATTTTTGAAATACTCATCTAATTAATATAAATTTATTTTTGCAAAACTCTTATAAAAATCATGGCTTTTTCCGTATTTGCTATGTTTTGAAACTTTTTGTCTTAAAGGTTATTCTTAAATTGTTAAAATAATTATTTATTAAAGTTCATGCATTTGATAGGTTTAGATTGGACTCACATTGTTGGTGAGACGTAGGATTAGTTTATTTATTGATGAAAAGGGGTGAATAATTATCATGCATCATTTATGTAGAAAACCCCATTTTTATAATCATTTGTCTTTGCATTGTTTATAGATGTCAACCCAATTCCATGCCAATGGTAACCGTCCCGAAAATACCCAAAAACCTAGGATGAGAACCCATGACCCTAAAAACGTCCACTTTGAGAAACTCCTCAATGCGGAATTCCCTGAAATTCCCCCAAATACCAATAATGGCAAACCCCCTAGGTTTCTCACAGAGTGTACTTTGAAAGAGTTTGACTTTGATGATTTTGATATTATTAAGTCATTTGAGCTTTTGGGATGGGCTAGGGCTGTCATGTGTGAATTACCATATATCCATACTAGTTTAATCCATTAGTGGTTCGCCACGATGCGTGGGATTGAGAAATCTGAGGATTACGATTTCGAATTAGTGGGGATGGTGGGGAGCAAAGAGGTGTCAATTTCTAGGGAAAAGTTGTATGATGAATTCCTTATTGACACTGACACACCTCGTCCTAGAAAATTCTAGACATTGACTGATACCCATGGGGATAGAATGCGTAAGGTGAATAAGTGGACTAATCAATGGGATCACGTGATATCTACTGTTTTTCGAATTCCTATTAGAACTGCCCAGACTTACACTGCCTTCAATAGAGGTGATTTGTGCCCTTTGGCCAAGGTCATGTGGAAACTGGTTATTTTTAGCATATATCCACGTCACCAAGACACAACTTATGTAAGACCCCAGGAGATACTCCTAGTGCATGCATTAATGACTGGATACCCAACCGTGTCATTATGATATATTATTATGCAGAATCCGTGGGAGTGTCATGTCTTAGGTCAGGGAATAAATTACCCTCATTGTAGAATGCTGACTGAATTGTTCGTTATAGAAAATGCAGTGTCCGAAGAGTTTCCCATATGGTTCCTTAACCCGAATATCACGTGGTTTACAAGGATTACTATGATAGGGTTGGTATTTGAGCGTACAGAGATATGATTCCAAATTCGTTGCCTTAAATCTGCTAAAGTGACCCAATTCCCGTTTAAAGCCCCTGAACCCGTGCTTGAAGGACAAAACAATAAAGGAAAAACCAGAATGGAAGTCGACGAGGAAGACCAGAGACCATGGAAGAGGGTCGAGACTGTTGATATTGTTTAGGACCAAGTGCATAAGCTGAAGGAAATAGTAGGAGACTTGGTGAACACAAACAATGTGTTGCTTAAAGAGATCCGGACGCTTCGAGAAAACCAAAAGAAGAACGATCAACTATTTCAAACGCATTCTGACTGGCTCACCAACATTCAGATAACAGTTGGCGAATTGGAAGAGATCGTCGCGCCTCCGAAAGACTTTTGATGTTGATTATTTGAGTATTATGATTTGATTGTGCGTGATAAACATTAAATTATGGATTGAGTTATTTCTGATGTGGTTTGGTTTGTTTGTTTATTATATTTGGATTGTAATTGTACTTTATTTTTATTTTTAAGGTGTGATGTTTAATTTTTAGTTGAATTATAAAAGTTGAATTTTGTTTGTTTATTATTTAGTTGTTTAAATTTAATTCTTTTGAATAATGAATAAGTACCGATCTATCTCTCTATGTTCTTAACGGATGAATTAATTTTAATGTGACGGGGACGTCACAAAGGTCTAAGTTGGGGAGGGTAGGTTATAACGATAAGATTAATTAATTTAAGCCATCACAAAAAAAATTTAGACTACATTTTATAACAAAATTAGAGAGATTTACAGCCCCGCGTACCAAAACAGTAAAATTTTGAAAAATCAGAAGAGTTGGGCCGGGGGGGGGGGGGGGGGGGGCGCAGGCCTGCTCTGGCCCTGCGTCCCGTCGAGTTAATATCCAGATTTGAGCTTCACTTTTCATTTCCACAAACCCTGGAAGCTTTAGTCTACGCTTGGTGTGCGGCCATCCTCCAAAAACCTCACTTTTGTGCCACAAATTTGCAAATCAAAGCCCCAAAACACAAACATTTTCATATATATATCAAAGATCTAGGCTACAAATCACGTCTTTGTGGGTAGATTCATCATTTTGAAGGATTATTGGGTGGAGAAAGTGGTGAAGAAAAAAGCTAGATTTTTGCCAAATTAAGCTTCCAATCACTAAGGTTAGTGTTTTTATTAAGCAAATGCAACTTATTTCATAATTTTTGAGCAAAAATAAAAGCTTGAGCTTTATGGTCATCCATGGAGTTTTCATGGTGATTTTGACTTTTTAGAGTCAAAGTATGTGAAATTGCATTAATTTGATGATAACCTTGATATATGTTTTATGAGATATGTGTTTATTTGATATTTTAGTTAATTTCCCATGGTTAAGTTCTAATTTAGATTTATAAAGTTAGTTGCCTAAATGTGCATATAATGCAAAAATTATAAAACTTGGGTGATTAGCTATAAATTAATTTCATGTGCTAAATGGATTTTATTAATATATGATATATGTTTAGCTCTTAAAATAATGGTCAAATATAGACTATATATATGAGATGCAAAATTAGAGCGTAAAAAGTATATATATATATATATATATATATATGTGTGTGTGTGTGTGTGTGTGTGTGTGTGTGTGTGTGTGTGTGTGTGTGTGCATCTAAATTTTAAGTGAGCGTAATTGTGAAATTTAAATTAATTTGATTTATCTCATACATATTGTGGTTGGTTGGCACAATTGTAGATGTCAAGGAGAACGAGACAAAGAACTCATAATGTCAACGTCCCTATAGATTGGTCTCCGAACCTCTTATTATTACAACATCCTAAACATATTAGAACACACCTATTTTTATATAAGAAATACACGAATAAGGTGTTAGCTGAGAAGAGGGTTAAGAGAAGTGATTTTGAGGATTATGGAATTCCATACCTTTTTGACTATTTGGGTTGGGAAAGTGTGCTTGAATTGGGCGGCCCCGAGATTTATCAGGCCGATGTGGTTGAGTGGATGTCTACCATACGTAGGGAGACGGGTCGTTCACCTAACGACTTTAGATTGATAGGCACCGTCCATGGTAGGGACGTGGCGATGGATGCACAAATCCTTCGCCAATTATTTAATATAGATACAGGGGCAGGCCACGAAGGGTCTAACCAGCGGGGATATGAGTATAAGACCGAGGCCCAGTTGGCCTAGACTGACATGACTTTGTCGGGAGAGTGGGCAGAGCAAGTAAGTAAAGTTTTTATTCCATCCTTTTTGGAATCCAAGTCCTCCTCTTGATATAGCCGAAAGGCTTTGACTTCGAGGTGTAAGGTGCTTCTCAAGATTATTGTGAACAACATCTTGCCTCGTGATAGTGACATGTCTAAGGTCAGACATAGGAATATCACGGTCCTACACGCCCTTCTCAAGGGTCAACCCAGACTGTCCTTTGCATGGACAGTCATGAATGATATATGGGCTATGTATGATACTAGGGAGAAAACGATCATTCCCCATGCTTGGTTGATCTCTAAGTTCCTCGAAAGGACAGGTTCACTTTCACCCGACTCCCTTGTTTCCCCTGTTTCGGCGTCGTTCATTACGGCCGCCATGTTCCCTACTTTGATTTTTAGGGAAGTTGATGAAGGGTTCTAGATATTCGACAAGGAAACAAATCAATCGTATATCGAGGACTATACTGAGGACGAGAGGAGAGAGAGAGAGGAGAAAGCTGCTAATGAGGCGGGAGTTCGGCATGAAGAGCCGAACCGAGGGGCGTCTACCTCGCAAAGTCGAGGCAATGACGGTGTTGATTTTGACCGCATGATGAGGCAGTTAGATGACTTAGTAGTGGGTCAGGGTGAGTTCCGAGAGGACGTGACCCAGAGATTAGATGAGATGAATGGGCTAATGACCCATATTTATGATAGGGTCGATCACTTGTCGGGTCGGGTAGATCAGCTTCAGGACGGATAGAGAGCCCTGACATACCAAAATACCTATTACTAGCACTATAACTGGGCATATTGGGAGGGAGTCCGACATCACGAGGACTCCGTAGCTGGTATGCCATATCAGTCTTATGATGATTACACGATGCCCAATTACCAGGCCTACGACCCTACTGTAGACTCTTATCAACGCTATCCGGCGCATGGCAAGCAGGACCTCCCAAACCAGATTCTCACTCACTTGGTTCCGCCGACAGCAGAATTCACCACCGGCCAAAACCCGTATACCGACTTCTTCAACAGCGTCTTCGGTCCTCCTCCGCCTCCTCCATTCGAATGATCGGGTACTATCTTTCCTTGTTCTTTATTTTTCTGTCTTTTATTTTATTTTATTATGCATTTAATTTATTTATCGTTAGTTTTATATATTTTTAGTTCTTAGCCGAGTTCTTTTTAGAGTTAATAATGTTCTTTAGTCTGTCTTATCTTCCCCAATTGAGTCTTGTTTGCCGATCAGGCTGTGGAACATGATGATACATAGAAAATATATGTACGAGGGAATTAGCTAGTGTTGATAGGGTATTCTATAATTAAGAAAAGAGTCGTAGTAATAATTATAACTTTTGTCGTGTAAAATGAATTCAAGTATGTTAAAATGTATTTGGGCTTAAATGTATGTAATGTGTCAAAAGATCTTGGAAACTTATGCAATAAGGGGGAGAACTTAATCATGTTTTAGCCTTAAAATGAGTTAATTGTAGTCTAGATGATTCGGGAAACTAAGTCCGTAGGGGTACCATTCATGCTTAATCCCCTAAAACTATCTAGTTTGGGAGTGATTGACTAAAATCTCGTTACATGGACCATTTAGATAATATAAGTTGAAAAGAAAATAGATAGAAGCATGATTTTAAAAAGAAAAATTAGTCGTAACATGCAAAGAGGAAAAGATGGTCAAAAGACCCATGTGTTTTAAGTATCGTAACCTTGAGCTAAAAGGGTATTTCCAAAAGTGAGATACATTATATAAATTCTAAGGGAAATAGATTTTAACATAAAACGTCTTCAAATTATAAATTCTAAGGGAAATAGATTTCAGGGTCAAGAGATAAAAAGAAAGTAACTCGAGAAAATTCAAAGCAAACTGAGCCAAAGGGGGCGCAGGCCTGCGCCACCCTGCGCTCCAAAACAGAAGAATTAAGTTGTCCAGATTAGTTCCACCGTAGCCCTGGCCGTACCCCGGGCGCCGGGGGGCGCAGGCCTGCGCTGGGTCGGCACAAAAACGCGTTTTCCAGCCTCTGAAACCCTAATCTCGACTCCCCTATAAATAGAGGTCGATGGCGGCCATTGAAAGAAGTCCCGAACGTGTGAAAGAGTTGGCGAAGCCCTGCCGGAGTGGATTTACGATACAAGTACGAAGACGGTGATTCGCAAGCTACAAGATGCCTCAGATCTACATTGTTAAATAGCATACGATGAGCGGATAATCCCTTTAGCCGTTTGCGGAGGATCTACGACTAAGTTTACTCTACTTTAATTTCTTATGTTTTGATGTATTCATATTGATTGAGATATTCTATGTGTATGCAAATGATAAGCATTCGGCTATGATTATGATTGTATGTTTGATTGGTAAAAGCAAGATAGTTTATAGTGATATTATTATTTGTGCCGAGTCCATTAGCTTAGGGATTAAGACAAGTAATGAATATTGCATACACTATGCCGGGATATATTGGTTAAAACATGTTTGAGTAATTTAGTCGCGCAATTAATTATGTCTATGTGATTGTTGCATGAAATGCGAGTGAGTAATACTTATGCCGTAGTGATTCCGTGAATGATTATTCTTCTCTTGATTGTTTATCTACTACGTTAGTTATTTTGCCATTAATTTTAGTCACAAAGTAATATCAAGTCATTGATCTAAACAAACCATTCAAATCCACAATTCACAATTTAAAGTGCTTTCAATAAAACTTGTAAGGCTAATTGCCTAACCCTAATTACAAACGCACTCCCTGCGGATTCAACCCTTACTTCTCAGAGCTAACTGCGGGTCACAACGAAGGCCCATCACTATTCAATGTGGTTTTGATATTTTTTTATCATGTAACCTACTTAGAATATATGATACTTGACATTCTACACGACATTCTACGTAGATTGCATGTCATTCTACGTAGATTGCATGCCCTTCTATGTATATTGCATACCATTCTACGTAGATTGGATGTCATTCTACGTAGATTGCATGCCATTCTACGTAGATTGCATGTCATTCTACGTAGATTGAATGTCATTCTACGTAGATTGTACATAGAATATGTTCGTCGATACTCTACATAGAATATGACAGATTCATTTTCCATGTTTTATAATTAAGATTATTTGTAAGATATTAGATTTATAATGAATGTAATAGTTATTAGATGTTTTACTTGATAATCTACGTTGATTACATGACAATCTATGTAAATTACATGATAATCTACATAGACTATAATACAATACTACTTGTAAAAAATCACACGTAATCTATGTAGAATGTTTTGTTTCTTATATATTTCATATATTTTTATGTTTTTTTATACATTTCTATACTTTTTTTTATGTAGATTAACATACTATCCAATGTCTTTTTGATATATTTTATATCAGTTGCATACCAAGTGTTTGATAAAATGTGTAAATGAAATCTTCTTTTTTTTTAATGTGTTTTTGATATATTTTATCAGGTAATCTATGTAGAATATATGATACTTGACATTCTACACGATATTCTACTTAGATTGCATGTCATTCTACGTTGATTGCATATTTGCATGCCATTCTACGTAGATTGCATGGCATTCTACGTAGATTGTACATAGAATATGTTCGTTAACATATTCTATATTATAAAAAAAATATTCTATATAAACATTCTATATAGATATATAATATTATTATATATAATACGTTAAATTTTTAGCAATTAAATAATTTTCTATATAGAAAAAATATTTTTTTTTATAAAAAAACGTTTTTTTACTATAAAAATCAATTCTCATGAAAGAAAATGAAAATCAAAAAAAGTAAGAGAGAGAACGAGAAAAACCAGATTTTTTTCTTCCAAAGATACAATTTTCACACATTTTCAAGATTCTCCACTATCAGTGTTCTAAATAATTTCAAAATTGCCACACAATATATCAATCATTGATTCTATTAATCCAAAGGTCATAAAAGGTTCTTAAGTTCTCATAATGTTTATGGTTCTTAATAGAACCCTTCCCTATATATATATATATATATATATATATATATATATATATATATATATATATATATATATATATATATATATATATATATAGGGGGTTTAGTGGAAAACCACAATGCACATGAAAACTTGTGAAAAACGCAATGCACCACCACAAATGCATCAAGTTCCCTGCGTGATGCATCAAATTTCACGCGTGATGCATCAAAATCTCGCGTGATGCATCACCTTATTTACGATCATGTCACCGTGTTTTTCATGAAATACACTCAAGCGGACGGTATGTGTAGGTTTCCATAGTTTTCAGGTGCATAGTGGTTTTCCATTGAACCCACCCCTATATATATATATATATATATATATATATATATATATATATATATATATATATATATATATATATATATATATATATATATATATATATATATATATATATTCAGATTCAAATAAGTACCTCTCGAAATCAAGTGCACCCGAAGGTACCGACCTTAAAAAACATTAAAATTTTTTTTTTCACATAATAATGTTTAATTTAATGTTATATGCATGATATATGAATTTCACATAGATTCACAATTTCTGTGTCCTTAAAAATTATGTGAATGCTCAATGCATATTTATGTGAATGATCATCCATGTGAATGGTCATTTCACACCATGTGAATGGTGTGAATGACCATTCACATGATCTTTTTTTTACCATTCACAAGATTTATGATGTTACTCCTTTTGAAAAAAAATCTTTTAATGTTGTCTTATACATGTCTATTCAAAAAAAAAATATATATGTGAATGATCATTCACATTAGAATACACTGGAATCTCATAGGTACGCTAATGAACCTGATTATATATATATATATATATATAACACCCTCGAACTAATCCACAATGCCACGTAATTATCACATCAGTAACGATATAATATAATAATCTCTACACTATTCCCAAACATACACGCGGAAAACCCGATAATTTAAAACATTATTTTTACATAAGAAATAGTCACGGAAGTCTCTGAATATTACACAACCTATCCGAAGTATATGAAACAATCTCCAAAATGTAACTACCTCTACGCGGGTAGCTAACTCCTCAATCACAGATTGTAAACCTACTTTGGTGCAGCAGGCCTACTAGCAGTCCGGTCACCTGGATTACACACAACAACACACACAGGTCAGCTAAAGCTGGTGAGAATGCAAGGGTTAGTGTACGATTATAAATCTCAATAAAAAGTAAGCTCAATAATAAAACGTTCAGCGTTCTCTACTGAACAAGTATATGAGATCCCACATGATGCTCAACTCGCGTGGATAGGCCCACGTGCCAAAATCCCTAGACCGCACAAAGCAGTCGTCAGGAACTCAAAAGGGAATTGGGAGCGACCCAACCCCTGCCCAGCCGTACGGTTTAATATCTCAACAGCTCAAGTGTCCCAAATCTCATATATAAAACACATTTCTCAATAAAGCACAATAATACATGCATGATAATATCTCAATAAAACTCGTAAGAACTCATGATATCTCGTAAAAAGCTCAGTAAAAGATCATGCAAGTATTAATAAATAATCGTACAAGTATCTCAAGAAAAACATGCAAACTCACCTGCTCAGCTAGATAAACTAAGTCTCGGTTCCCTGCCCGTCCTCAACCCTATCAACTCGAGACCCTGGAATCACAACACAATGACTCTATATCACAATCACAATCACAGCTCAAGTTCTCAATCACAACCCAACAGCTCTGGATACTCGATTTCTCGATAACTCAACAGCTCTATACACAATACTCATATAACTCACACAGACTCAGATACTCAACTACCAACTCACACAACCCGAATACTCAAACACAAGATCCCAACTAACCCACACAACTCGAACACTCAAACACGAGATCCCAACCAACTCACACAATCCCAGATACCCAAAAGACGCATTCTCAATATCACAATTTCGACCCAACACTCTATACACACTTCTCAACAATTCTCGAGACCCCAAGGACCCAAATACACGACTCACAGAACCCGAAAACCCGACCCGAACCCTCAGCCGCATCGCGGCCGAACTCAACCAATCGCGGCCGCACTGACTCTATCGCGGTCTCGGCCGCGCTGACCTCAAACTCGGCCGAGCTCACAACGCGGTCCGAGCTCGGGCTCAAACCGCCTGCGATCATCTCAAGAACATCGCGGCCCGCGATCAAGGGATCGCGGTCGCGCTCACGGACGAACAGAACCAGTTATGCTCTGTTTCTCAACAGACCAGGGATTTCTCCCCAAAATCATTTTCAGCTCAATTTTAACCGCAATTATCAGCTCGAATTTACTCAGAAACATAATTAAACTCAATTCAGCTATTTATTCACAATCAACAACAATTAATCCGCGAAATCAAGCTCAAAACTTACTTCCAAACTACTCAAGAAGATGACGACGAATTGAGAGGCTGAAATCACGAATCTGAAGCTTCACAACCTGGTTTAGATGCTGAAATCACAATACACACACTCACACCTTTGAGCTCTGGATTTGAAATGAGCTAAGGAGTCAAAAGAGAAGGCAATATATACGTTTTGGGTTTAACTCGGTCCGATACCCAAAAATCCGATCCCGATACCCCAAAATACAATTTTATATCTCCGGGTCCCAAATTAAATAACTAATCCAATGAATTAATTCCACGTACCTATCTCAAAATCGGGATGTTACAAGTCCTCCCCCCTTATGAAGATTCTGTCCTCAGAATCTAGCTCGAAGCAAAGAGGTGAGGATAACGGCTGCGCATCTCTAACTCTGGCTCCCATGTGGCGCTGGTACCCTTATGGTGCTTCCACTGCACCAACACTAACGCCACCTCTTTATTACGCAACCTCTTCACTTTCCGATCTGTCACTACCTCAGGCTGCTCGGCATATTGAAGTCTATCATCGACCTCAATCTCAGATAACGGCACTCGCTGATCATCACGGGCTAAACACTTACGAAGGTGACTAACATGAAAAGCATTATGCACTCCCGATAACTCTGAAGGCAAATCCAGACGATAAGCCTGATCCCCGATCCTCTCGATAACCTCGAATGGCCCAATATAACGCGGTCCCAACTTACCTCGCCTACGAAATCGAATAATACCCTTCCAGGGTGAGACTTTAAGCATCACGGAGTCTCCGATCTGAAATTCTAACTCAGACATCCGGCGATCTGCATAACTCTTCTGGCGACTCTGAGCTGTCCTAATCCGCTGCTGAATCATAGCGACCTTGTCGCTAGTCTCCTGAAGAACCTCTGGTCCGCCGATAGGACGCTCCCCAACCTCTCCCCAACACACCGGAGTCAAACACTTACGCCCATAGAGAGCCTCGAATGGAGGCATGCCGATGGATGCATGGTAGCTGTTATTATACGCAAACTCGACAAGCGGCAAATGAAGATCCCAGCTACCCCCAAAATCAATCACACAAGCCCGCAGCATATCCTCCAGAGTCTGATTAGTTCGCTCTGTCTGACCCCCTGTCTGCGGATGATAAGCCGTACTCAACTGAACTCGGGTGCCCAACTCTCTCTGGAAACTCTGCCAGAATCGCGATACAAATCGGCTATCTCGGTCAGACGTAATAGATCTCGGAACTCCATGTCTCGCAACAATCTCACTGATGTAGAGGCGCGCCAACTGATCCATCGTAATAGTCCCACGAACGGCCAAGAAGTGGGCGCTCTTCGTAAGCCGATCAACAATAACCCAGATCATATCATTCCCACGAACAGTCCGCGGGAGTCTCACTATGAAGTCCATGGTGATATCATACCACTTCCACTCTGGAATCTCTAGCGGCTGAAGTCTGCCATGCGGCTTCTGATGCTCACTCTTAACTCTCAAACACGTCATACACGCCTCCACATACTTCCCTACATCCCTCTTCATCCCTGGCCACCAATAATAAACTCGCAGATCTCTGTACATCTTCGTGCTACCCGGATGGATCGACAGTCTAGACTTATGGGAATCATCTAGAATCAGCTGTCTCAAACCACCTACTCTGGGGACCCATACTCGACCACGGAGAGTCATCAAACCTCTATCGTCTCTGCTCAATAACTCCAGCTGACCAGCTAATCTCTCTCTCTGCACATTCTCGCCTCTCAAACCCTCCTCCTGAGCTAACCGCAGACTATCAATCAAGGTCGATGTGACCTCTAATCGAGAAGCTCTGGATACAACCGTCTGCTCATAGGATCTCCTGCTCAAAGCGTCTGCCACTACGTTAGCTTTCCCCGGGTGGTACTGGATGTCACAATCATAATCCTTCAAGAGCTCCATGCTACGTCTCTGTCTCATGTTCAGCTCCTTCTGACTGAACAAATATTGCAAACTCTTATGATCGGTAAACACTGTAAATCTCGTCCCATATAGATAATGCCGCCATATCTTCAAGGCAAAGACTATGGCGTCCAACTCTAGATCATGCACGGGCCGACTCAACTCATAACTCCGAAGCTGTCTCGAGGCATAAGCAATCACCTTACCTCTCTGCATCAACACACATCCCAACCCAGTGAAGGAAGCATCGCAATACACAGCAAAATCCTCAGAACCCTCTGGCAACGCTAGAATCGGAGCCCTACACAACCGATCCTTCAACTCTAGGAAAGCACTCTCCTGATCCTCGGCCCACACAAATGGCACTGACTGCCTGGTCAACATCGTCAAAGGCACTGCGATCCGCGAGAAATTCTCTATAAACCGCCGATAATATCCGGCTAAACCCAAGAAACTACGAACCTCAGATACAGACGTGGGCTGACCCCAACTCATGATCGCCTCGACCTTTGCTGGATCCACTTTAACGCCCTCGCTCGTCACCACGTGCCCTAAGAACTGCACCTCTCGAAGCCAGAACTCGCACTTCGAAAACTTGGCGTATAGCCTCTCTCGCTGTAAAGTACTCAAGACCTCTCTCAGATGCTGGCCATGCTCCTCGCTGCTCCTCGAGTAGATCAGAATATCATCAATAAACACAATTACGAAACGATCGAGCATCGGCCTGCAGACCCTATTCATCAGGTCCATAAACGCTGCTGGGGCATTAGTCTGCCCAAACGGCATGACTAAAAACTCATAGTGACCATATCTGGTCCTAAACGCAGTCTTAGGCACGTCCTCATCTCTAACTCGTAGCTGATGATACCCGGAACGCAGATCAATCTTCGAAAAGAAGCTCGCTCCCTGCAACTGATCAAAAAGATCATCAATCCTCGGCAAAGGATAACGGTTTCTAACCGTTACCCTATTAAGCTCTCGATAATCAATACACATACGCATCGTCCCGTCCTTCTTCTTCACGAACAACACTGGGGCTCCCCACGGCGAAGAACTGGGGCGAATAAACCCTCGATCTAGCAGATCCTGCAGCTGCGTCATCATCTCGCGCATCTCGGTAGGAGCTAACCGATACGGCGTACGCGCAATAGGAACGGCCCCGGGAACTAGGTCGATCCTAAACTCAACCTGCCGGTCCGGCGGCAGACCAGGCAGCTCATCTGGGAAAACATCGGGGAAATCTCTAACCACCGGCACATCACTGACCTCCCTCTTCTCCTTCTTCGCATCTACCACATAAGCTAAGTAAGTGGCACACCCCTTCGCCACATACCTCTGCGCCTGCGCCATCGATACAATACTCATCTCTCCCCTGCGCCTCTCCTCATACACGACTGCTGACTCTGACTCAGAAACAGGAATACGAATCATCTTCTTAGAACAGAAGATATCCGCCTGACGCGCTGTCAGCCAATCCATGCCAACAATGGCATCAAAACTACTAATCTCCATAGGCATCAAGTCTATGGAAAACCGATGGCCATCTATCTCTAATGCACAATCTCTATAAATGCGGCTCACTAACACAATACTACCATCAACACACTCAACAATAACAGGCACAGATAACTCAGATGAAGGCATAGCAAAATAATCACAGAAGGAGGTAGATACATATGAACGGTCAGATCCCGAATCAAATAAAATAAAGGCACGCAGTCCGTTAAGGATAAACGTACCAGACACAACATCAGGCGACTCACGCGCCTCCTCAGCAGTAGCCTGGAAGACCCTGCCACGAGCCCTCGGTGCTCCTCCTCCCCGAGGTGCCGAAGATGACCCAGATGGCCCTGCTCCACTCGAACCCGACCCTGGAAACCCCACACTCGGGTTCGGACAATCCCGAGACATATGACCCGGCTTCCCGCATCGGAAGCAAAGAGACTCCTGAGAAGTACATGCAACAGCTGTGTGACCATACTGGCCACATCTAAAACAACGAAGGTGCTCCCGGGCACACGGCCCTGCATGACGGTGATGGCACCGCTGACAATCTCTCTCAACAGACGCTGAACTCTAAACTCGGCTCCCAGAATCCCGAGATCCCCTCCCAACACTCCCCTGGCTCTGGCTCTGTCTCTGACCCTGACCCTGACCCTGCTGTCGCTGCCCCTGCTGCCTCTGACCACCCCGACCCTGACCCTGACTGGCACCCGACTGTCTATCATCCCGGCCCTGATCTCGCTGGGCTCCCGAACTCTGTCCCTGCTGCTGAGAATACCCGCCCTGCCGGCTCTCTCTATAAAATCTCGAAGATCCAGAACTCTGGCCCTGACCCGATGGCTCGATACGCTGTCTCTGGGGAGCCGACTGCTCCCGCTGTCTCTCCACCTCTCGCTCTCGGCGGCGGGCATACTCCATCGCTGAAGCAAATGTGGGGTCACGCAGCATCCCCACAAACTCTCTAATGTCCGGCCTCAAACCCTCGATGAACATATTGACCTTTCGGTCCTCCGTAGCTACCTGATGTGGCGCGAACTGAGCTCTATCATTAAACACATCAATATACTCCTGGACGGACCTGGACCCCTGCTGCAGATGGATAAACTCTCGCTCTAACTCTCTTCTCGTGTCCAACGGACAATACTGCAGCTCGAACTCTGTACGGAACTCCTCCCAAGACATCAGATAGGCCTCATCAACTCCACGAGCACTGACAACTGAACTCCACCATCTCAATGCCCCTCCCTTCAGAAGGTAGGAAGCATAACTCACTCTATCTGCTCTATCCACATGAGCTATACGAAATGCTGCCTCGACCTCTCTCAACCAATCCAGTGCCTTCGAGGCACCAACTCCCCCAAAGAACTCGGAAGGGCGACCCGTCATGAAGTCCTTAAAGGACCCTCGCGACGGCTGGCTAGAAGAAGCACCAGCCCCCGAACTCTGCTCTCCCTCGGGTGGAGGCACCGCGCCTCGACCCCTACCCATACTCTGACCCGGAAAACGCTCATCTAGAATCTGACCTATCACAGAATACAAGTCAGATCTACGCACAGGCTCATCATCCCTATGGTCATCCCCCTGAGGCCCGCTGCCCTGACGGTCCATAACAACCTGCACAAATAGATAATAACACAAATCAATTCTACAAAACTCTACACACTACTCGTTCATCACCTAATACTCTACTTCGGATTACAATCCAAGGATCTAGACTCTAGGGTTTAAGCTTAAGCATCCACTAGATACTTAATCTCTTAAACCTAGGCTCTGATACCAAGCTTGTAACACCCTCGAACTAATCCACAATGCCACGTAATTATCACATCAGTAACGATATAATATAATAATCTCTACACTATTCCCAAACATACACGCGGAAAACCCAATAATTTAAAACATTATTTTTACATAAGAAATAGTCACGGAAGTCTCTGAATATTACACAACCTATCCAAAGTATATGAAACAATCTCCAAAATGTAACTACCTCTACGCGGGTAGCTAACTCCTCAATCACAGAATGTAAACCTACTTTGGTGCAGCAGGCCTACTAGCAGTCCGGTCACCTGGATTACACACAACAACACACACAGGTCAGCTAAAGCTGGTGAGAATGCAAGGGTTAGTGTACGATTATAAATCTCAATAAAAAGTAAGCTCAATAATAAAACGTTCAGCGTTCTCTACTGAACAAGTATATGAGATCCCACATGATGCTCAACTCGCGTGGATAGGCCCACGTGCCAAAATCCCTAGACCGCACAAAGCAGTCGTCAGGAACTCAAAAGGGAATTGGGAGCGACCCAACCCCTGCCCAGCCGTACGGTTTAATATCTCAACAGCTCAAGTGTCCCAAATCTCATATATAAAACACATTTCTCAATAAAGCACAGTAATACATGCATGATAATATCTCAATAAAAACTCGTAAGAAAACTCATGATATCTCGTAAAAAGCTCAGTAAAAGATCATGCAAGTATAAATAATCGTACAAGTATCTCAAGAAAAACATGCAAACTCACCTGCTCAGCTAGATAAACTAAGTCTCGGTTCCCTGCCCGTCCTCAACCCTATCAACTCGAGACCCTGGAATCACAACACAATGACTCTATATCACAATCACAATCACAGCTCAAGTTCTCAATCACAACCCAACAGCTCTGGATACTCGATTTCTCGATAACTCAACAGCTCTATACACAATACTCATATAACTCACACAGACTCAGATACTCAACTACCAACTCACACAACCCGAATACTCAAACACAAGATCCCAACTAACCCACACAACTCGAACACTCAAACACGAGATCCCAACCAACTCACATAATCCCAGATACCCAAAAGACGCATTCTCAATATCACAATTTCGACCCAACACTCTATACACACTTCTCAACAATTCTCGAGACCCCAAGGACCCAAATACACGACTCACAGAACCCGAAAACCCGACCCGAACCCTCAGCCGCATCGCGGCCGAACTCAACCAATCGCGGCCGCACTGACTCTATCGCGGTCTCGGCCGCGCTGACCTCAAACTCGGCCGAGCTCACAACGCGGTCCGAGCTCGGGCTCAAACCGCCTGCGATCATCTCAAGAACATCGCGGCCCGCGATCAAGGGATCGCGGTCGCGCTCACGGACGAACAGAACCAGTTATGCTCTGTTTCTCAACAGACCAGGGATTTCTCCCCAAAATCATTTTCAGCTCAATTTTAACCGCAATTATCAGCTCGAATTTACTCAGAAACATAATTAAACTCAATTCAGCTATTTATTCACAATCAACAACAATTAATCCGCGAAATCAAGCTCAAAACTTACTTCCAAACTACTCAAGAAGATGACGACGAATTGAGAGGCTGAAATCACGAATCTGAAGCTTCACAACCTGGTTTAGATGCTGAAATCACAATACACACACTCACACCTTTGAGCTCTGGATTTGAAATGAGCTAAGGAGTCAAAAGAGAAGGCAATATATACGTTTTGGGTTTAACTCGGTCCGATACCCAAAAATCCGATCACGATACCCCAAAATACAATTTTATATCTCCGGGTCCCAAATTAAATAACTAATCCAATGAATTAAATCCACGTACCTATCTCAAAATCGGGATGTTACAATATATATATATATATATATATATATATATAATTATATATGATAATAACGTATTCATTTCGTTTATCGTTTGGCAATTACATTTATGATTTCAATATATACACTTGTTATCATAAATTGGTCTATAAGCAAATCAAACGAACACGAATGGCCGGTGACTTATTCACGGATGAACAAGATGCTCATTCATTTAATTAAACGATTAGACAAATATTTTTTGTTTCGTACTTCTCTAAACCCTTATGGGTTGGTTCATGTTTAATGTTTATACGATTGATCTGGGAATGGATTAAAAATTATTTTACGTTTACGTCGTGAATTGTTTTATGAGCACGTGTTTAGTCCATTCGGTTTTCTTATATACTTTGACATCAAGTTAATTTATTTATTACAAATAGACATACTTTTACGTCATGACAACATGCATGAAATATGTAAACTAGAAAAAATAATAATTATAAAACGAAAGCAAGCTTGAAAAAAAAAATAGAAACTAATGTATATAGAAAACTGCAGGAAAAAAAAGAAAAATATAATAAGATGATACGATTTGATTACAATCGAGCAAAAATATAATACCATTATTTTATTGTGAATGTTAATTTCTTTTGGTATGAAAAATTTACATAGTAAAGTTTACAAAAATAAATTATATAAAATTATTTAAATGGATATGATGTTTAAATTTAAGTTGAATAAATATGATATTTTGAAGGTTTAGTTGAAAGAAGAAATAAGTAAGGGTATAATGGTCCTTAATTAATAATCAATATTAAAATATGAGTTTTAAAAATTCTAAAAATAATTAAATTAATGAATTTGGGTATATATATATATATATATGATATTAATGATGTTTAAGAGGGATATATGTGATATTAATCATTAAAATGTGTATATATGATATTTTAATGTTTAGGAGGGATATATATGATATTTAAATTTTAAGTTGGGTATATATATAATATTATAAAGTTTTGGAGGGATACATATGAAATTCTTCCAGTAAAATTAATCATACGAGGACTGGAAGTGAAAGAAAATGATAATGATGATGACCACTTATTTAAGTTTTATAGTTGACGGAACATTTTTGCAACTTCATACAAATGACAAGAACATTTTATAATTTATTTATTTTGTAGTGTGAACACATGGTGCAGTTAGCACTTTTAGGGTGCAAATAGAACCTCCCGCTTAAAATTGGTATTTAAAAGAGAACATAACAAAATGCTAAAAGGTTTGAACTCTTTTATGTTTCCACTTACTCCAACATTTGATGATGACTACAAATATTTTTCATGATCCAGCTCCCTTCTTAATTAATTTCTTCTTGATTTTACAAAATCTAATACTAATTACAATAGACTAATATATTTAATCTCTTAAATTACACATACAAAATTGTTGTTCTAACCTAAAATTAATACAAACAAATAACAGACATCAAATAACCGTTGAAATAATTAAAGATTCAAGACAATCACATTAGGTTCTAAGCAAAAAATATTTCAGTTTTCATGAAATGATTTCTATTCAACATCAAACGTGTATTGTTATGAGTACGATTTCTATTTAACATCATTTGGAATTTATTCTATAATCATGAAAAATGATTTCTATTCAACATTAAATAAATTTCTTTTGAAAAGCAATATATTTAATTTCTTAAATTACATATTCCTTATTACAAATAATCAAATATTATCTAAATTTCTGAATATATATTAAAAAATTTATAACGTTAAGAAAAAAAAACTACGAATCATTCCTTATTACAAAAACTAAGAATCATTCCAATTTTCACATTTTCTAAATTAAAAACTACCAACCATCCTTTTTTTTAGTTTTTCCGAACAACATAATACAATCGTTTCAGTTTATAGTTTTTCTAGTCTAAATGAGTTATAGTTTTTTCATTTAAAAAATTAAAAATCAAAATGAGTCTCAGTATGTTTCATTTAGAAAAACTATAAACCTCAGTTATTCATACTTTTTCCATTTCTAGAAAAAGTAAAAAAGTTATGGGTCGCAATACTTTCTAATTCGTAATACTTTTCATTTGGAATTAAAAACTTACAAATTGTTCAACTTTTTAATAAATTCCAAATGAAACGGATTACAATCCATTCTGGTTTTAGCTTTCCCTAATGGTAAAAACTACACCCCATTCACTTTTTAGATACAAAAACTGTAAACCATTCTGATTTTTCATTTTTTTAACAAAATAATTGCAACCCATTTATTTTTGTGTTTTTAACAACGAAAAAAACTATGAATTATTCTGGTTTATAGTTTTTTCCGAATGAAAATATTGCAACCCATTTTGATTTTTAGTTTTTCAAATAAAAAAATATGATCCATTTAGATTGAAAAATTAAAAAACCAGAATGGTTCATATTTTTTTGTTTGAAAAAACTAAAAAATAGTATGGTTTTTATTTTTGTTTGAAACTAAAAAACCTACAAATTATTCAATTTTTTAATCTTTTCAAATGAAAAGTATTACGATCCATTCAAGTCTTGAGCTTTTCTGAATGACAAATGTTAGACATTTAATTTCGATCTTGTGAGTTTCTTTTGTAATAAATATTATTAGTTTGTTTACTTGTAATTTATTTCTAGTATTTGTTTAAGTAGTTTCTTTATTATTAAAAGTTCAGGGGTCAAATTGTAATTCAGTGATAGTTGCTTTTATTCTCCCTTGTAATAGGTGACCTAGGGTTGTGTGTCATTATCAATTGGAAATACACGGATACAGCCGCCGCTTTATCAGAGAACATTCTTCTTGTCTTTTCTTCATAATTATTCTTCAATCATTGAGTTGTCTATTCTGTTTGATGAATATTGTGTGATAATATACATACACAAGTGCTGATAGTCTGGGAATACATATTAACAATTGGTATCAGAGCTCAGGAGGTGGATTTAAACTACATTCTTCGGATTCCTGCTGCTGTTCTTCGAAGTTCATCACAAAAACCCACAGTTTGATCTTTGTTCCTCATCAATATTTCTGTTTTTCGTGTTTCTTCTTCCTATACTCATCTGGTATTCATCCACTAGTGATTTAGAGCTATTTAGGTTCAATCATTACATGTTTATCTCCATCTAAATCTGATTTTAAGTCTTGAAAAATATGAGTTTTTCTTTCGGTTTTGGTCCATTCTTAAACGATTTTTAGGTGTTTTGGTTTATTTTAAATACTTAAAACTGTTTAAAATAATTTTCCAATCATTTAGATTTTTTAGGCCAAAAGGAAAAATTCTAAAAAAATCATATCTGTTGCATTTCGAACCCCAGTTCGGACCACTTCGGACCTCACTTCGGTCCACTTTGGACCATATTCCGGTGTACTTCGGACCATAGTTCTTTCAAATTCGGTCCTCACTTCGAACCCGTCCGAACTTTGGACTAACCAAAGTTCTGATAAAGTAATTTTAAAACTGTTAGACATTTAATTTCGATCTTATGGAGTTATTTTGTAATAATTATTTACTTAGCATTTAGCTTTGTATTTATTTCCTTGTAATCTATTTCAATGTAAAAGTCTAGGGGGAAATTGTGTCAATGCTCCATAGTTAATTAAATGGAGCTATAAAGCTCCTAGGGTTACTTTTTGTAAAGCTACGGTTCATATTCAATACAAACATTCCAGCCGCCACTTGCATATTCTCTCAATATTCTCATTGTCTTCTTCATCATAACCTAATTATTGAGCTAGTTTCTTCTTGGGTTTTGATAAAGAATCATCAAGGTGCTGAAATACATACGGGAATAGTGTTTTACAATTGGTATCAGAGCCCAAAAGGTGGATTTCAACTTGCATTTTCGGATTCTGCTGGGTTTTATTCTTGTTCTTCGTGTTCTTCATCATTCCATTCAGTTAGATATTCTTTTTCTCTGTTTTTCTGCGTTTGTTGTGTTATTATAGTCTTATAATCATCACAATATCATCATATATTGATTTCGAGCTCATTAACTTCCATATTTCCATTAAAATCATCAAGAACCGAGTATTTAAAAAAGTTTAAAAAATATGGGGTTTTAGTGGGTTTTAGCTTGTTCTTACTGATTTTTAAGTGTTTTGGTATATTTTAAATCATCAAAAGTGTTTAAAATAGTTTTCCAATCATTTAGAAACATTTTTAGGCTTTAAATCTGCTAAAATAGACATCTGAACTGTTCTGCCTTAGAAAACCTGTTAAAACCTGTTGTATTTCGGACCTTCCACTATAGCATTTCGGACCAATTCAGATCCCAATTCGGACCATCTATAACCCTAGTTCGGACCTCATTTCGGTCCAATTCGGACCAGACTTAGGTGTATTTTGGACCATTTTGTGCCCATTTCGGACCATCATTCGGTCCCATCCGAACTTCGGACCATCCGAAGTTCAGATCAGGCATTCCCATTTTTCTATTTTGGACTTGTGCTTTAACTTTTAAATTCCCTCTTCGGACCATATCCATTTCGGACCACCCGAACTCGGACCATGCGAATTCGGTCCCCTTCCTGGACATTTTTCTAAGTGCCTGTCCCTTGTTCACCCGAATTCGGTTCCATCACCTGATCCGAACCACATACTGTTCATCCGAAGTGCCCCATCCGAGTCATCACTGTTCATCCGAATCCGGTTCATCCGAATTCGGTTCCTCAGACTTCATACCATCTGAATTTGGTCCCCCATCCGAACTCAATCTTTATCCGAATTCGGTCTTTATCCGAACCCCTGCCCATCCGAAATACTGTTCACCCGAACTGCGACCATCTGAATTCCATCCGAACTTATTCATTCATCCGAATTAGCACCATCCAGTGTGCTATTCTCCCGCAGTCCAGCCCATCCGTTTCAAGTTTCCACCTTTAAGATCTTATCTTTTTCTTTAGCAACAAAATCATGTCTCGCGAAGCGCTCGTACTCGGATCTGAGAACAGACCACCTGTTCTCTATCCAGATAAGTATGAACAATGGAAATCCCGGTTCCTCAAATTCGTTGGAATGCAACCGCTTGGGAACTTAATGCTTCAGTCCATCTCCGAGGGTCCCGTCATCTATTATCGGGAAATAGCAGCCAGACCCGAGGCTGACCCCCCTGTCTTAGCCTCCAAAGTTGAACGAGAACCGGCTAATGACGCCGAGAGAGACAGGCAGCATGCCGATAAGAGGGCAGAATATTTGATCTATCAGGCCCTTCCCACTGATATTCTGGTTGGCGTAGATAGCAAAATGTCTGCCAAAGAAATGTGGGACGAATTGGAAGTCCAAATGCTGGGGGCAGATCTCGATGATAGGGCCAAGATTGAGGAGACCAAGGCTAAGTTTACAGAATTCCAAGCCAAAGACGGGGAATCTCTGCAAGCTACGTTTACAAGGTTTTGTGCGGTCCTGAATGAATTGAACAAACTGCACATTAAAAAGGACAGGGATGACATAAACATCCAGTTCTTTGCAGCCTTAGCCCCCGAATGGCAGATCGCATGCCGGGCCACGAAACGCGTCCTGAACATTCCTGAGGTATCCATTAACGTCGTCTTCAAGGAGCTAAAGAAGTATCAAGGGGATGTGGATCAACAAAAACTGATGGCGAATCAATTGGCATCTTTGCTGCTATCAGCCAACACCGAAATGAAACCCAATGATTCACTAGCGTTGATTACCAACACGAATATTCCAACACCATCCTTTGCTCCAGGTTCATCATCATCGCAGTGCAGGTATGCCTCTCCTCCACGTCAGGTACTTGATGAGGAAGAAGCCACAATACAGGAACAAATAGCCTTGTGGACCAATCGTCTCCAACAACGACGGTTTTCCAACAAGACTAACAATCAACTCCGTTATGACACCGTTCCACGGAGGTACTCAGATGATCGAAGGGATGAACGACGTGATGATTATCGCAGGGACGATTACCGAAGGGATGATCGGGATGAGAGGAGGTATGACGATAGACGCGACTATCGAGATGATCGCCGTTATGAAAGGCGAGACGATAGGCGCGAGGATCGCAGGGACGACAGGCAGGAATATGATAGGCGGGACGATCGTCGGGATGATCGTAGGGACGACCGCAGAGATGAGAGGAGAGAGCCTGAGAGAAGGGAAAGAAGGAGAGATGATAGCAGAGAACATTGTCACGCTGACAAGAGGCCGGCTGAAAGAAGAGAGGAGAGAGCGCGGGCCGATGAACCGAAAGCCGCAGAAGAGCGTCTTTGTTACAAGTGTGGGAAACCGGGCCACTTTGCTCGGTAGTGCAACAACAAATTCGACAGAGACGTCGGCTATTACGAGAGAAAGCTGGAGGCCGCGAAGAAAAGAACCGACGCGATGGCCCTCGTCGCCCAGGAAGATTACTGGGATGCTGAAGACACCGACGAGGAGGATGTCAAGGGCAAAAACTTCTATATGGTTGATCGTTTAGGGTTGGAGCACTGTGCCGTTTCCACTGCTGAGACTTCAGATCATGCTGCTGAGGGGGAGACATTGAAAAATCCACCAGCATGTCTGATGACCACAACCGACGATCCCGAATGCTCTTCATCCGGTTCTGAGACAAATGAGGTATATTCCTGTTACATTCCAGAACACGTAAATAATTTATTTGTAAATAATGAATGTACATTGCACACACATATTCTTGATCTTCAAGCAAGGTTAAATGCTGAAACTGCAAAGTGTGTACAGGCTGAACATCAAGCTCAAACTTTAAAAGAGTCGTCTGAATTATATCATTCAAAGTGGTTAACTAATCACAATGAACAGATGTTAATCGAAAAAGTAGATGTTCAGGACAGGAATATATATCTTGAATCTTGTATGGACAGGTTATCAAAAGAAAAACTCTCATTAAAAGATGAAATTTCTGTACTTACAAAACAGTTAGATACGGTAAATATGGAAAATATAGACAGTTTAGAAAAATATAAAATGATTGAAGAAGAAAGGATAAGTTTGTACTCTCGAATAAAGACCCTTGACGATGCATTTTTAAAAAGGGGTCAAACAGAACAAACTATCCACTTAAATCAGCCCAAAGAAACTAGCTTTTACCATTCTAAACAAGGAATTGGTTTTAAAAATCCTAAATATTTGGAAAAAGCCCAAAAAGTTTTACCTTTATTTTATGACATGAATTATATGGGAGCCGGTCTTAAATCTTTCTTTTTTGAGTCATCAAAAGAAGTTTTAAGCCAAGAAAATGAGAAACGTGTTGCTCATAAAGAAAAAGAAATTTCTTTTCAATATGAAGAACGTAACGAGAGTTATCCTTATAGAGTACCCACTTTAGAGGAAGACTTCTTGTCAACTTATTCAGAAGCTGAATTGAAAACAGAAACTGTAAAATCAACTCCTCAACTTTATATTCCTGCAAAAGTTCTTCAACAACAAATCAATGTTTTAGAAAAGGAATTGAATTCGTCTCAAAAGAAAGCACTTGATCTTCAAGATGTTCTTCTTAAGAGCGAAGAAGAATTGGTAAATCAAACTTTTCAACAATCTGTGGAAGTAACTGTCTACAGAGAAAATTTTGAAATGGTTTCTTAAAAGTTGAAAGATTTTTCAAAAGAACAAACAGTTTCTCATTCCACCGAAATTCCATATGTGTTATCAAATTATGGTAAGACCAAAGCTGAGACTTCTTCTTTCATTTATAAAGGTGAGTGTTCAAAACCGTTTAAAAATGAGGTTTCTAAAAAGACTCAGATCCAATCCAAGTCATTTAAGAAACCCACTCACCAACAAAAAGAAAATTCTGTCAAGTCTAAATCTTTCATGCTTACTGACTCTAATCGTTTTGTTCCTACAGATCATATAAGAAGAGTTCCAAAAACCACCATGCTGGATTTTTCGAGTTTTTTTGTGAAGAAGGCTATAAGGCCAAATGAATTTGTTACTAGAGATATGATGTCTGTAATCTCTAAAGACAATTTGTGTGACAATGTGTGTAATGATGTACCGGATTCAGTTGTTTCTTTAAAGTACTCTTTCAGTGAATTATTTAATTTATGTCCAACTCGCTATAGACGACAGGTTCCTGAAATGAATGCTTTCGTGCCATATCCTGTTAAACGAATTCGGAAAAAGAAAACAAAAAATGTTGCATCATTGACCTCAAATAAAATTGAGACTTGTCCGTTGCCGAGGCCCAAAACCAAAACAACGGTAAAAAGGTCTCAAAAAGACAAAAAGCAAAGGCAATTTCAGCGCCTAAGGTTCCAAAGCCCAATAAATCCAATCTTCAATGAATTCCAAAGGGTTATGCATCCGGACCACACATAAATGCTAAATGGGTTCCTAACACTGTACACGTGCCATATAAATCTGGAACTCCTAACAAAAAGGGACCCATATTGAGGTGGGTACCCAAAGTTGTGTGATCTTTATGCAGATGGTTCTTGGTTACTTCTGTTCAAGACCCGTTCTTCAATGAAATGGCTTCTAGTTACCATAGACTAGGACCCGTTCTTTTGCTTGTCGGTTATGCTTAAACCGACATGTTTGGCTTCTGTGCACTCAGCTCAGGACCCGGTCTTAACTCTTCATGTTTTCTAAACATCTCGGTTCAGAACACGGTTTGATTGAAATTTAAAAATGGATGTGTTTGAATGCATATAGTTTTTCATTTGTATGAATTTATTTGCTTTTCAGGCTAAGTCCATTTGGTATATGGATTCGGGTTGCTCCAAGCATATGACGGGAAGAAGAGAATTGCTGTCCAACGTACGTAGTTGAACAGTATTGCGGAACAGTAAAATTCGGGAACAACCATCAGGCTCATATCAAAGGATATGGGGACTTAGTTCTAAATAATCTAGTCATCAAGGACGTTGACTATGTTGAGGGATTATCACATAATCTTTTTAGCATAGGACAGCTCTGTGACAAAGGACTAGAGGTAACGTTTAGAGCTAAGAACTGCAGTGTAAAAAGTATGGATGGAAAAGAAATCCTATCAGGTTCCCGAAACTCTAACCTCTACACCATTGACGTAGCCAAGCTAATAGTGAAGGATAACATTTGCCTATTATCAAAAGCCTCTTCAAAATACTCTTGGTTGTGGCATCGAAGATTATCCCATTTGAACTTTGACAATATCAACAAGCTGGCTGCGAAACAATTGGTTAAAGGTCTCCCTGAATTGCGTTATGAAAAGGACCATCTTTGTGGAGCTTGTGAGAAAGAAAAAATGAGACGATCATCTCACAAACCAAAGCCCGAACCTCAACGAAAAGAGTATTGGAGTTACTTCACATGGATTTATGCGGACCGATGCGGACTCAAAGCATAAACGGGAAACGATATGTGTTGGTTATCGTTGATGACTATTCACGATATACCTGGGTCATGTTCTTGCGATCCAAGGACGAGACAGATCAAGAAATCATAGATTTTATAAAGAGTGTCGAGACCCAACAACAGCTGTCAGTGCAATCAATCAGATCCGATAACGGCACGGAGTTCAAGAACTCGGTAGTTGAGGGCTTCCTTCGATCCAAAGGTATTCAGCATCAATATTCTGCTGCTCGAACGCCACAACAAAATGGGGTCTTGGAAAGGCGTAACCGTACGCTTGTGGAAGCTGCTCGTACAATGCTCACATACTCAAAGCTACTTCCATTCTTGTGGGCCGAAGCCATATCAACAGACTGCTATACACAAAATCGCTCCATTATCCACTAGCGCTTTAACAAAACTCCTTACCAACTCATTTTAAATAAAGTGCCATTTATCAAGTACTTACGTGTATTTGGTTGCAGGTGCTATGTGCTGAACGACAAAGACAACCTCGAGAATTTAACGAAAAGGCGGATGAAGCGATCTTCATTGGATACTCATCCAACTCGAAGGCCTATCGCGCATTCAATACCCGAACCAGAACAGTCAATGAAAGTGTGCATGTCACATTTGATGAGTTGGCTGAATTGACACCCGAAGTTGATCTTGCAGGACCTCGCATTACTCAAATGCCTGGAGACTCTTTTTCAATAACCCCATTTCTTTTTCTTCTTATGATTTGGTTAATTTGTTTGATCCTTTTTACGTAGAATTTTTCGTTCCTAATGCTAATGTGTCTAATGTTGTCAATAATGTAGGTAATCCTTCCAATTCAACTGCACCACAAAGTTTCTCCGCTCCATCTTCATCCACTTCATACCCTCATCCATCAACATCATCCACCGATACATCCGTAGTTGAATCTACTCCAATAATACCCTCAAATATAATACCAACTATCCTTCATCTGAACACTCGGAAATCGAACCGGAACCAGTGGTACCATCATTTGAAACCATTGACCATGAATCTTCATCCATCCCCACCTTAACCACTGAGATTCCATCTCGAGCACCTCTTCCACACGAGATTAACTGGACCCGAAGTCACCCAACGGATCAAATCATTGGTGATGTTTCAACAGGAGTCCAAACTCGTAGGGCATCTGCTAATGAATGCCTCTTCGCATCATTCCTTAGTATGATAGAGTCCGCTCGTGTGGATGAAGCCCTAAAAGATCCAGATTGGATAGTTGCAATGCAAGAGGAACTCAACCAGTTTGAACAGCTAAGAGTATGGCGGTTAGTTTCCAAACCAAAAGACCGAACAGTGATCGGAACAAAGTGGATTTTTAAGAACAAATGAGATGAGAACGACATTGTGATAAGGAATAAAGCGAGACTTGTTGCCAAAGGCTACCGAAAACAAGAAGGGATAGATTATGACGAGACCTTCGCTCCAGTTGCACGGATCGAAGCGATCAGAATCTTCTTGGCGTACGCGCCACACAAGGACTTCAAAGTGTACCAAATGGACGTCAAGACTGCCTTTCTGAACGGTGAACTTAACGAAGAGGTGTACGTTGAACAACCACAAGGCTTTGTTGACACACATAAACCTGACCATGTTTATGTGCTAGATAAAGCCCTCTATGGTTTAAAACAAGCACCTCGAGCATGGTATGATAGTCTTTCTAATTTCGTTATTTCTGTCGGTTTCTGTAAAGGTGTGGTGGACACAACTCTGTTAACAAAAAGGGAAGGCCCACATATAATGCTAGTACAGATATATGTCGACGACATTATATTTGGATCTAATGACAGTAATTTTTGTAAGGATTTTTCAGCCCTAATGGAGTCCAGGTTCGATATGAGTATGATGGGGGAAATGAACTTTTTCCTCGGATTACAAGTCAAACAACTTGAGGATGGGATTTTTGTGAACCAGTCGAAATATACTCTTAACATTCTCAAGAAGTATAAGTTAGACTCTTGCACGAGTATCGCAACTCCCATGGCCTCCAACTGTAAGTTAGACACTGATCCTTCTGGGAAAAGTGTCGATAATACAACTCATAGAGGAATGATAGGATCCTTACTGTATTAGACTGCTAGTAGGCCAGATATAATGTTTTCAACATGTCTTTGTGCTAGATTTCAAGCCGACCCGAAAGAATCACACCTAACTGCGGTAAAACGCATTTTTTGTTATCTTAAGGGTACACCCGATATTGGTCTATGGTATCCAAAGGGAACCGCTTTCGATCTTACCGCTTTTTCGGATGCTGATTTTGCAGGTTGTAGAGTTGACAGAAAAAGCACGTCGGGAGGAATACAGTTCTTGGGAGATAGACCGGTGAGTTGGTCATCCAAAAAGCAGAATTGTGTTTCAACATCCACAGCTGAGGCTGAGTATGTAGCAACTGCAAGCTGTTGCACTCAAGTGTTATGGATGAGAACACAATTACGCGATTATGGATTCTCACTCACCAATATCCCAATTTACTGTGATTCTCGAAGTGCTATCGCCATCTCTTGCAATCCCGTGCAGCACTATAGAACGAAACACATAGATATCAGTTATTATTTAATTAAAGATCACGTAGAAAAGGGAACCATTGAGTTGTATTTTGTTGGCACGGAATATCAACTTGCGGATATATTTACTAAAGCTTTAGACGAACGTCGTTTTCAGTTTTTAGTATCCCATATCGGCATGTTGAATCCGCCTTCCAATTAAATATCAGATATTGTCTTAAATAATTCTATTTCAATCTATCATGTTTGAAATTCATTTATTTTAGAAAATATATGTTATTTAAATTTAAGGATTGTGTCACAAAATTAAAACTCAAAATTTCCTTATCCGTGTACATTTTTAGTAATTAATGATCCTGACAAATTGTGGTGTGAATTGTTCATCACGGAGTGGGACGCAAACATTATCCAGGTTTGTCTGTATCTTTAAGGCTAAAAAGGTTCACGAGCTTAATATGAAAAAGAAAAAGAAAAGGAACATGTATTTATTTGAGGGGGAGTATAGTTAGGATATTAATTTTTGTAATTCTTTGTTTCCTTTTAATTTTTGTAGCTAAATTTCAAATTTTAGGTTAGTCATATTTTAATTTAATTCTAAGTTTAATTTAATAGGTTAGAAAATCCCAAAAAGATTTTAAGTGTTCAAATTTATCAAAAAGCCAAAAACATTTTAGTTTATTTTATTTTAGTTTAGTTTATTTTATCTTAACTTAAAAGATCAAAGAAAATACCAAAAATATTTTATCTTGTAGTTTCACGGAGAAACTCAAAAAGATTTAATAAAATTGGGCCAAATTTTATTAAAAAAACTCTTGTTTTTGTTTATTTCCTTAAAGCCCATCTTTTCTTATTTTTATCTGTGTGTGTGTGTGTTAAGTCCAAACCGGCGGCCCATTCCACTCCTTGGGCACGGATCCTCTGACCCGAGACCCGACCCATGCGCCTATATATGGGCTGGTCAATCGGTCAAATGAATTTCTTCATCTTCAAGCTTTATCTTTTTCTTCTTCTTCCTCTCGACTTCACCCACCGTCGGCCACCATTAATCCGACTCCAAGCTTTTGGATCTCCATCTTCTTTCGTTTTTCTTGCTTTATTCACCTTCGGCATCATCAGGTAACATCTTTTCACCTTTATTTCAGCTTTTAACTTCTTATATTGTGTGTTTGATTTTCAATTTTTTTTTCCTAGTTTTTGCTCTCGCTTTTTACTATTTTTAGGTCGTTTAAAGTGTTATTTTTACTTAGTTCTAGTTAGATAAAATGTTCCTTATGTGTTTTTAGTTTAGGATCTGTAATTTCATGCATTTTTGTTAATATTAACTGTTCACGTTTAATTTTGCATGAACACATTACTTGCTGCATGCATTTTCGGACGTCCGAATTCGGATCAAGCACTTCGGATCATCCGAATTCGGATGTTCCCCTTAGAATAATTTTCAAGTTTTTCAAACTTACCAAAACCAAATTCGGTCACTGTGATCCGAAATCGGTCTATGTTGATCCGAATTCGATACTTCAAGAAATGTCAAAAGTTTGAAAAATTCATTTAAGTCTAAGTTCGCCAAAGCACTGTTCATCCGAACTCGGTTGGGATCCGAATTCGGTCCCCATATGAGTTAGGTCCTTTGTCTTCATTGCATGCATAACATTCCATCCACACATCCATCCGAATTCGGACCAAAATCACAACCTCATCCGAATTCGGCGCAAATCCTCATCATCACCTTCATGCATTTTGGTCCCCATCCAAATTCGGTCCTTCATCATGAGCCATCCGAATTCGGACCGCACCATTCCCTTTCATGCATCATCCGGATTTCGGCATGATCCGAATTCGATGACACTGTTCATCCAAATTCGGACCATCCAAAATCCAACACTTAGCTTTTTTTTTTAATTTTTTCATTTGTGCATTTTCACTAAGATTTTAAAAAAAATCCAAAAATATTTTCATTTCGGTGCATCATTGATTAGAGTTAGGATTAGTGTTTGAGTCAAAAAGTCTGATCTAACAGCGGTCTCTTAACGATTGACTTTGGACTATATTAGTAGAACTTTATTCTACTAATAAAGACCCGATGCTAAACAGATCAGACAGTTTCTATTTCACACTTATCTAGACTTCACATCCATGTCTTATCATTTATAGTCTCTTATTCTAACTTTGATGCACCCTTGCAGGATAATGGAACCGGCTGTTCACCTCACCCTACCCCATCCCCCCATTCCCAATAATAACACACAACTACCCGAACAATCCATCCTTCCCCACGCCGAGTTTGTAGAGTTTATTCCACAAAACTGGCAGCTCGACGTCTCCATTCTCACAAAAGAACCCCAAACCCTCGCATTCGACATCCTTCTTCACCACCCCATTTATTACGTCTTGTCCACCGCAATTGCTGTTCCCCAGATTTATTTGCAACAATTCTGGAACAGATTGCAATATGTTCCTGACGCCGAACCCCACTTCACATCCACTATTGACTGTGTTCCAGTCAAAGTCACCATCGCCGCCATCCGCCATATACTTCGCCTACCCGCTGAAACCTTCGTGCCAACCCGCTTTCAGTTTGATCCCATCCCTACCATCCCAGAAACCCTAGCCGGAATCCAAACTCTGGGTTATGACGGCCCTCTCTCCAAACCCTTCGATTTCCGCACAAAGAATCTACAATCCCATTGGCGGATCCTTTTCGATGTTATCAACAAGTGCTTCACCGCAAAGCACTCCGGCCACGACTCCGCCTCGGCTCAGGTATTAGCCATGTTCACTGGCTTTGCCTTTGACTGACGCGTTGATTATGTGGCTTTCCTCTTCGAGGAATTAAGACGAGTACATGTGGAGAGGGGAACCAAGAAGGGACGAAAGTACATACCTCTCCAACGGTTTCTGCAACTTATCATCCAATACGCGATGGATAATGATGAGGACATCCACGAACGTCCTGAAGCAGACGTCTACCCCACCGTGGTCATTCAAAAGCTAACTTTGCCAAATGGGGCCCCTACAGTGCCTATAATGACAATTCTGTTATCACTACTGCTACAGGCAAGGGATTTGGAACGGGTTAGGGCTTACATTTAAGAGTTTTATCCGGATGAGTCTCAGTCAGAACCGAATGAGACTAGCCACTCCGAAGGTGAGGTCAGAATGAGTGAGGATGAGGGAGATCAGGCGGAAGGTCAACAATCTTTGGGATTGGGTGAGAGGGAGCATGTGTTAGTGAGTGAGGGAGAAGGTGGTGAGGCGGCAGAGGCGGCGGATTCCAAATGAACCGTCTCTGTCGTGCGAGCGATAGATATTCCATCTGAGGGTGACCGAAGCCCTATCAGCCAGACTCCTCACCAAAAGACCGTCAGTCCAACAGTCGAAATCACCCACTCCATCCACTTGGTTTCCCCTCAAAGGGAGACCACTTCATTCCATGGGGCTGTTGCACATACACCATCGCCCTCTCATTCGGAGAGTGGCGGTGTTGAAAGAGGTCACACTCCTCCCCATGTGACCACACTTCCTTCATTCACCATTCCATCCCCCATATATACACACCGCACGATGCCTCTGTGGCATCCCCAAGAGCTGCCTCCGTGGCAGCTCCACAAACTTCCGGATCTGAGCGTCCAATACAGGAGCCAGAAATGACGGAAGGAAGACCTGAGGTGGCTCCATCAACGCCATCCACTTCAGGCCATCTCCCTATCAACTTGGAGATGTTAACGGCAGCTCTTCGTGCTGCCGGAGTGATTACCCGGGCTGACCTGGATGCCCAAAAGGAAGCTGTCGAGGAACGTCATACCACCCTTCTCTCACTTATCAAGGGTAAGGGTGTCGCTTCTGAAGCTGGGCCTCCACCAGGATCCCATTCAGTCCAGAACCAGATAGCAGAGCTCTCGGACAAGATTGATGCGCTTACACGTTTAATTCTTCAAGTCCAGGAGCAAATAAATTCCAGAATGGACCGCCTCGAGTCTGCGGTAATCGAACTTCAGTGTCGTCCTCAGGCTGAGGCTCCGAAAAGAAAGCATGACGATCAGGATGACCCTGATCGCCATGAGGGGGAGAAAAGACAGAAAAATCAGTCTGAGGACCCGATGATGATTGTAGGGGGAGCAGAGACTGAAGGTACTTAAATTCAGGGGTCTGGGGATCAGACTTATGAGGCTACGGAGATGCTGATGATAGTATATGAACCTTTACAGATTGAAGGTCCAGCTCCTTTAGACCCTATGTCAGCAATGGTGAGATATGAACCTCAACATGAAAAAGTCAAAATCATATTAGTGTCTGACTCAGACTCTGATACTGATAACGACTATATCTTTCTCACACCAAAGCCTGAACCCTAATCACCGCAACAATCACCTCCTCCAATTGAAGTTTTGGATTCCCCATCCCATGAACCTCAAGATCAAATAACTTCTTCCATCCAATCACCTTCACCTACTCCCATAGAAACTCCATCAATCCAAACCAACCCCACACCAAAAGAAATTCCATCAGTTATACCTACCCCAACAGTCCAATCAACCCTTCCATCTCAATCAGCTCCGCCTGCCCACATAGCTGAATCATTCGGATCCCGAACGGTCGACTGCTTTGACACAAGAGAGGTCACTACAATATACGACATGACAGACGTGGCATGGATCAATTGGTACTCAAGGGGAAAAGTTCACAATCTGGATGCTGAAACAAAAGAAGAATTGAGTCAGGACCGGAGGGATCGAGTCTTGAAACTTCTTGAGGCTCCTCCTGCAGATGCAGAAGAACCTCCGGTCCAGGGGTTTAAAGAATTCTTGAAGAAGTTCCCGGCTAAACAATTTCAAAATCCTTTCTTAGAAGAAAGGTTCAAGATGGTTTTCAGAAAGAAGCCGGGGTCTTACAGTAGACGTCTTCTGATGGTGATGACCGATGCATCTCGATGTGTTCAAGCAGAATATAATCAGATTATGTTAAGGGAAACGAGAGACAAGAGAAAATATTGGTCTAAATCCAAAATTGTAAAGATCAATAACATCCACATGTACAAGAGAGCCAGAGTGTTCACTCCGGCCTTCGAGGTACTCAGAGAAGACGACACAGTTCAAGAATTG
This sequence comes from Centrapalus pauciflorus, assembly GCA_020465985.1. Lineage (NCBI taxonomy): Eukaryota > Viridiplantae > Streptophyta > Magnoliopsida > Asterales > Asteraceae > Centrapalus > Centrapalus pauciflorus. Next base: position 101,984 of record JAANYP010002013.1, on the reverse strand, counting down.
TATGAAAACGACCTTGACTTTGTAAACATAGACGACATAGAGCTTCTGCACAACAAGATGAGAAATAAAGTCAAGGGTCGTCTGACACACATGACTGCACTTGCAGCCCTGGTTCGATGCATGAATCGCCGATCAATCATAATGTGCCTCAGAGATTTTCAGATGGCAATTAAGAGTGCCTTAGTAAAAGTGGGTCTGAAAGCTCCTGATCAAGATATATTTTTGCTAGACCACTATCCGGCGTATAAAGTTCTGCTTCGAGGAAACGTCACTATCAGATTGGTTCGAGCAGCGCTTACTCAGAAAGTTCAAGACTTTGACGCTCAACCAAATCCGGAACTCAGATGCTCACCGAAGGAGATTTAGGATATCCTCAGCGACATTGAATACCTGAACGAAAGGCTACATATGAGACAAGTGACCAGACGCTTTGACGTCGTCCTTGGACTCCGAGAATCGACTGATCTTGCCAGAGTTCCAGGACCTCCAAAATGATCGAAAAAGGGGAGATTGTTAGACATTTAATTTCGATCTTATGGAGTTATTTTGTAATAATTATTTACTTAGCATTTAGCTTTGTATTTATTTCCTTGTAATCTATTTCAATGTAAAGTCTAGGGGGAAATTGTGTCAATGCCCCATAGTTAATTAAATGGAGCTATAAAGCTCCTAGGGTTACTTTTTGTAAAGCTACGGTTCATATTCAATACAAACATTCCAGCCGCCACTTGCATATTCTCTCAATATTCTCATTGTCTTCTTCATCATAACCTAATTATTGAGCTAGTTTCTTCTTGGGTTTTGATAAAGAATCATCAAGGTGCTGAAATACATACGGGAATAGTGTTTTACAAAAACACTTAAATTTACCTGTGCTTTCATTTTTAATTTCATCTCGGAATATCCGAATTTCGGACCCAATCCGAATTCGGTATTTCCAGTTGAAAATTTTTCTAAGTGTTCATCCGAACTATCCACTGTTCATCCGAAATTCGTTCCATCTGAATTTCGGTCCATCAGAAGTTGTTCAAACAGAATTCGGTTTGTCCCTATATTCACTGTTCATCCGAACTCCGTCCCATCCGACGTCGACTGTTCATCCGAACTCCGTCCCATCCGAAGTCCACTGTTCATCCGAACTCCATCCCATCCGAGGTCAACTCTTCATCGGAACTTCATACCATCCGAGGGGTACTGTTCATCCGAAATTCTGCTAATCCGAATCTAGTTTCCACCGTCAAGATCTCATTCCTTCGAATCAGCATAAACCATGTCTCGAGAGGCCCTTGTCCTAGGATCCGAGAACAGACCACCTGTTCTATATCCGGATGAATACGAGCAGTGGAAGTCCAGGTTTATCAAATTTGTCGATATGCAACCCAATGGGAACCTTATGCTCCAATCTATTACCGACGGCCCAGTCATTTATTATCGAGAAATTGCTGCAAGGCCCGAAGCCGACCCACTTGTTCTCGCCTCTAAAGTTGAACGTGAACCTGCAAATGAGGCAAAGCGAGACAGGCAACATGATGACAAAGGGGCAGAATATCTGATCTATCAAGCCCTGCCCACTGATATCCTTGTCGGTGTAGACAACAAGATGTCTGCCAAGGAAATGTGGGATGAACTGGAGGTTCAGATGCTGGGGGCCGACTTAGACGACAGAGCTAAGATTGAGGAGGCAAAGGCTAAGTTCACCGAGCTCAGAGCCAAAGACGGGGAGTCACTACAGGCCACTTTCACCAAACTTTGTGCTGTTCTATATGAACTCAACAAACTGCACATTAAGAAAGACAAGGATGACATTAATATACAGTTCTTTGCTGCCTTAGCCCCTGAATGGCAAGTTGCATGTCGGGCCACGAGAAGAGTGTTGGACATCCCAAATGTGTCTATCAATGTGGTTTTCAAGGAGCTGAAGAAGTATCAGAGAGATGTAGACCACCAGAAGCAGATGGCTAATCAGTTAGCATCCCTTTTACTCTATGCCAACACAGGCATTAAACCAACTGATTCGCTAGCTCTTATCTCCAACAAGAACCTATCCACTGCATCCTATACTCAAGGATCATCTTCATCCCAATGCCGATATGCTACTCCTCCGCTTGAGATTTTAAATGAAGAAGAAGCGACGATTCAAGAATAGATCGCCTTATGGACTAATCGTCTTCAACAGAGACGTTTCTCCAATAAGACTAACAATCAGCTTCGCTACGACACCGGCCCGCGGAGGTATTCAGATGATAGGAGGGATGACATATGTGATGAAAGGAGAGATGACTATCGTCGAGATGACAGGAGGGATGACTACAGAAGAGATGACAGAGATGACCGACGATATGATGACAGAAGGGACTATCGGGATGACCGTCGTTATCAAAGGCGAGACGATAGAAGAGATGATCGCAGAGATGATAGACGCGATTATCATCGTCGGGAAGATCGTCGAGAGGATAGACGGGATGAGCGACGTGATGATCGAAGGGAATATGATCGTCGAGACAACCGAAGGGATGAAAACCGGTTGAAAGGAGAGATGGAAGGCCAAGAGCAGAAGAGCCAAAGTGGAATGACGAATGTTTGTGCTACAAATGCGGCAAACCGGGCCACTTTGCTCGGGAATGCAATAACAAGTATGAAAGGGACGTTGGATGTTACGAGCGGAAGCTGGAGGCCGCTAAAAAGAGATTGATGCTATGGCTCTGGTTGCTCATGAAGACTATTGGGATGATGCGAATACTGATGAGGAGGATGATAAGGGTAAGAATTGCTACATGGCAGATCGAATGAGACTGGCTGAATACACTTCAATGTCAGAATCAGATTCAGACAATGCTGCTGAGGGGGAGACACAGAATGATCCACCAGCATGTCTGATGGCCAGAACCGGAGATCCAGAATGTTCATCATCAGATTCTGAGGCACGTGAGGTACATTCCTTTTACATTCCAAAGCATGTAAATAATTTATCTATACATAGTGAATGTAACTTGCACACACATTTACTTGATCTAGAAGATAGATTAAATGCTGAAATGGAAAAGTGTGTCAAGGCTGAACATCTAGCCCAGACATTAAAAGAATCATCTGAGTTATATCAAAAGAAGTGGTCAACTAATCATGACGTGATAAAACAGATGCTAATTGAAAATGGAGATGTTCAAGATAGGAATACGTATCTAGAATCTTGTATGGATAGACTATCAAATGAAAAACACTCATTAGAATCAGAAATATATGTTCTATCAAAACAATTAGAGACGGTAAGTATGGAAAACATAGATAGCTTAGAAAAATATAAAATGATAGAAGAAGAAAGAATAGGTTTGTACTCTCGAATAAAGACCCTCGATGATGAATTTTTAAAACGAGGTCAAACAGAACAAACTATTCACTTAAACCAACCCAAAGAGACTAGGTTTTATCATTTCAAACAAGGAATTGGTTTTAAAAATCCTAAGTACTTGGAAAGGGCTCAACAAGTTTTACCTCTCTTTTATGACATGAATTACATGGGTGCTGGGCTTAAATCCTTCTTTTTCGAATCATCAAAAGAAGTCTTAACCCAAGAGGATGAGAAACGTAATGAAAAAAAAGAAAAAAAATATCTTTTAAATATGAAGAGCTAAACGAGAGTTATCCTTATAGAGTACCCACTCTAGAGGAAGATTTCTTGTCTAGTTATTCAGAAGCTGAAATGAAAGCAAAACCAGTCAAACCAATCCCTCATCTTTACATTCCTACAAAAGTTCTTCAACACAAAATTTAAGTTTTAGTAAAGGAATTAAAGTCAACTCGAAAGAAAGCTCTTGATTATCAAGAAGCTCTTCTTAAGAGTGAAGAAAATTTGGTAAATCAAAGTTTTCAACAAACTGTAGAATTAACTGTCTACAAAAAAAATTTGACATGGTTTCTCAAAGCTTAAATGATCATTTAAAAGAGCCAAAAGTTTCTTGTCCTACCAAAATCCCACACGTGTCATCTGACAAAGGTAAAACTAAAGTTGAAAATTCTTCTATCAGTTTTAAAGGTGAGTGCTCAAAACCTTTCAAAGCTAAGCTTTCAAAGAAGACTCAGAGTCAATCCAAGTTTTCTAAGAAACCCGCTCACCAAGAAAAAGAAAAATCTTCAGAATCTAACTCTTCCATGCGTACTGACTCTCGTTGTTTTGTTCCTACAGATCATGTGAGAAGAGTGCCAAAAACGTCAATCAAAGATTTTACAAGTTTTTTTGTGAAGAAGGCTGTTTTGCCAAATGATTTTGTTTCTAGAGATAGGTTGCATGTAATCTCTGAAAACAATGATTGTAATGATGTAACGAATTCTATTTCCTGTTTGAAGTATTCATTTAGTGACTTGTTTAAATTATGCATAACTCGTTTTAGACGTCAAGTACCTGAAATGAATGCTTTTGTTCCTTATCCTGCTAAGAGAATTCGTAAAAAGAAAATAAAAAATGTTGCATCATCGGCCATCACAAAAAATGAGACTTGTACTTTGCCTAGACCCAAAACCAAAGCAAAAGTCAAACAAGTCTCAAAAAGTCAAAAACCAAAGGTAATTTCATCGCCTAAGGTTCCAAAGCCTGTTAAATCAAATTATCAATGGATTCCAAAAGGCTATGCATCTAGTCCACACATAAATGCAAAATGGGTTCCTAAAACTACAAACTTGCCATATACACCTGGAACTCCTAACCAAAAGGACCCATATTAAGATGGGTACCCAAAGTTGTGTGATCCTAATGCAGATGGTTCTTGGTTACTTCAGATCAAGACCCGTACTTCACTGAATTGGCTTCTAGTTATCATAGGCTAGGACCCCTTCTTCTGCTTGTCGGTTGTGCTTAAACCGACACGTTTGGCTTCTGTGCACACAGCTCAGGACCCGGTCTAAAATCATCATGTTTTCTGAACATCTCGGTTCAGAACACGATTTGAATGCTAATTTAAGATGGATCTGTTTGAATGCTTATAGATTTTCATTGTATGTATTTATTTGTTTTTTAGACAAAATCCATGGTATATGTATTCAGATTGTTCCAAGCACATGACTGGGAGAATAGAATTGTTGTCCAATATAGAAGAACAATACTGTGGGACAGTCAAATTCGGGAACAATCACCATGCTCACATAAAAGGATACAGAGATTTAGTCTTAAATAATCTAGTTATCAAGGATGTTGACAATGTTGAAAGATTATCACATAATCTGTTTAGAATAGGTCAGCTCTGCGATAAAGGATTAGAAGTTACGTTTAGGCTAAGAACTGTAGTGTTATGAGTATGGATGGTAAAGAAATTTTATCCGGTTCCCGTAACTCTAACCTTTACACCATAGATGTAGCTAAGCTTATGGTTAAGGATAGCATCTGCCTTCTGTTAAATGCCTCGTCAAAAGACTCTTGTTTGTGGCATCGTTGGCTATCCCATTTAAACTTTAAAAACATCAACAAGCTGGCTGCTAAATAACTGGTGAAAGGACTCCTAGAACTGAGATATGAAAAAGACCATATGTGTGGAGCTTGTGAGAAGGGAAAGATGAAAATATCATCTCAGAAACCAAAATCCGAACCATCATCTAAGAGAGTATTGGAGTTACTACATATGGACTAATGCGGACCAATGCGAACTCAAAGCATAAATGGAAAACGATATGTGTCGGTTATCGTTGACGATTACTCACGATATACCTGGGTTAAATTCTTGCGATCCAAGGATGAGACAGCTCAAGAAATCATCGATTTTATTAAGAGTGTCGAAACCCAACTGCAGCTGTCCGTTCAATCAATCCGATCTGACAACGACACGGAATTCAAGAACTCGGTAGTAGAGGGCTTCCTTCGATCCAAAGGTATTCATCATCAATATTCTGCTTCTAAAACACCTCAACAAAATGGAGTCGTAGAAAGGCGTAACCGTACCCTTGTGGAAGCTGCACGTACAATGCTGACTTATTCAAAGCTACCTCCGTTCTTGTGAGCCGAAGCCGTGTCAACAGCTTGCTACACGCAGAATCGCTCCATAATTCATACGCGTTTCAATAAAACTCCATATTAACTCTTCTTGAATAAAGTACCTTTTATCAATTACTTACATGTATTTGGTTGCAGGTGCTACGTGCTTAATGGCAAAGACAACCTCGGGAAATTCAACGAGAAAGCAGATGAAGCGATCTTCATTGGATACTCATCCAACTCGAAGGCATGTCGTGCATTCAACACTCGCACCAGGACAGTCAATGAAAGTGTGCATGTCACATTTGATGAATTGGCTGAACTGGCACCCGAAGTTGATCAATCAGGACCACGCATTACACCAATGCCTGGAGACTCTTCTTCTCAATCTACTTCTTTTTCTCTTTCTGAATTAGTTAATTAATTTGATCCTTTTTATGTAGAATTCTTTGGTCCTAGTACTAACGTTTCTAATGTTTCTTCTTCTGTAGTTAACACATCCAACAATTCAGCTGCACAACGAATTCCATCTGATCGCACTTCATCCACTTCATACCCACATCCATCAACTTCATCCACTAATACATCTGCAGCTGAATCTACTCCAGAAATACCCTCACACATAATGCCAAACATCCTTCCTTCACCTGAACACATTGAACCGGAACCGGAACCAGTGGTACCTTCGCTAGAAACCATTGACCATGAATCATCCTCCATTCCCACACTCACCACTGAAGTTCCATCTCTTTCACCCCTTCCACACGAGACAAAATGGACCCAAAGTCACCCAACCGATCAAATGATTGGTGATGTCTCAACCGGTGTCCAAACCTGAAGGGCGTCTGCTAATAAATGTCTCTTTGCATCATTCCTTAGTATGATAGAGCCTGCTCGTGTGGATGAAGCCTTAAAAGATCCAGACTGGATTGTTGCAATGCAAGAAGAGCTCAACCAGTTTGATTAGCTCAGAGTATGGCTGTTAGTTCCCAAGCCTAAAGACCGAACAATTATCGGAACAAAGTGGATCTACAAGAACAAACGAGACAAAAACGACAATGTGGTAAGAAACAAAGCTAGACTTGTCGCCAAAGACTACCGACAACAAGAAGGGATAGATTATGACGAGACCTTCGCTCCAGTTGCACGGATAGAAGCTATCGGAATCTTCTTGGCGTACGCGGCTTACAAAGACTTCAAAGTGTACCAGATGGACGTCAAGACAGCCTTTCTTAACGGTGAACTTAACGAAGAGGTGTACGTTGAATAACCACAAGGATTTGTTGATGCACATAAACATGACCATGTTTATGTGCTAGACAAAGCCCTCTATGGTTTGAAACAAACACCTCGCACATGGTATGACAGTCTCTCTAACTTTCTTATCTCTGCTGGTTTCAGCAAAGGTGTGGTGGACACAACATTGTTCACAAAAAGAGAAGGCCCGCACATAATGCTAGTTCAAATATATGTCGACGACATTATATTTGGATCTACTGATAGTAATTTCTGTAAGGATTTTTCATCTCTAATGGAGTCCAAGTTCGAGATGAGTATGATGGGGGAAATGAACTTTTTCCTCGGATTACAAGTCAAACAACTTGAAAATGGGATTTTTGTGAACCAGTCGAAATATACTCTTGACATTCTCAAGAAGTATAAGCTAGACTTTTTTACGAGTATCGCAACTCCCGTGGCCTCCAACTGTAAGTTAGACATCGATCCTTCTGGGAAACGTGTCGATAATACAACTTACAGAGGGATGATAGGATCCTTACTGAATCTGACTGCTAGTAGACCTGATATAATATTTTCAGCATGTCTTTGTGTTCGTTTTCAGGCCGACCCAAAAAAATCACACCTACCTGCGGTAAAACGCATTTTTCTTTATCTTATGAGTACACCCTATCTTGTTCTCCGGTATCCAAAGGGAACCGATTTTGATCTTACTGCCTTTTTAGATGCTGATTTTGCAGGTTGTAGAGTTGACAGGAAAAGCACATAAGGCGGAATACAGTTCTTGGGAGACAGACCGGTGAGTTAGTCCTCCAATAAGCAGAATTGTGTTTCAACATCCCACCTGTTGGCGCGAAACAGGTGAATCGCCAATAACGAGGCTACGATCGTCTGCAACCTCCGACTCATCAGAATCAAGTCTTCAGACGGCCGAGTATTGGAGATCAAGGGCGAGAAGCGTAAAGGTGCTCACTGCTTTATTTCTATAGAGAAAGCTCATAAATATGTATCTAAGGGTCATGAATCCTATCTGTGTTATGTTCTATCCGAATCCAACTATGAAAAGAAATCTCTGTCTGATATTCCGATTGTCTGCGAGTTCCCAGACGTCTTTCCTGATGACATTTCCGGAGTGCCACCAGAACGTCAAGTCGAGTTCAGTATTGACTTGGTTCCTGGTGCGGCTCCTATTGCAAAAGCTCCTTACAGACTTGCACCTGCAGAAATGCAGGAAATGTCAAAGCAACTGCAAGAACTGTTAGAGAAGGGGTTTATCCGACCGAGTTCTTCTCCGTGGGGTGCACCTGTTCTATTTGTTAAAAAGAAAGACGGAACCTTCCGTATGTGCATCGACTACCGCGAGTTGAACAAGGTTACCATAAAGAATAAATATCCTTTAACCAGGATCGATGATCTGTTTGATCAGCTACAAGGAGCCAGCTACTTCTCGAAAATCGATCTTCGTTCTGGGTATCATCAATTAAAAGTCAGAGATGAAGATATTCCAAAGACAGCCTTCCGTACAAGATACGGTCATTACGAATTTCTCGTGATGCCGTTTGGCTTGACAAATGCACCAGCGGCGTTCATGGATCTCATGAATCGTGTGTGCAGACCTATGTTGGATAAATCAGTTATCGTATTCATAGACGATATTCTGATTTACTCCAAAACGGAGGCTGATCATTCAATTCATCTACAGCAATTGCTAGAGTTATTAAGAAAAGAAAGACTCTACGCAAAATTCTCTAAGTGTGAATTTTGGCTCAGACAGGTATAATTTCTATTATATATGTCTTGAGCTATTTCCTAAGTATTCTTTGATTTACATCAGAACTTGAATTTCTACTTTGATTCTTATAGATTCAATTCCTTGGCCATGTTGTTTCTTGCGAAGGAATTTCTGTTGATCCTTCTAAAGTCGAGGCCGTTCAGAAATGGCAAACGCCTCGCAATGCCTCCGAAATCAGAAGTTTCCTTGGATTGGCCGGTTATTATCGGCGATTCATAAAGGACTTCTCGAAAATTGTTGTACCTTTAACGATGCTAACACGAAAGAATACTCCTTTCGTTTGGTCCGATAAACAGCAAGAGGCATTTGACATTCTGAAACAGAAGCTTATTCAAGCGCCGATCCTAGCCTTGCCAGAAGGCAATGATGATTTCGTTGTTTACAGCGACGCATCTGGTACTGGTTTAGGATGTGTTCTCATGCAAAGGGGAAAAGTAATTGCCTACGCTTCAAGGCAATTGAAAGACTACGAGAAAAGTGCACCAACTCATGATCTTGAGTTGGCTGCCGTTACCTTTGCTCTGAAGATTTGGCGTCACTATCTATATGGGACTCGGTGTCAGCTCTACACCGATCACAAGAGTCTCAAACATCTTTTCACTCAAAAGGATCTGAACATGAAACAGCGTCGGTCCTTGGAGCTTATCAAGGACTATGATTGCGAGATCCTATATCATCCCGGCAAAGCTAATGTTGTCGCGGATGCTTTGAGTAGGAAAGTCTATCCGGAAAAGTGCTGCTATGCCCTAACTCCTGTAGTATTCTCTTCTGATCTTATTGAAGACATTCGAGTTGCTCAAGCTGAAGCACTGAAAGAAGAGAATATTGATTCTGAAAATCTTAAAGGGCAGTCACAATTTCTAACTCTGAATCATTTGGGACTTCACTGCCTCAAGGGAAACCGAATCTGGGTTCCTAAATATGGTTCTATTCGCAACACTCTTCTATCTGAAGCCCATCAGTCCAAGTTATCTGTTCATCCTGGCAGCTCGAAGATGTACTTCGATTTGAAAGCTGACTATTGGTGGCCAGGAATGAAGAAAGACATCGGTAAGTGTGTTGAAAGCTGCAGAACCTGTCAGATGGTTAAGGCAGAACACCAGAAACCCTTCGGGGATATGCAACCACTGCCAATTCCTGAGTGGAAGTGGGAGCATATAACTATGGATTTCATCACTAAGTTGCCTAAAACCAAAAGACAACACGACTCCATCTGGGTAGTCGTGGACCGATTAACGAAGTCAACTCACTTCATACCGATGAAAGAAACATATTCCCTCGATAGATTGGCACATCTATACATCACTGAAATAATTTCTCGTCACGGTGTGCCAAAGTCTATCGTATCTGATCGTGATAGTCGTTTCACATCTAGATTCTGGCAAGCTCTACAAAACGGGATGGGTACTCGGATTTCTATGAGTACTGCTTATCATCCTAATGCTAATGGCCAGAGTGAGCGTACTATCTTAACTCTAGAAGATATGCTTCGTGCCTGCATTCTTGATCTAGGTGGTAACTGGGATGACCACTTGCCATTGGTCGAATTCTCATACAATAACAGTTATCATTCAACAATCAAGATGGCTCCTTTTGAAGCTTTATATGGAAGAAAATGCAGAACTCCCACCTGTTGGCGCGAAACAGGTGAATCGGCAATAGCAGGACCTGCCCTTCTACAGTTGACTCACGAGAAGATTCAACTTGTTAGAAGAAATATCTTGAAGCTCAAAGCAGGCAGAAGTCATATTATGACAATCGTCATAGCTCAATAAGTTTCGCGGTTAACGATTGGGTGATGCTGAAAGTATCTCCAATGAAGAATGTGGTGCGGTTCATTAAAAGAAACAAGATAGCTCCAAGATTTATCGGTCCGTTCAAGATTGTGGAAAAGATTGGAAACCAATCTTATCGTCTTGAACTACCAGCTGACTTAGCCGGAATACATCCTGTATTCCATGTTAGTCACTTAAGGAAGAGCTTAGCTGACGAAAGAGAAGTTCAGATACCACATGTTAACCTGCAAATTGATGAGAAGCTTAGAGTGGTTGAAGAGCCGGAATGTATTCTGGACTGGAAGACCAAAAAGCTTCGGAATAAAGAAATACAGATGGTGCTCGTCCAGTGGAAACATCACAAAGGTTCGCATCATTCTTGGGAATCGAGAGATATTATGAAAGCAACATATCCCAGTCTGTTCGAACGTAGCTAACTTCGGGGACGAAGTTTGTGCGTGGTGGAGCCCATTCTGTAACAACCTAACTTTTTGCCAAGCATGTAATAATTGATTTATGAGATAATAATGTAATTTTATTACATTATTTAAGATGTAATTTATTTAAGTTTGAAATTATTAAATTAAATTATTTATATATGTTATGAATCAATAAAAAATGATTAAAGTTAAAAGAGAATATAAAATACAAAAGTTTAGTGGGTTAACTTACAAATTATTTAAATGAATATATATATAAAACCCCAAATTGGAGATATTAATGATCATTAATACAAAGATCACTCTCCCTCTACTCTCTCTCTCTAAGCATACGGCCATTTCAACAAATCCACAAGAAATTTATCATAAATTGCAAGTAATTGAAGAATCAATACAATTGAAGGTTACAAGAAGCAACAATCATCATCAACTAGCAAGATTTAGAGGTAACAATTTCTTAGAAATGTTGAAATTATGTGTTTGGTTCGGTTTTTATAAGAAGACCGAAAATACAAGAATTAAATTATGAATTTGTTGTTGTATGTTCAAGATTTTAGTAGTTTATGATGAATTTAAGATAATAGATGTTAAAGAAACAGAGATTTTGGGTTAGATCCATCAAATTATTCATGAAATCGGAAATTTGAAGGAAAAGATGTTCTTGACAAAATTTCATATTTTTGGATGATCTTGACTAAATTAAGATGTTTTTGATCAAAGGAATTATATAAAAACACTCAAATAATGATATTACAACAATATAAAACATTGCATGTTAATATAAATAAGTTTTGGGAATTATTATGAAAAATCCGAATAAATAAATACTCAAGAACATGAAGAACAATTTTCTGGAAAATTATAAGTCTTTGAGTCCGAATTCGGGTAGGACCGAATTCGGATGGTGCTTCAATTTCGGATCCTATATCTGTAATGATCCTAATTCGGTTCCCATGTCCTAAATTCGGATGTATTGCTATTTTCGGACACATGATAATTTGGATGTATCAAGTCCGAATCCGGATCCCCAATCCGGATAGGTCCGAATCCCCAATCCGGATAGGTCCGAATCCGGGCTGATCCGAATCCGGGTCCTCAATCCGGGTGGATCCGAAATTGATGATCCGAAACCCAATTTTATGTATTTGACCTTTCAATTAAATAAATGATTATATGCATATGCTTTTAGTTATATATATATATATATATATATATATATATATATATATATATATATATATATATATATATATATATATATATATATATATATATATATAGAGAGAGAACTTTTGGAGAAATTAAAAGAAATAAAGAATATGAATAAACAAAAGATTTATGAACTATAAGTTATCAGAATCAGATGAAATTCAAGATTTTAAAGACCAAAAGGATGATGATAATGATAAGAGATTGACATGACATGATATGAATAATTTTGAACAGGTTCAGTTATATTCTGAACAAAGATTTAAAGAATAAAGAGATCGAAAGCGGGTCATTGATTTGAAAAGAAATTGCCAGAGATCTGAAAAACAAAAGATTAAAGATGAAATCCTGAGATAACTCAGGTGGCAGATTTTTATATCTGTTTGATAAAGACCCAGACCTGTGAGTTATAGATATTCAGATTGAACATGTATAAATTCCGGTTGAGATATATTGTTGATGATAGATTTATTGACATTCATTTTATCAGCTGGATTGAGACCTGTGCACACCATGGTTCGGTGTTGCCCAGAGGATCATGATAGCTATTTGATTATCATTTCATATTGCATTTAAGACTTCTTCAGACATTGCTTATTGATTCATTGCTATCATGACTTCTATGACTTAAGCTTTCACTATTGATCAGACATTTGACATATATATTGATTCAGCTTTATTTGCCTTGATGGTCTATTGTTCTAGACCTGGCTATTTCACCAGTTCTTATGAACTTGGTAATGACCTCCGATGTTCCGCCATATTGACTTACTAGTAGCTAGCCCAGTATGTGGCTGATCCCCACGATTTAAGCGTGAGTGTGGCCTGAACATCATCCAATTCTATGAATCTATATCTCAATCATGAGGGATGTAGCGGCAGCCAAGACATATCACGCTAGACTGATGATCCGCTTGACACGCATGTTAATTTGAAAATCTATATACTCACTAAGCATTGCTTACAGTTGCTATACTATCATTTTACAGGAAAAAGCAAAGGAAAGTCACCTGCTGGACCTAGCTCTTAGGTCTATTAACGATCAAGACAGGAGTATCATAGACCACTACACAACAAATCCTCTTGGTACTGATTGGAAGACAGCAATCGTTGTGGATTTTGGGTAGATTTAATATGATTCTATGATGTAATGACTAGATTAAATGTTACCCTTTTATAACTTTAATTTAAAATATGTAATCTGTATAACTTAAAATCCTAATATGTATGTACATGTAATTTATTATTCCGCAATTTAATTACCCTATCTTAGTATGGTTGATATTGTATTGCATGATGTGGGACCTAGACTCTGAGGACTGACCCGGAAGGGGAGGTCTTCACATTATTTATGTACATCTTTAGTAATTAATGATCCTGACAAATTGCTATATGAATTGTTCATCACTGAGTGGGACGCAAATTTATCCATGTTTGTCTGTATCTTAAAAGTCTTAAAAGGTTCAAGAACTTTATCTGAAAAAAGAAAAGAAAAAGATAGGTGTTTATCTGAGGGAGAGTATAATTAGGATGTTAGTTCTATAACTTTAAGTTTTAGGTTGCTTAATTTTTGAATTTTAGGTTTCATATAATATGTCAGAAAACCACAAAAAGATTTTATGTGTTTTTAAATACCTCAAAAATCAAAAAAAAAATATTTTTATTTCTTTAATTTTCTATTTCTTCCTTTCATTTCTAAAGAAATTTCAAAAATATTTTCCTTAATTATTTTGTTTTTCAAAGAAATATCTGAAAATTCAAAAAGATTGTTAATTGGGCTTATTTGTTTATTAATTTTAGTTTTATTTTTGGTCCAATTTTAACTGTATGTGTTTAGCCCAAAATGTTGAAACGTGGTTTTTTTAACCGGTTGGTCCAGTTCCTTCATCTTTCACGCGGATCCTTGCAACTGACCCGACCCGCCCATCATTTAAATAGGCGGGTCAAACGGTCAAACCCCACATTTCTTCTTCTTGAAGTTTTCTTCTTCCTCCTCTCTATCTCTCACCGACGACAACCACCGTCGTTCCACCATTTACACCGATTCAAGCTCATCAAGATCTCGTTTTTACTCATTTTTCTTGCATTTTCAGTCTTCGGCACCATCAGGTATCTTCTTTTTAACTTTATTTCAGTCTATAACATCTTATTTAGTGTGTTTGATTTTTGAATTTTTTAAAGTCTTTACATTCGGTTTTTCATTATTTTAGGACCTTTAATCAGTTATTTATAGCACAGTGTAGTTAAATAAAATGTTCATTGCATGTTATTAAACTAGGATCTTCATTTTCATGCATTTTTATACATTTTTTGAACTGTTCACATTGCATGTGCATCAACATTAAATGCTGCAAAATTTTCTAAGTGTCGAATTCGGACCATCCAGACTTCGGATGAATTTACTTAGAAAATTTTCAAAATTTTAACTACTTCACCGGAATTCGGACCACTGTGCATCCGAATTCGGTCCACTGTTCATCCGAATCCGGACCACTGTGCATCCGAAATTCGGTTCATATCAACATTGTTCAAAATTTCATTTATTTTTCTAAGTTTTCCATTTTCACCACTGTGCATCCGAATTCGGCCCCCATCCGAATTCGGTCCCCTTCCTTACATTTTTCATGCATTATACATCCGAAATTCAGACTGAACCGAATTCGGATCACTGTTCATCCGAATTTCGGCTCATCTGAATTTCATCACTTAGCATTGTTTTTCAATTTTTCCATTTTTGTATTTTTTTTCAAAAATCAAAAATCCCAAAAATATTTCAAGTCCTTTGCACCATTGGTTAACGTTAGGATCAGTGTTTGAGTGAAAATGTTTGTTCTAACATTGGTCTCTTAACGATTGACTTTGGACTTTATTCAGTAGAATTCACATGCTACTGATAAAGACCCGATGCTTTAAACAGAATAGACAGTTTCTATTTCACACTTATCCCATACTTAGTGTCAATGATTTATTACGTTAAAGTCTTCTATTCTAACTCTGCTGCATTTCTACAAGAATCATGGAACCCGTAGTAGTTTTAATCATTCCTCATTCACCCATCCCAAACAATAATGCCCAACTACCAGAAGAGTCCATACTACCTCAATCCCAATTTGTCAAGTTTTTCGCCCACAAATGGCAACTTGACGTTTCCACCCTCTGCCGTGAAGCCGAGGATATCTCATTTGATATTCTCAAAGGCCACCCACTTTTCTACTCCCTATCCACCGCCATATCCGTACCCCAAATCTACCTCCAACAGTTCTAGCATCATCTCACATTTGTGTCTGATGCCGAACCCTACTTCACCTCTACCATCGACTGCGTTCCAGTCAAAATCACACAAGCAGCCATCCGCCACATTCTCCGCCTCCCAGCTGAAGCCTTTTCTCTAAACAGACTTGCCTTTGCCCCAATCCATTCTCTTATGGAAACCCTTGAAGAAATTAAGGCTCTTGGTTATGATGGCCCTCTACCAAACCCATCCGAATTCCGAACGAAGAACCTTCAAGCTCATTGGAGGTTCTCTTCGACATCATCAATAAATGTGTTAGTATATGGTGTGTAAAGATGACATTACTACTGCATCATGACTGATTTCATAAAACACTTGAGGGTCACACCGATGAGCACAACTGAGCAGATGCAATTAAACTATTGAATAAATAATATTGGATATTATTTATGACATGAAATGATCTTTGTGATTAAATTAATGGATGATTAATTATATCTCAAAGTATGGGGACTATAAGTGCAATATTGGATATTGTAGTGATTTAATTGTCATTCGATGATAATTAAATAATTATCTAGTCTTTTATTTATTATTGGATATTAAATAAAAGATTGATTTATTTGAATTAGAATTATCATCTATTTTTAGATAATTGGATGGATAATTAATAACAAATAAATAGAGATAACTATAAATAATTATCTAGTCATTTATATATTATTAGATAATATATAATAGATAAATATTATTTAATAGATATATAATTATAGAGATAATTATATATGGTTTAAATAATAAAGATAATTATTAAGATATATATTAAATTAGTATATTAGAGTTTGATTAAAACTAAAACTCTTAATATTAATAATATATATATATATATATATATATACACACACACACACGACGCATTAAACAAAACATGGGATATACACATTCTACAAAAACACACGACACACACATTCAAGGTGTGTGGTGTGTGTGGGTTTCTCCCAGCCGTACCAAACTCACAAAATTGTTTGTTTGGATTTCCCGTTCTTCGTGTGTTTGATTGCATACTTGGCGCCGCTCGATCGTGTCATCACCGGTGGATACCGAGAGCATCCTACTCGTGTATTCTTGTCAATGAATACAAAGGTACGGATTTTATTGCTTTCTCATTTACTTATCTTATGTTTTACTTGATGATCCGTGTACGAAATTCGTAATTTTTAAAAGCTTCTGTTGTGCGTTAATTCGATTAATGTTTATGTTTTTATGAAAAACCATACGAATTCCCAACAGTGGTATCAGAGCCATCTCAAGTAACATAATGATAGTATTATTCTTGTATTTATGTCCAGCGTTCTTAAGGTTTCGATTTTTAATAATTAAAAGTGTTTAAACGATCGAAATCAATAATTAAAACGTTTAAGGTTTTGATTTGACTTGGAGAAAATCGACCTAAGGTTTGAAAACCCCATGGTGATTCTCGGCCAACCTTGGAGTTTCTCGGAACTCGGGATTTTGAAACCTTAGTTCGTTTTATTTAGTTGATGTTTGATTGTATAAAAGTGTTTAATTGATTAAAGTCGAAAATTAAACGTTTCGGTTCGCGAAATCAAACCTAGAGATTTCGGCCATGGGTTGAGACCCATGACCTCTTAGTTGTGATGTGGTAGCCGAGGTGATGGAATGTTTGTTCCGTCATGTCGTTTAATTCACGGTTAAACACTTAAACTCGAACGATTAAATTAAATGCGTTAAAATCGAATCAATAAATCAAAAGTGTTTGGTTATTAATGTTTAGACATTTGTGACAAAATATATGTAAATATGTTTTCGGTTTTATAAAATTAAAGTGGAGGCTTTATTAGTTTTTTTTATAAAATTCGCAAATCGGTTTAAATATTATTCGACTCGATAATTAAACGATTAATTGGAATATGGAAATCGAAATAATCAAAGTGAGTTGATTAAAGGCTTCGATTAATTTCAGCTGTCAAAGGGTTTAACACCCTACTTGTTTTTGGTTCATATGGGTTATTGAACCCGAGTATGAGTCGGTTAACTAAGTTGGTTCGTTTCCGTTTTCCGGTAATTCGTCGTTTAAAATAAATCGGTTTTAATTAAAAGTTAAGTTTTAATGTTGAAATCAAAATTAATGGTAATTCTAATTTATAAACTAGATTTAATTTATGCATTTAATATTTAGTTCCATAAAATGCATTATTACATTAAAGAGAGTTTAATTTAAGGATTTTGTTTTCAAATTGATGAAATCGTGACTTTGAGTTTCATGCTCGGTCATGGTATAATGTTTTGAGATTTGATCTCGACATTAACGTTTTTGGTAGAAATCGTTTAAAACTATAAAGAAAAGTTTTTGGTGTTATTTAAAGATGGTCAATTTTCTTTAAATATTTTAAAAGACATATTTTATTGGTAAAATTGTTTATTTAGAAAATTGACATTTTAAATAAAGTTTATTTATTTCTGGAAAGGTGTTTCTATAGAATAATAGTTAATTGATAATTATTTAAAGTAAGTTTAAATTATTTATCAATATTATTTGAAATAATAACTATATTTATTAAAGGTTGTTTAATAAAAGTTTCTTAAAATAGTAAGTTTGAGTTTCAAAGGTGTTTGAATGGTTAATTGAATATTTTAAGAAAAGTATAGTTATGAATCCAAAGATAATGCAAAGATGGAATTAAATTTGAAATTTTTCGGGAAAAAGTTTCTAATTATGGAAAGTGTTCCTAAATTTCGAGTTTACGAACCGTATTTAATTTAAGAACGATATTGGACATGAATACTTCAATTAATGGTAGATTAATTGGTCTTGGAATTATTTTCATGGCATGATGAAAATGAATTCTGGATTATTAATGTGCTTTACTGCTTTATTTATGTTTGTGACATAGCCGAGCCTTGAGACCCCTTGTTTGTGATGGTTGTTTGTTTAATCTCAATGTTTGCTATTTTATTATTGGTTATATTTTTGGGAAGGCATGCGTGCCATTGGAATCCCGGTTTCATGATGTAATCTGTAATAGGTTAGAAAATAGGCAAATGTATTTAGATTAAAATTATGTAAAAATCTTTGCGAAGATGTCCATCAAGAAGGAGGTCATTCATCAATGACGCTCGGAGACATCATCGGATGCTCAGACTAATAGGAGCTGAAAGAGTTCATCCTTCTTGCCTTGTGTGTTGATTTTGTCCCTTAGGTTTTGACTTAATTGGTTTGTCCGTATGACTATCGGAAACCAATTTAGTTACGGCAAGGCTATGTCACCATGTGATTGTATGTTTTATTTCTTTATGCTTTATTTATATCTGCGTGGTTGTGGTGACAAAGTAGATAAATAAAAGAAATCAAAACTACAATCATTTTTGATGAAAAATTAAAGTATTTAAAAGGAAGTTTAAATTCGAAACTTTAATTATTTTGTCAGGTGTTAGATATGACATTTTTATGAAATTAGTTTTTTAAATAAAAGGAGATTTATTTTTAAAATGTCACATGATCAAAGAGTTGAAATTCTTAAAACTGGTACATTAACTGGATTGTTTACCAGAATACGTGGTGTCTAGGACAGTCTTGCTCGGGCTGTGGAATTTCTGAAAGGTTTAGAACCGAAAGGATCCTGCCCGCAGACTAACCTGACTGGCCACTAGTTCTTGGTAAAAGACTGGTTATAAACCCAAATTAAAAATCTGACACAGCACACCGTCCATATAGTGGCACTCACGGTGACCGGTCGTCGTAAGTAGGTTCAGCCTCCGTTGGGTGCTTACGCCGCAAACACGGAGAGCTGTGAGGTGAGCATTGCGGATCCTAAGTGAGACTTGGGCCAGTGACTTGCAGTTGTTATATGGTGTGTGTCAGTGGTGGTTCCTCAGTAAGACTGTTGCCCAAGGTGTGGATGAGATTAAACATGATCAATTTAAGAAATTGAAAATCTCATAAGATCTAAGAGTTGCAAAGGGGTTGTAATTGGTAATAAGTTGCCTGCCTAAGTAGCTTATTCATAAAGGTTCAGCCTCCGTTGGGTGCATGAATGATATCGTCCAATTTGTACATGTTTTATCGGACGATATCTCGTGTTTTACATAGCTTTTTGATTGATTTTCGTCTCAAACCCGATCTTATAGGTTTATGTTGTCTTTTCAGGTGTTGGTTGAATAAATTGGAGTGAAATGAGCTGAAACAACCAGAACTCGGCGAGTTCACACATATACTCGGCGAGTTCCAACAAGAACAGAAAGTCTGATCTGCAAAGAACTCGGCGACTTCTCCTGGCCTACTCGGCGAGTTCATCTGAATCCAGAACCAAATTCCCAACAAGAACTCGGCGAGTTCTTCTACATACTCGGCGAGTACACCTGAAATCTGATAATTTCTGAATATTCCTGATAATTGCCAGATCAAATAGGGAGTCGACAACGCATGAACTCGGCGAGTTCCCTTACCAAACTCGGCGAGTTCCCCCTATTTGAGATCAAATCAGGAGCTGACAGCACATGAACTCGGCGAGTTCTTCCCTAGTACTCGGCGAGTTCTCTCCAGTATACGTTGAGGGGAGCCGCACAAACGTGGTTTGAGTCACTTGCGCCACAATCGATCACAACATGGGAGGAACTTGTTGACCGGTTCCTAATGCCGTATTTCCCTCCCTCTAAAACTGCTCGTTTAAAAAATGATATTAGTAATTTTTTGCAGGAAAGCGAGGAGCCATTGTACGAAGCGTGGGAACGGTACAAGGGACTTTTGAGAAAGTGTCCACATCACGGGTTGGACACGTACAATCAATTTTACACATTCTACACCGGGCTTTTGATTTCAACAAGGCAAATATTAGATTTGAATGCCGGTGGATGTGTAATGGACAAGAAGCCAACCGATGCTTACAAAGCGATAGAGACCGCAGCCACTAACACTCATGAGTGGCATTCTTCGAGGCATAGAGTCGTACGCGGTGCTTTAAAGCATGGAGATGATGTGAGTTCTCTTAAAGAGGAGGTTGCTAAGATGGGTAAACAAATAGTCCAACTTCAAAACCCAAGATTAGCAACTAATGTGTGTCAGTTGTGTGACGATCCTCATACCGCAAATGAGTGCACCAAAAGGTTGACACTTCTTAGTAGACAATCCACCATCAAGTCTATTCAAGAAGTGTGTCAACTTTGTGGAGGACCACACACGTCAAGGAATTGTGGGAATGACGACGCGGAAGAAACCTTGGAAGAAGATGTGTTGTATTCTTACGGGGATAGATTTGATAACCAAAGAGGGAAGCTAGCTTTTCAACCACCACCTCAACAATACTATAATCCCAATGTTGACAATCGGAATCATCCAAATTTCTGATAGCGTCAACCAAATGACCAAGCTCCGGCGGTACCACCGGGATTCGAGGGGGCTAGTTCTTCCAACCCAAACCAAAGAAACAATTCATACCAACCTCGTCATCCAAACACCGCCCAATACCAATCCCGACAACCACATCAACCAACCAACACATCGCAACAACCACACCAAGATACGAATACCACCGCTCCTTCAACCGAAACCAAGCCCACCCTTGAAGATATAGTGAGGGGACAACAAGCTTCCATTCAAAACCTTGAAAAGCAAATGGGGCAACTCACTCAACTACTTCTTGACAAAGAAAGGGGAAAGGGTACATTGCCTTCCAACACGGAAGTCAATCCGAAAGAGCATGTCAAAGCAATCAATTTAAGGAGTGGTAAAATTCTTGAACCTATTTCTAATTCGGTTTCAAATGATCTTGTTGTTGATGATGTGCAGGTTGAACCGGAAGAGGAGGCAACAAAGGACGAGGCACAAACTTCAAGCCCACCAAGTACCGTGCAAGTCCAACCTCCTATCGCAAAAGAAATCCCGATTGCCAAGCCAAAAGCACCTTTTCCGAGTCGGTTAAAAAGGGAAAAGGATGAGGCCCAATTTCACAAATTCCTTGAGCTATTTAAACAATTGCATATTAATCTACCTTTTATTGATGTTATCTCACAAATGCCTACTTATGCTAGGTTTCTCAAGGATATCATCACCAACAAGAGGAAGCTCAAAAGAATCTCGGCTGTGGTTATGAACGAGGAATGCTCGGCGGTGCTTCAAAACAAACTACCTCAAAAGCTAACGGATCCAGGGAGTTTTACTATTCCTTGCCACATTGGTAGTTTAGTTATCACGAATGCACTTGCGGATCTCGGGGCAAGCATAAATTTGATGCCCACTTCTTTATATGAAAAATTGCATTTAGGAGATCCGCAACTGACTAAAATGAGCATTCAATTGGCCGATCGGTCAATAAAGTATCCAAGGGGAGTAGTTAAAAATGTGCTTGTCAAAGTTGATAAATTTGTGTTCCCCGCGGATTTTGTAATCCTAGATATGGAAGAAGATAGCCGTGTACCCCTTATCTTAGGGAGGCCATTTTTGGCCACTTCACGAGCTATAATTGATGTGTTTGATAAAAAGCTTACGTTGAAAGTCGGTAATGAGTCGGTCACGTTTTCAATTGATAAGGTCATGCAACATGCATCATTTACGGATAACACTTGTTACCACGTGCACGCATTAGAAGAAGCTTTTGATTTTGATTTTTCATCTCTTTTGTCATACAACTCCAAGGACATCTACTCAATAGGTGAAGGGAAAAAGATTGTTGATTTTGAAAAATTTTTGGAAGAGTCGACACCATTGTCGACCGTTGATCCACCCCTGTATCCTTTGGATGTTGATTCTGTTTCTCACGATCATAATTCTTGTCGGGTTAAGTCATCTCTTGAAGACCCACCAACTCTTGAGCTCAAAGAGCTCCCAAGCCATCTCGAGTATGCATTCCTTCTTGAGGAGTCTAAGTTGCCGGTTATAATTTCATCGAGTCTTTCGGGCGACCAAAAAATTAGACTCCTCGACATTCTTCGAGCCCACAAAGGGGAAATTGCATGGAAACTTACCGACCTCAAGGGTATTAGTCCTTATTTTTGCACGCATAAAATTTTGATGGAGGAGGACTACAAACCCGTTGTCCAAAGACAACGTCGTTTGAACCCTAATATGATGGAGGTGGTAAAGAAAGAGGTAATTAAGCTTCTTGATTCTGGGTTGATATATCCGATCTCGGATAGCCCTTGGGTGAGTCCGGTACAAGTCGTGCCCAAAAAAGGTGGCATGACTATCGTTCATAACGAAAACAACGAGATCATACCGACGAGAACGGTAACGAGATGGCGAGTATGCATAGATTATCGCAAACTCAACGATGCCACCCGTAAGGATCACTTTCCTTTGCTGTTCATGGATCAAATGTTAGAACGCTTGGCCGGAAATCAATTCTATTGTTTTCTCGATGGGTTTTCGGGATATTTTCAAATTCCTATCAATCCCGATGACCAAGAGAAAACAACTTTCACTTGCCCATATGGAACGTATGCTTATCGCCGGATGCCTTTCGGGTTGTGCAACGCACCCGCCACTTTCCATAGGTGTATGATGGCAATTTTTCATGATATGATTGAGAGCTTTATTGAAGTTTTCATGGACGATTTTTCGGTCTATGGAGACTCATTCGATTCATGCCTAGCAAATCTTGATCGCATGCTTGCTCATTGTGAGGAAACAAACCTCGTTTTGAATTGGGAGAAGTGCCATTTCATGGTACAAGAGGGTATTGTCTTGGGACACAAGATCTCAAGTGCGGGAATTGAGGTAGATAGAACCAAAATTGACACTATCTCGAAGCTCCCTCCCCCCACAAATGTGAAAAGCATTAGAAGTTTTCTCGGTCATGCGGGCTTTTACCGTCGGTTTATTAAGGATTTTTCAAAAATTACACGCCCGATGACCCAACTTCTCGAAAAGGACACCCCGTTTGTCTTTTCCAAAGAATGCCAAGAATCTTTCGAACTCCTCACGGATAAGCTCACACACACGCTCCTATCATGATAGCTCCCGATTGGTCCCAACCTTTCGAGCTTATGTGTGATGCTAGTGATTTCGCCGTAGGGGCCGTTTTGGGCCAACGAGTCAATAATCACTTCCAACCGATTTATTACGCAAGTAAGACGCTAACGGATGCCCAAGAGAATTATACTACTACCGAGAAGGAACTTCTCGCCGTTGTCTTTGCGTTCGATAAATTTCGGTCTTATCTCGTTTTGTCCAAGGCTGTTGTTTACACCGATCATTCGGCTCTTCGGTTCTTGTTTTCTAAACAAGATGCCAAAATCCGTCTTATCCGATGGATTCTTCTTCTACAAGAATTCGACATCGAAATCAAGGATAAGAAAGGAGCCGAGAATCTCGCGGCCGATCACCTCTCCCGTCTTGAAAATCCAAATCTTGAAGGGCTTCATGATTCATCCATCAATGACAAATTTCCGGATGAATCCCTGATGAAGCTAGTTGTTGATTCCGAAGCCCCTTGGTTCGCCGACATTGCCAATTATCTAGCTTGCGGTATATTGGTCAAAGGCATGTCGTTCCAACAAAAGCGAAAGCTTCTCTCCGATTGCAAGTATTATTTTTGGGAGGATCCTTTCCTTTTTCGAGTTGGCGCGGATCAAGTGATTCGCCGTTGTGTGTTTGGCAAAGAGTGCCAAGAAATACTCCATCACTGTCACATTGGACCGACCGGTGGTCATTTGGGACCAAATAACACCGCCAAAAAGGTGTTCGATTCTGGTTTCTATTGGCCGACCATTTATAAAGATTCATACTCCATGGTCCAAACTTGTGACCAATGTCAAAGATCCGGAAACATCTCCAAACGAGATGAAATGCCCCAAAATCCTATTCAAATTTGTGAGGTCTTTGATGTTTGGGGGATCGATTTCATGGGGCCGTTTCCCCCTTCTCGTGGCAACAAGTACATTATCGTGGCGGTTGACTATGTCTCCAAATGGGCTGAGGCTCAAGCCATGCCCTCAAACGATGCCCGAGTTGTACTAAAGTTCTTGAAAAAGCTCTTCTCCCGGTTTGGTGCTCCTAAGGCCTTGATTAGTGATCGTGGGACACACTTTTGTAACTCCCAAATGGAAAGGGCTTTAGCTCGATATGGTGTGAAACATCGCACCGGCACTTCATATCACCCACAATCAAGTGGGCAAGTCGAGGTCACGAACCGAGGATTGAAGAGAATATTGGAGAAAACGGTTGGAAACAATCGTAAGGAGTCGTCCGATAAGTTGGATAACGCACTTTGGGCATTTAGAACGGCTTTTAAAACTCCAATCGGCACCACTCCATTTCGTTTGGTATATGGGAAATCTTGTCATCTTTCCGTCGAGATTGAGCATAAGGCGTTTTGGGCCTTAAAAGAATGCAATCTTGATCTTCCCTTATCCGGTGAGCTACGAAAGGCTCAATTGCTTGAATTGGATGAATTACGACTCCAAGCTTACGAAAATTCAAGCATTTATAAGGAAAAGACCAAGAATTTTCACGATGCTCATCTCAAGAATCGTTCCGACATCCGTGAGGGGGACCGGGTTTTGCTATTTAATTCTAGATTGAAACTTTTTCCCGGAAAGTTGAGATCTCGGTGGTCCGGCCCTTACACCGTCCATAAGGTATTCCCGTATGGCACTTTCGAATTGCTTGATCCTAACGGCAATGAAACCTTTAAAGTGAATGGCCAACGGTTGAAAAAATACTTCGAAAATTCGGATGTTGTTGGTGAGGATGTCGAAGCCCTCACATTGTTGCGCATCGAAAATTAAATAGTGGAGGCCGAGTCAAGCTTAAGACTCGAGGTTAAATAAGCATGTCCTTCGGTTATGTTCATTATTGTTTCGTTTCTGCTTTCCCGTGTGTTCGTTGTTGAAAAAAAAAAAAAGGTTGTTTTTGTTGTTTGGTTCTTTTTGTTTATTTTTTATGGGTTTAGAGGCGCAGGCCACCATGAACTCGCCGAGTTCACCAAGATACTCGCCGAGTTCATAGCCTGATGGACATTCTGAAATTCGGTGAACTCGCCGAGTTCTATGGGCTTACTCCCCGAGTTCGTTTTGAAATCAGTATACTGTAATAAGGGTGTACTCGCCGAGTTCAGGCCCATACTTGCCGAGTATGTGGACCTGAACTGACGCCTTTTCGATGCTCTCTGGAAAAAAAAAAATTTTAAAATTTTTTAATTTAATTGTTTTTGGTCAGATAGAGCATCTCGAGGCTTGCCGTCTGACACCCTGACAGGAACTCGCCGAGTTCTCGGCCGCTCATAACCCTAATTTCAGTTTTTTTATCACTTTTTGAAAAAAACCTCTCTATCTCCTCCTTTCTTCTCTCTCGCCGACAGCCACCACAACCCACCACATTTCTCCGTTTTTGGCTAGTTTCTCCCCAAAATCTTCGTAGTTTTGTTTCCCTTTTGTCAAATACAAGTGTTAGAATCATTTTCGGGTGTTTTTGGATCATTTCCGCCATCCTCCGCCACCGCCTCGCCGGAATTCCGCCGGATTTTCTACAAATTCTACTTCTCCTCCATTTCATATCTATATCTTGGTACATTCCTTGTTCCTTGTAACGAAATTTCAAGAATTTCTCATGGTAATTTTTATTTTGTTTTATTTTCTTTCTTTTTAGTGTATTTTTGTTGAATATTCATGTTAATATTTTACATTCTTGTGTTGTGTTGTGCTTAGTTTATAATTTTCTTGCTAGTTGGTGCACTTTTATTTTCTTATGTTAGTTTATATGTTTAGATTTTAGGAATTTTCTGGTAGATCTTGCATTTTTTGTATGTGTTAGGTAATTAACTTTTATGGTTATTTTTAGTTGTGTAGTAGTTTAGTTTAATGGTTTTATTTTTTAAGAGTTTCTTATAATTTATGTGTTTAGCAATTTTAAAGTTTGTGTGTTTAGACTAGTCATTTTTTTATTTTTGTTCGTTAATTGTTAGTTGATAATTTGGTAATTATTGTCAACTTGCAAAATTATCATGTGTCTTTTCATTTATGTTCTTGTAGATCATTTGTGTTTTTCAAAATTTCATGTTTTCAAGTTCACATTATTGAGCTATGTTTTTCTACGTGTTTTTGCATGCAAGTATGTTTTGTCGTGTAGCTATTTATAGGTTGTATCTTTTGTCGTCTAGTGCTGCATGCATAGTTTCTTGTTTCAGTGATTAGTTTATTTTTGTTTAGCTTTCTGTGCATTGTGATTTTTATTTTTGTGGATAGCTTCTTCTTATTTTAGTTTGTTTTTGCATGAGAGATCACTTTGGGATTGCCAATTGGAAAGACATATGTCTTCTTGCTTTTCACGCATGATATGTTGATTGAGTCTTGTAGTTGTAGTTATCTCGGTTCTTTTGTGAGATGTCGTGATGTAGTCCCAAAAATAAGTGTGGGAATGGTTGTGCTAAATGCTGTGGTTTTCTTTAGCCCTTCATAATTTTAATGCTAAAGTGTTGCTCAAATTCTCACCCTCGCTCCTCCATTATGATACAGATATGTCTGGCGCACCAAAACGTGGTCGAGCTAGTACCTCTTGCCAACGGGCACCCTCCCCGGATTCGGACTCGGGCAACGAGGAAATACAAGTGCGGATGATTTATAACCCCAATCATCTGTATTTGACTTTCTCTGGGGTCCCGAATGCACAAAGGCGGGAATATCGGGAGCTGCTTCTTAGCCTGGCGAGTCGAGAACTCGACTCAGGGAGGTACTTGAATTGGGACTTCCTGGGTCGGGTTCAATGCGATCCGCCCCATCCTAACCTCCCAGAGCGATTGGAGGCCACGTTTTCTGTAGTGCAAGGAGGGTTCACGTCCCGGGCCTGGTTTAATCTGGTCAATATCAGAGTGCCCGTATATGCCGAGTTGTGCCTAGAAATCTTCTAGACATATTCTTTTAGCGAGGCCTTCACTAATATGAAGGCCCGGGACACCGTCCGTTTTCGGCTCGGGGGAGCGAGTCGCGCTATGTCTGTTCTAGATCTGTGTCGGCGTTTGGATCTTTACTGGGATTCAGATGTCCGAAACCCGGATTTTGTCGACTACCGGCCTGTCTGTGGGGATTAGGAAGGCTCCGGCAACTTTTGATTATGCAGGTTTCTGGGGCGATATCGCCTTGGGTAACTACAGTGTATCCCGGGCCTACGAGTCCAAGCTTCGCGACCCCTTCCATCGGCTTCTTCATCGATTCATCACTGTAGACGGCTTCGTTCGGAAGGAGGGTCAGGAAAAAATTACAAAGCCTGACATTTGGCTCCTTTACTCCCTTCTTCATCCGGAAGAATTCATGTCCCTCCCTTACCAGTTGGCGGTGTATTTTTTGCACGTCGCCACGGGTCGCACTGGAGGCTGCGCCGTATGCGGCGGGCGGTTTATTACCCGCCTGGCTCAATCGTTCAATTTGCTAACCCCCTCGGTGCTCCGAGGGCTCAGAGAGAGCGATCCGGCGGGAGACACGGACGAGTTATACTTCCGGCGAGCCAAGGTCTCGCAGATGCCTCTGGGACGCGAAGAGCTGATACTGATATGCCCGGTCCTTCCCCCGAACTATGTTCCTCCCCCGCGACAGCAACAGCAGCAGCAACAGCAACAGCAGCCGGAATCATCCCAGTCATCTGCTCTGGCAGAACCTCAGCAACACCGACCACTTCGGGTCGGTGTATAATCAGCAGGTCCAAGAGACTGGACGTTACTTGCAGCATATTCAGACGTCCGTGGATAGTCTCTTTAGTGTTCAGCCTCCCGAGTACCAGCTGCAGCAGCCTCCGGCCCCGTCCCCATATCAGTATTATCCTTACATGCCATGGTACGCTCGCCAGTATCCCCCGCCGCCACCCGAGGATGACTGACTCCCACTTTTGTTGCTTTTTGTTGACAGACTTGTATTTGATTCCCCCTTTTTTTATTTGGTTATCTGTACTATACGGGCGTGATGCCCTTGAACAATTTTTCTTTTTCTGCACTTTGTTATTTAATTTACTTGCCAGTGCTTTTACTTTTTCTATTGTTACTAATGCTTAGGTTTGTAATTTCTTCTCTTATGGTTGTTTAATATTCTTGTTTATGCTTGTCTTGCGTTATATTTCTTTCTTGCACAGATTTTGTCCAAGTTGGTGCGCCTTCCGGTTCATCACTTCTCGAGTTCTCCCTTCTTGCAATTCAGGGAGATTTCTCGACCCACTTGCTTTTATCCTTGCTTTACTTGCTCTTTTACTTGTTTATTACATTGAGGGCAATGTATTCTTTTCAAGTCTGGGAATAATCGAACCATTGATGGTTCTCGAGTGATTCTTATGTCAAGCATTTCTATAGTTTATCACACATCGCATCTTTTGTTAGAATATAAATCTTGTGGCATTTCTTACTTATTTGTTCATATTTTTAGGCAAAAAAAAAAATTTGAGTTCCATTTAAGCATGTTTAGGGATAAAAGAAATTCATTGTTAAAAGGTTTGTTTTCAAAATTAGCATGACTTGCACATTTTAACCCAACTCATAACTTTCATTCGTTAGCGTTTGTGCCTTATTGAGCTTTAAGCATATATTATTTAGGTGCTCACAATTCGTTTGGTTTTATGTGTGATATTGTCGGTTGTTGTATGCATGTTAGAACTTGCTCCTGCGATGCATCTCGGAAACACAATGATCAAGTTTTAGGCGGTTGTATGATAGAGGTATTTAGGAAGCCTTTCTTTTGGTTTCCATTTCCTTCTCCAATTTTATTTTTTCCCATAATTTCTTTCCTAACCCAATTGTCGTTAATTCAAGAAAAGAGCGTATGTCTTTATTGTTGAGGTGGCCGTTGTTAGGTTATTGTGGACAAAGTCCACGTTAAAAAAAATATATATCCAAAGAAAGTATAGCAAATAAGAAAGTCTCATAGAGACATTTGCTAAATTATTGTCAAGATAGAAGTATCTAATCTTTTGTTCGCCATTTGTTGGAAAAGAAAAGTTTTCCGGTTCGAGCCGGTTCTCGTGTTTTAGCCGCTCTCTTTCTTTTCTTTCAACTTTTTCCCTCTTTTCCTTTCCCTTTTTAAGCCCTCTTGATTTTCGCTTATTTCTTGATCGGGTGTTGTAGATTTGAGGTTCTAGCAAGCTTAAGTTCATGCATATTGAAATTTGTTACAATTGAGAGACTTTGTCAACCTAAACACGAGGGTTGAGTGTTCAGTTAGTGAGTTTCTGCCATGTTTATTTTGTTCTCAAAAAGTTTAGTATGTTTAGCTTCTATCCCTACTTTATGTTTTAAATGGTTCATGAAGTTATTTTTGTTTCCCTAGCTGTGTGCTCGGATAAGTTGGAAATGCCTTAGGATTTTCATTCTTTGTCAAAAGTGTCGAGTTTTTATGCGTTCTCAATTTTAAGTCTATCTTTATGCTTGTGTAAGAATTGCTTGAGGACAAGCAAAGGTTAAGTGTGGGAATGTTTGATATCGTCCAATTTGTACATGTTTTATCGGACGATATCTCGTGTTTTACATAGCTTTTTGATTGATTTTCGTCTCACACCCGATCTTATAGGTTTATGTTGTCTTTTCAGGTGTTGGTTGAATAAATTGGAGTGAAATGAGCTGAAACAACCAGAACTCGGCGAGTTCACACATATACTCGGCGAGTTCCAACAAGAACAGAAAGTCTGATATGCAAAGAACTCGACGAGTTCTCCTGGCCTACTCGGCGAGTTCATCTGAATCCAGAACCAAATTCCCAACAATAACTCGGCGAGTTCTTCTACATACTCGGCGAGTACACCTGAAATCAGATAATTTCTGAATATTCCTGATAATTGCCAGATCAAATAAGGAGTCGACAACGCATGAACTCGGCGAGTTCCCTTACCAAACTCGGCGAGTTCCCCCTATTTGAGATCAAATCAGGAGCTGACAGCACATGAACTTGGCGAGTTCTTCCCGAGTACTCGGCGAGTTCTCTCCAGCCTATAAAAGGAAGATTCTGCTCATTTATGAAGGGTGACGAATTTTTTATCAAAAATTTCCATACATATTCTCTAATTTCTTGAGGAAGAAGGAAGGCAAAGGAAGACATCTACTTGGAGTTTTGTTTCAAAGGATTGCATCTTCATCATCATACGTCATTAGGGGAGTTTTTCGTGTAATTAAGTTTATCTTAATATTTGAAATGCTTGCTTATTTTATGATGGTGTTTTACTCCATTAGCATGGAGTAGTTTTGGTATGTATTCATTTGGGTAGCAAACCCTAGACATTGGATGATTTATATTTGTATGTAATCGGATGATATATCGAAGTTTGCGTATTTTGAATGAAAATCTTGTTATTATGTTTAGACTTGTTAAACTTGCTATGAATGCTTTATTATTTCCATAACGAGAGTTCGAAATAGTTGGTATTTGTTTTTGATAAACCAAACACCTTGGTGAAGTTGAATCTGTTGGGTACAATTCATAATAGAGTTAAAAATAATTTTATTGTAAAAGTTCAGGGGTTGTTTGTGTAAATACTCAATACTTTGTATTGTGTATAAATAGGAGTGTATGTGTACTGTTATAAATTTTGAAGAATACACATACACGGATTCTGATTGAGAGAGAAAAGTATTGTGCAAGTCACCAAGAACATCAATGTAGTATTCTCTCATCTCAATCTAAGCATTCGATTTTATGTGTTGATAATAATTGTTCATATGAATTGTGTTTAATGTTGTATGAATTGCATGAAATATGAATTCACAATTGGTATCAGAGCCTAATATGGCTGAATTTGAGTGAATTTTGAATCTGAAATCGTTTTTTTTAGAACACTGTTATATTCATTTTTTTTGAAAATCTGAAAATCAATTGAGGATTTTGATTCTGTGGATGAAATGATCTGAATTTTGGATCGAAGGTGTGAAATTTAAAGGCGAATCTGATGATATAAACATCAAATATTATCTCAAAACACACAGAATTTAATTGAGAAATTTCAGATTTTTTGAAAAAGTGTGTGTTCTTGAGGTTTTTGGTCGATTTTTGGTTTTTAATCGAGAATTAGCCAAAGTGATTTTACAAAAGTTGTTTCTGCTATTAAAACGAACCCTCGAAATCAATTTGAGGTCAAATCATGGATTTTTGTTGAAAAAGTTCGAATCTGATCTTGTTTTTGTTGAAAAATGATAAAACTCGGGCATAACTATATTCATAGTGTCATTCGAGTTTTATAAAAAAAGGCATTCGAGTTTTATAAAGAAGACATTCGAGTTTTATGAAAGCTTCATTCGAGTTTGCTGAATGCTTCATTCGAGTTTGCTGAATGCTTCATTCGAGTTTGATATATGCTTATTTCGAGTTTGATAATACATTCATCGAGTTTCATGCCTTATGATTCGAGTTTTAAGCCTTAATCATTCGAGTTTCATGTTTAATTGATCGAGTTTCAAGCTTAATTGATCGAGTTTAATACCTTCTTCATATGAGTTTCATTCTTGTTCATTCGAGTTTCATATTCAATCATTCGAGTTTTATACTTATTCATTCGAGTTTGGTGATTCTTTATTCGAGTTTGAGTCTTCATCAATCGAGTTTGGTTCTTATACATTCGACTTTCATCCAATATCATTCGAGTTTTGACTATTTGACCTTTGCTGCTTAAATTGACCATAACTTTTGACTGGAACATCGTTAGAAGGCCTACTATACGCCAAATCGAAGCTTGAAATGAGATCTACATTTCTAGAACAGGCATAGCCGGTTCGGTAAATTTTCGAGGCCCAATTCCACTCCAGAAAAAAGTTACGGGCAATTTTATGTAGAAAAGCTGAAATTTCAACGTCAAAAAGTCATTTCAGAGCTGATTTTTCACAAGTTATCATTTTCAGATATAATTCTCAAAGTTTTATCAGAATTCACTCATTTTTCCATAAAAGATCTTGGAAGTTCATTTTTCTGTAATTCATAATGGTGTTTGAACAATTTTCAAAGTCTGAGCTGATTGCCAAACTTACTGAATCTGAAAAAATTCGTAAGAACAATTACGACATTCTCGTTCAGTTAAATACTGATAAATATTTGGCGTTACGTGACGTAAAAATACTGAATGAAGAAATTCAAAGCTTAAAAGAAAAACAAAACTCTGAGAGTTGTGATTATCAATTGAATATATCTGAATTACTTAAAGAACTTGATGAGCTGAAACAATAAAATTTTCAGAATGCAACTCAACTGAAATATCTTTTGCCTGAAAGATCTGATCTTTACAAGAAAGTTCAGGATCTTGAAGATACACTTTGTAAGACAAAACCAACTGATCAGAATTGTATTTTAAACAAAAATGAAGAAATTTTTGCCCTTCAACAAGAGTTGTCTTTAACTAAAGATTTGATTGAGAAGGAAAGACATGAGTTCTTACTTAAAGAACAAGACTTTAAATCAAAATCTGAATTGTTTGAAGATGAAAGACAAATGTTCTTAATCAAAGAACAATCTTTTAAATCTGATTACCAATCATTTAATCATGATAGAAATTCAAATTTAGTCATTATCAAAAGTTTGGAAGATCAGATACTTCATCTTACAAAACAATTACATGTGTTTACTTCATCAACTGAGTCAAAGGTTAAGACCCCTTCTTCAGTGTGTTTAAAATCCAATGTTGATCACTCTGGTTTGTCTTCTGAAAGTGAAGTGAATCTAACTAACTCTGCTAAGTTTGATTCTTCTTCAGATCTTAAACTTAAGTATCTGTTAAAGATACACAGCGGCAAAGATAAAATTGTTGAACAACTTCCGGTCAAGATTTACACCGGTGAATCTTCGAAGTCAAATTTTCTTAAAGTTTCTGAAAATACTGGTCATTCTAATCAGAAAACATTTTCACAGAAAAATACCAAGTATTATCAGAAACAGGCAAGAACCGGACAGTTTTTCAAAAAGAAGAGTTCGCAAAAGTCTGATCATTCAAATTCAAGTTTCTTTAGAAATTCAGATATTCAATTTTCTCATACTCAAAGAAATTTGTTTTCTGCTTTTGAAAGAGAAGCTGATAGTTATAACTTGCAATGGGTACCTAAACCCAAGTACAAGTGGGTACCAAAACCTGTTTTGAAATGGGTACCCAAGAGCGCTAACAAGTCTGGATCCAAATCTGTTTGGATACCAAATACATCTTAAATTTTACAGGTTATAGGTTTCTTATCATTTCAGATAAGGACCCATTCTTCATTTCAAAAGGCTCTTGATTACATCAGATCAAGACCCGTGTTTCAACTCAAGATGTTTTTTAGTCATATCAGACTAGAACCCGGTCTTCATTGGAAATTGGATTTTGTACTTCTCAGTACATAACTCAAGATAATGGTTTTCAGTTACTTCAGACTGAAACCCGAGCTTTTGCGACATATGGATTCTAATCATTTTAGATTTAGAACCCGAGTCTGAGAGACAAATCTTACTGGAATTCCTACCCTGAATTCAACTCTGAAGCTGAAATTGACAAAGAGGGAGTTTTTATTTTTATAATTTTTTGCTCCTGATTTAATTTTTCTGAGTTGACTAACTTTGTGTGCTTATTTCAAGGGGGAGTTTCAGACGCACTTTGACGATGACATTTTTTAAAACCGTGTGTGATTTTTTACGAAAATATTTGATACACACGTAAAAAGAGTTTTTGAGCTGAAAAGCAAAATATTTTCATTTTTTTTTCTGATTCTCTGAATCTCTCATTGAGATTAATTGATCTAATCTCTTTGATGTTCATTATCTCATTTCTTCTGAGATTCTCTTTGTTACAATGCTTCCAGTTTATAATGGATTCTCTTTGTTATCTCCCAAGTGCTAATTCTTTCAAGAAAATCTGGTTCTTTTCATTTCATATATCAGATTTTCTATTTTGTTATGATATCTCCCATATTCTTGGAATATAATCTCTCCGATATCCCTTGAGCTTCAAAGCTGAAAATCTTTCTGCTGACTTCGATTATGCACCAATCTGAGTGATAGGCATAAATTTCGCTTCTATGGTCTAACCAGAACCGGAAGACCTACCCAAGGAGCAACCCATCTATAGTTTGTGTGGGTGAGGGTTCTTTAGGTTTATTAGTTGAGAAGTGTCAGTTATCACGGGATACTGACAGGGTCAAGCAGAGGTAAAATGTAAATGAAAGGGATATTAAAAGGAGATGGTGGTCCATCAGATCATGCTTTTCTTATAAAGCTGACTGAATTTAATTCTGAAAAGTGAGCTGGAGGGAGCTAGGTTGAAAAATGCTGAGAGCTGAGAGTTGAGAAAGGATTTGAAGAAAAGATAATCCTATCCTACACTGTGTCTGCTGGGTAAACCACATAATCTATCAAGCCCTAGGTGACTTGATATTGAAAAAGACGTCATGGACCCAGTGACGCATGCACTTAACCCAACCAACTGCTCAGTTATCTCTCAAAAGATTTCTGTTTCAATAATCACGGAGATATAACACATTTCTATCGATATATCATTTGGATATTATTGATATTGAAACAAGGAAGACAGTTGCTCCGGTCTCCAATTTCATTTGATGCACATTGTGTCTAGAGCTGATTATATACACTTTTAGGATACATCGAGTCTCACAGTCTGTGTGACTATAAACTGCTAGTCCAAAGTGACTAAGCTGGAACAAATATGAGTGATTCTTTCATGATAAAGGATTTCACGATGACTATTTGGAAATCCTACCAGTGTTAACATCATGCCAGCGCTGAAAGTAGGTCACATAGATTTTGTCTATTGTGCAAACAGGAATCCTATGTGGACCTGGACTCGTTTTCTCACAAAATGAATGTGTTTCATTTTCCCCAAAGTTGTAAAGCTTTGTTTTTGTTCTAAAAAGATATAGTATCATTTCGAGGGGGAGTGAACTTTTTGAGGGGGTGAGATAAATCTGTTTTGTATAGGGGGAGAGATATCAGTTTAATGGGGAGAAAATCAATTTGTAATAATTTCTGAGTTGTAATTGTTGTTGTATTTCTTCTACTGTAATTTCATTGAATTCATGTTTCTGAAGTTTTTGCATGATGTTCATAATTTTTATGATCATCATGAGGGGGGGAAAAGCTCAATTTCAGAAACAACTGTTGAGTAGTTTGAAATCAACTGAAGGCAATTGCTACATAATCTCAAGACAATTGATCAAGGAAGAGATTTAAAAGCTATTCATGATCCAAGGGGGAGTGTGCTTACAAGAAAAGAGAAGATCAGAAAAGAAGAGATGTGAAAATCAGAGTGAGACAATAAAGAAGAAGATTTTATCAGAAGATTCAGAGATCAAAGAAAAGAAAAAGATTTAAGAAAAGAATCAACCTGAAAAGAGAACTTTAATTGAAAATTGTTTTCATCTCTAAGGGAAAGATTGTTGGGTACAATTCATAATAGAGTTAAAAACAATTTTATTGTAAAAGTTCAGGGGTTGTTTGTGTAAATACTCAATACTTTGTATTGTGTATAAATAGGAGTGTATGTGTACTGTTATAAATTTTGAAGAATACACATACACGGATTCTGATTGAGAGAGAAAAGTATTGTGCAAGTCACCAAGAACATCAATGTAATATTCTCTCATCTCAATCTAAGCATTCGATTTTATGTGTTGATAATAATTGTTCATATGAATTGTGTTTAATGTTGTATGAATTGCATGAATTATGAATTCACAGAATCTTTCTACTAGAGATGGTGAAAGACTAGGTTTAATCGGTGTTTTCATAATAATAAGAGGGGATTTATATTTTTATGAAATGAATTTTATGTATTTGGTTTTTAACCGAATAATCTTTCAAATGACGTAAACTTGTTGTGAACATTCGGATTTGCATAACTCAAGGTTTGAACATTTAAAATAGGTTTTCGTGTTCACGTCGTGAGTTATGGGATTATTGTGCTATAGTGAGAGATCTATATTGCTAGATGATCATTGTTCATATGTTAAATAATCGATATTGTATTCATGTATAAGAGATTTGAGTGGATATGATATTGGTTGTTATGATAAATTAGTATCAAACATAACTTAGAGATTTGTGTGTTTGTTGCTTTGGAATCATAACTAGTATATATCTGATTTGCACGTTAAATTGTTCATCCGATGTTTAGGGGGAGTGATCCCATTTGATTACATGTTTCCTTTTATAAAAAATCTTAGTATTTAATTCCTTAGGATTGTGTGTGTAGTTTTGATAAATCTTTAGTCATTAATTTAGTTTATTCATAGTTTAAACCAATTTAAATACATAGCTAATTATTAATCGACGACTTATTATCATCATTCCACCATATTGTCCCTGAGTTCGATACCCGGACTTACGTAAGCTATACTAGTATACGATATGTGATACTTGCCTATTTGTCCGCTAGTTTTAGTTTATTTATTTCCATTTCTTAATTAAAATTAAGGTGTGCTAGCGGCACATCAATGAATAAATAAAATGGTTCTTAGGATTAATAAATCATTTTCTAAATTTTGGTTTATTGATTTATTAATGGTTAATCAAAAACTAATTTTTGGAAAATTGTTTAAGATGGAAAAAGACAGAGGTAGAAGCGGTTTAATAATAACAATGACAATAACAGTAACAACAACAATGATAACGTCAATATCCTTTCCTCCTATTGAAAATCCTCCCTAAAAGCGCAAAATTGCTACTTTGAGGACCATTCGGGAAATGGAAAGCTCAAAAGAAGCAATTCCTGATCTGGGAATAAGATCTGACTAATGTTTTGAGTACAGAGTGAAAGTCGTATGTTCTGGAAAGGGCACCAGGACCTGCTCCTGCAGAGACTGCTACAGTTGAGGAGAGAAATCTCCACAA
This sequence comes from Centrapalus pauciflorus, assembly GCA_020465985.1. Classification (NCBI taxonomy): domain Eukaryota; kingdom Viridiplantae; phylum Streptophyta; class Magnoliopsida; order Asterales; family Asteraceae; genus Centrapalus; species Centrapalus pauciflorus. The sequence goes on along the minus strand of JAANYP010002013.1, from coordinate 64,570 downwards.
GAAGCACTCTGAGGATTCAGAAGATGTTGCCTGTCTAATGCTAGCGACCATGACATCTTAGTTGCGGACTAACCTTATGGACGTCTCAGCTTGCCAGATGTATCGCTGGCTAAAGGATATGTTCCAGACTCAAGCTCGGACTGAGAAAGATATACGACTAGGGCTCTGAGCTCCTGCAGAATGGCAGAAGGAACTATTAGACCCCATTTGCTGAAGACGAAAGGTTATTTGGATCATCTTAGCAAACTTGGGTATCCCATGACACAGGACATGACCACGAAACTAATTCTCAATTCGTTATTGAAGGAAGTTTAGCAATTTGTAATTTGTTACAATATGCAAGGAGAAGATGATTAGTGGGCTGCATCAGATGCTATAGACTGCTGAGGGAATGATTAAGGAGAGTAGATAGGGAAAGAGACGGAAGGGAAAGTAAGTTTCCAAGCCAGAGGTTAAAGCTAACAAGTAGTTAAAACCTAAAACCAGAGAAGTCAATTCCAAGGATGATGTATTCTTTGAGTGCTAGGAAACTGGGCACTGGGAAAGGAATTGTCCCAAGTACTTGGAAACGGTCAAGGTTGACCGCATTGAGACTTCGTGTATCTGAATCAGTCATTTCTATTGTTCTTGGATATGTGATACCCAATTGAACAAAGTTTCATGCATAATGTCTGCAATGACTAAATGAAGTGAAAAGAGATGACATATTCAGTGGGAGCATAGAGACATCTTAGAGAATACTCTGCTGGACACTAATTTTCATGTCATCAATAGTTTATCATGGTGTAGTATACAATAGTTGAATTTCTTGCAAGTATATTTGGGACAAATAAAGAATTTTTTTTTGGAGTTGAAAATTTATTGCTTGAAATTCCTATTATTTAAGATTACTAAACCATGATTATAGACTATTGATTCAAGTAGAGCTTGAATAGTAACTTGTCAATGGAGATTGGACAAGCTAGTAGTCATATTCAGATAAAAAGGGTTACCATGTTGTTGTGTAAATTGTTCAAGTGTTCAAATGCAGTTTCATTGAACTTGTTAATTCTTGAAAGTTAGTTCAAGAGATTATATGGGTTGGATAGTCATCCGTGATTATGTAGAAACTAATAAAATGCAGAATTAAATGTAAAGGAGTTACATGGAGGTTAATTCACTTCACTTGTCAGAAACAATTAAAGACTTGATAAGTCAACATGTGAAATGTATACAACTTGTGTGATGGTTAGTCAAGTAATAGCCTTTGAGTTGTTTAAACACTCGTCGGCAAGCTTGACGGAATACCACAACGAAATGTTGTCGATAACCAGATTCTGGTGGTTATAGATACATATCACAAATGTTGAACACAATGTTATTAAAGATATCTTGTTAAGATATAGATAAACCACATACTGTCATATTCAAGAATAAACATCTAAACGTATCACTAGTAGCAATTAATCTGAATTGCTAGAGCTCCTAAATTTCAATCCTGGTGTCTTTATGAGTGATTTACCAGTTCCTCTAAAGATAATGGATATAAATTTGTAAGGAGATTCAGACTGGATCTGAATAATATTACAAGAAGTTGTAATAAAGAACTAGTGTAATTTTTCAAAGGTAAACGGTAATGGAAGTTAAGTCAGTTAACTAGAGAACACTCCCACTAAGATCATGTCTGAAATTAAATTTTCGATAGATCGTATTACCGTTACATTTGATAAAGGAACAGTAGCATCAAATTAATGGAAGTCATGTTGTGTTTATTGAGATAAAGGAGATCAACATGATATCTTTAATGTCGTTCTATTTTGCATGTTTTAGAAATCCAAGAATAAATTTGAAGTTATTCTAAAACTATTCCATAGCTGCTTGTTATCGTGGAAACCACAATGAGAATTAAAAGGCTACTGTGGTTTTTGGTTGATATTCATGGGTGATGAATATAGCAAAGGTTGAACCAAATTCACAGGTATTTGTTGCGAACAAATATTGGATTGACCCACCGATTGAGACCACTTTGTGGATCATAGTCATGAGTCGTCTAAAAAAGGTAACCCTTAGTACCTGAGATGTCTACGTACTTTAGTGCGGGTGCTGCTGTACATTTGGTCTAACCAAACGTCATCCGTAACTGGGTGATCATAACGGTTCGAGGCTGGTTGCAGTGGGAGTCGTGCTGGAGGCCTATATAGTCAAGATGGGATTTGCACCTTCTTTTAACTAAGAATAGATATTTCTGGGCCCCTCGGCGATCGATACTGACAGAAATGCATGGCCATGCTCGGACAGAACAGATGTATTTAAATTTGTCTGTTTCAGTTCAGTATGAGATCAGGGAGTCGAGAAACATAATCGTGTTTGCTATGGTTGATCTAATCCATGCCTAGGCTTTCACATTGAAATATCGCGATGCATGGGATATAACCTAAGTTTATTTTCGGAAGGCTATTTCAACAAGAATGCCCGAATGGGAGTCAGAGTTTTTATGACCTTGGTTGCCTAAAGTGTCTAGCCATGACCTCCTTTAGGCGCATGCTGCACGACAGTATGTCGTCTTACACAAGTGGGAGTATGTTAGTATATGGTGTGTAAAGATGACATTACTACTGCATCATGACTGATTTCATAAAACACTTGAGGGTCACACCGATGAGCACAACTGAACAGATGCAATTAAACTATTAAATAAATAATATTGGATATTATTTATGACATGAAATGATCTTTGTGATTAAATTAATGGATGATTAATTATATCTCAAAGTACGGGGACTATAAGTGCAATATTGGATATTGTAGTGATTTAATTGTCATTGGATGATAATTAAATAATTATCTAGTCTTTTATTTATTATTGGATATTAAATAAAAGATTGATTTATTTGAATTAGAATTATCATCTATCTATACTATATATAATAAGAAAACCACTTGGAGTTTCTGGACCATTGGATGGAAAGAAATCAATGATCCAGATTAATGACAACTCATAATTATTTATGAAATGTCTCTTATACCCTTAATTAAAATCAATAATTACACATATGTCATTTTTTAATTCATTTTCCAAATTTACTAACTTAACTTAATTACATTAAATTTTGATTTTAATTTTTTCATTAATGAATTAATATTAAATTAATACTTACTTAAAATAAATATGTGTCATTATTATCCTTAATGATCATAGTTAAATTCAAATGTAAAAATTTGGATGTAAATGTAGAAGTGTAGTAAATAAAGTTAAAAAAATTTTGTTAATTATTTTGCTAACAATATTTAAAATTTAATTGATAAAACTTCAATTGTGAATATGATAAATTTTGATTGTTGATTTTCAGATATTCCATTTTTTATATTTTATCATTTTGAAAATATATACACATTCACATAATTGAAGTTTTTTGTTTCTTACATTCATATTTTATATTTGAAGTTAATAAAAATTTAAAAAAACATTTTTTGCAAACACATATTAATAATTTTTAATAATAAAATATAATAATATTTTTTTTTAATATCAAACAATTAAGTATTTTTTTTTATCTTTAATTTAACTATCTTTCAATTTTTTTATTTTAATTATATATAAATTTAATAATAATTTATTAAAATATAAAAAATGTGTATTTTCTAAATCAACCCATGTAATACATGAGTTGATTAACCTATATATTATAATAAAACAAAACAATTCATGTCATACGTCACTTCTACAATACAAGAAAATTTTATTTTTTCACATCTTTTTCCAAATTTAACAACTAACTTAATTGCATTAAATTTTGACTTTATTTTTTTCATTAATTAATTAGTAATAAACTAGATTTTGTAACATTTAAAATTAATGTTTACCTAAAATAAATATCTATCATTATTATCCATAATAATCATAATTAGATCCAAATATAAAAATTTGAATTAGTTGTCGAAATTATTATTATTATGTATAATAAAGGAAAACATCAAATGTCACGTGTCACCTCTACGTTCACCAAAAAGATAATTACAACTTATAAGAAATAAAAGATAAATACAATTTAATATTTTTAATAAAGATAAATATACTTTATTTTCTAATCTGTAAATAATAAAAAAGAAACACAATTATTATTTTTGTATGTTTTTATTTTTACTCATATACATTTTATATAAATAAATTTAATTAAAAATATCCACGTAATACGTGGGTTATAAACTAGTTATTAGATAATTGGATGGATAATTAATAACAAATAAATAGAGATAACTATAAATAATTATCTAGTCATTTATATATTATTAGATAATATATAATAGATAAATATTATTTAATAGATATATATTTATAGAGATAATTATATATGGTTTAAATAATAAAGCTAATTATTAAGATATATATTAAATTATTATATTAGAGTTTGATTAAAACTAAAACTCTTAATATATATATATATATATATATATATATATATATATATATATATATATATATATATATATATATATATATATATATATATATATATATATATATATATATATATATATATATATATATATATAGAGTAAATTACATAAATGGTCCCTGTGGTTTGCAGAAAACTTTGGATATGATCCCTGTGGTTTCAATTTTGCATAAACGGTCCTTATTTTCACTGTTTACTTGCAAAATGGCCCCTCTGCCGTTAACTTTAACAATCAAATGGTTAAATCTTTTATAATGACCATTTTACCCTTTTCTATGATAACATTTTGGTCCCTCAAGTTTGTAGTTCATTTTAGTTTTGGTCCATCAAGTGAATTTTTTTATTTAACTCTTTTATTATTATTGTTATTATTATTTATTATTAATTTAACTCTTTACATATTAATTTATTGTTTATTAAGTTTCCTATATTTTAATATATTTTTTAATTTAAATTACAAACTTATTTATTTCTTTTATTATAAACAATAGTATCAAATTAAAATCAATTTCGTTTTTTTAGCTTTTTCGAATGAAAAAAATACAAACATTTTATATTGTAATTTTCCAAACCAAAAAATTTTGAACCTTAAGCTTTTATATGTTTTTACAAACGGAAAAAAGTTACTAACCATTCATGTTTTAAGTTTTTTCATTTTAAAATGTAAAAAGGTACGAAAACCAATCTTCTTTTTATTTTTTTTTCTGCACCAAAAGATTCAACCCATTCCGGTTTTTTGTTTTGCAAAACAAAAATAAATACAAACAATTTTGTTATTAGTTTTTGCAAACGAAAAAACTACGAATGATTCTGATTTTCAGTATTTCCAAAAAAAATCATTTTATTTTTCTAGTTTTTCGAACCAAACCATTACCTTTTATTTTTTTATCCGAACGAAAAACTACGAACCATTACGTTTTAAAGTTTTTTCAAAAAATGAAATAGTGTGTAGCCTTTTTGTTCGAAAAAACAAAAAAAATGGAATATTTTTTAGTTTTTTATGATTGGAAAAAATTAAAAACGTAATAATTAGTATAACATAAAAACCAAACAAAAAAAAATAGACTATTTCATTTTTTGAAAAATCATATTTTGTACTTTTGGAAAAAGCTAACAAATCAAAATGAATCTATTTTTTGTTCGATTTTTATGTTATTCTAATCATTACGTTTTTAACTTTTTTCAATCGTAAAAAACTACAAACCATTCCATTTTTTTAGTTATTCTGAACAAAAGACTACACACTATTTCACTTTTTAAAAAAAACTTTAAAACGTAATGGTTCGTAGTTTTCGTTCGGAGAAAAAAAAAAGTTAATGAATAAAATGATTTTTTTTGTTTGGAAAACCTGAAAATCAGAATTATTCGTAGTTTTTTCGTTTGCAAAAACTAATAACAGAATTGTTTGTATTTATTTTCGTTTTCCAAAAAAAATTGGAACGAGTTGAATTTTTTGGTGCAGAAAAAGAAACGGATTGGTCTTCGTAGCTTTTAACGTTTTAAAATGAAAAAACTTAAAACATGTATGGTTAGTAACTTATTTTCGTTTGTAAAAACAAATAAAAGCTTAAGGTTCAAATTTCTTTGGTTTGAAAAACTACAATATAAAATGTTTGTATTTTTCACTCAAAAAAAACTAAAAAAGAAAATCGATTCTAATTTGATACAACTGTTTATAATAAAAGAAATAAATAAATTTGTAATTTAAATTAAAAAAATATATTAAATTATAGGAAACTCAATAAACAAAAAAATTATTACGTAAAAAGTGAAATTAATGATAATAATAATAATAGTAATAATAATAGTAATAATATAATAATAATAAAAGAGTTGAATAAAAAAATTAAGTTGAGGGACTAAAATTAAAATGAACTACAAACTTGAGGGACCAAAATGTTATCAAACAAAAGGGCAAAATGGTCATTATAAAAGATTTAACCATTTGATTGTTAAAGTTAACGGCAGAGGGACCATTTTTGCAAGTAAACAGTGAAAATAATGACCATTTATGCAAAATTGAAACCACAGGGACCGTATCCAAAGTTTTACGCAAACCACAGGGACCATTTCTGTAATTTACTCATATATATATATATATATATATATATATATATATATATATATATATATATATATATATATATGTGTGTGTGTGTATACACACACACGGCGCATTTAAAAAGATGGGAAATACACATTCAACATAAACACACGACACACACATTCAAGGTGTGTGGTGTGTGGTGTGTGTGGGTTTCTCCCAGCCGTATCAAACTCACAAAATTGTTTGTTTGAATTTCACGTTCTTCGTGTGTTTGATTGCATACTTGGCGCCGCTCGATCGTGTCATCACCGGTGGATACCGAGAGCATCCCACTCGTGTATTCTTGTCAACGAATACAAAGGTATGGATTTTATTGCTTTCTCATTTACTTATCTTATGTTTTACTTGATGATCCGTGTACGGAATTCGTAATTTTTAAAAGCTTCCGTTGTGCGTTAATTCGATTAATGTTTATGTTTTTATGAAAAACCATACGAATTCCCAACAAAATGTTTCACCGGGAAACATTCTGGTCATGATTCGGCATCAATTCAAGTTCTTTCAATGTTTGCAGCGTTTGCTTATGACCGTCACTACGATTATGCTGCATTCATATTTGACGAGTTAAAAAGAGCCAATCCGGAGAGACGAACCAAGTGAGGGCGTAAATACATACCTCCTCAGAGGTTATGATAGATATGAAAGACCGGAGGCTGATGTATATATGACCACTGCTCTTCAAAGAATAAATCTTCCAAAGGGAAATCCCAGCGTTCCAGTGATGCCTATTCCTCTATCATTGTTACAACGAGCAGTACAAACAGAGAGGGTACGAGAACACATAAGGGAATTTTATCCGGATGAGGCTTAGTCAGAACCGACTGAGCCTAACCAATCCGAAGGATCCGAAGGTGAGCCTCGAGTGAGTGAGTCTGAGGGATAAGCGGTGGAAGCACAATAATCAATGGGTCTGGGTGAGCGGGAGGTTTTTGAGGAAAGGGAGGGAGCATTAGGTGAGGAAGGAGAGGCGGCCGATTCTTAAAGGACAGTCTCTGTCTTTAGAGGGCAAGAGGTAACATCCGAGGGAGATCTTAGCCCAGTCAGCCGGACAACCCCACATAAGACCATCAGTCCAATGGTCGAGACAACCCCATCCATCCACTGAATATCCTCTCAAAAGGATATTACTTCATTTCACGGGGACATAGCACAAACTCCATCACCCTCTCACTTGGAGAGTCGTGGTGTTGAAATCGGTCACACGTTGCCCCCAGTGACCATCGTTCATTCGACCACCGTTCACTCCCCACCCCCACACACTCAGCACGACGCCTTCGTGGTGTCCACCGATGAACAAGCTGCCTTCGTGGCATCTCCACAAACTTCCAGATCTGAGCATCCCGCAGTGGAGCCAGAAGTGACAGAAGGAAGACCTGGAGTTCCATCACAAATGTCGTCCACTTCAGGCCATCCCGAGATTAATCTCGAGATGCTAACAGCAGCTCTGCGTGCTGCTGGTGTTGTCACCCGGGCTGACCTCCACCAGGAACCCGTTCAGTCCAAGCACAACTTTCAGATCTCTCCGACAACATAGACACGCTTACAAGATTAATTCTACAAGTCCAGGAGCAGATCAACTCCTGTATGGACCGTCTTGAGTCTACAGTGATAGAGCTTCAGTGCCGTCCTTAGGCTGAATCTCAGAAACGAAAACATGACGATCAGGATGACCCTGATCGCCATGAGGGGGAGAAGCGGTAAAAAATTCAGTCTGAGGACCCAATAATGATTGTAGGGGGAGCCGAATTTCAGGAAACAGATATTCAAGGGTCGGGGGAATAGAGGTATGGGGCTTAAGAGATGATAGAAGAGGAGCCTTTGGTTGAAGGCCCGGCTCCGTTGGATCCAATGTCAGCGATGGTGGAGTACGAACCTATTTATGAAAAGGTCGAAATCATATTGGTGTCTGATTCAGACTCTGATATTGATGAAGACTATCCTTTACTCACTCCAAAGCCTGAACCCGAGTCGCCACAAAAATCCTCCTCATCCTTCGAATTCCTAAATTCCCCGCCCCATGTGCCACAACAAAAGATTCTATCATCTATCCAAGCTCCCTCCACTCTCAAAGAATCTCATTGATCCAGAGCCCTCCCAAAGTCCAAAGTCCTCCCCAAGTCCAAACTATACCCCAACCTCAAGCCCAAGAACCCCAAAAGGCCAGAAGGCCGAAATAGAAGAACCCCCCGTTCAAGGTCTAAAATAATTTTTAAAAACGTTTTCGGCCGAGTAGTTATAGAATCCGTTTTTGGAAGAAAGGTTTAGAATGATATTCAGGAAGAAGCCTGGGTCATTCAGCAGGCGATTATTGATGGAGCTTACAAATGTTTCAAAAGCTGAACAGGCCGAATATAACCAGATGATGCTCAGGGAGATTAGGCCAAGGGACAAATATTGGTCAAAATCAAATATTAAAAAGCTTGTCACAATCACCATGTGCAAGAGAGCTCGAGTATTCTATCCTGCGTTTGAGGTTCTAAGAGAAGATGGAACATTACAGGAATTGTTTGAGAGTGATCTAGACTATGTGAATGTGGACGACCTTGAGTTTTTGCATGATAAATTGAAACACAGAATCAAGAAAACGTCTGTCTCACATGACAGCTGTTGCCGCACTTACTCGAAGCATGAACCGACGCTCCATTCTCATGTGCTTAAGGGACTTTCAAATGGCAATTGAGAGCACGCTGGTCAAAGTCGGTCTAAAAGCCCCTGAGCAAAACATTTTCCTGTTAGACCATTACCCGGCTTACAAAGTTTTACTGGGAGGGGAGCCGGGAGTTATATTTTTGAATCAAAACGGTCGGAAACGATTGATGCGCTTTGAGGACTTACCTTGTTACTCCGATGGAACTATCAGATTAGTCAGAGCCGAACTCACAAAAAGAATACAAGAATTTGATGCTCAGACAAATTCGGAATTTAGACGCCCACCCAAGGAGATTCAAGAGATCCTAGCGGCATAGAATATCTGAATGAGAGGCTACATCTCAGGCAAGTGACAAGACGATTCGACGTCATCCTTGGCCTCCGAGAATCTACAGATCATGCATGACTTCCTCCACAATGATCGAAAAGGAGGAGATTGTTAGACATTTAATTTCGATCTTGTGGGTTTCTTTTGTAATAAATATTATTAATTTGTTTACTTGTAATTTATTTCTAGTCTTTGTTTAAGTAGTTTCTTTATTATTAAAAGTTCAGGGGGTCAAATTGTAATTCAGTGATAGTTGCTTTTATTCTCCCTTGTAATAGGTGACCTAGGGTTGTGTGCCATTATCAATTGGAAATACACGGATACAGCCGCCGCTTTATCAGAGAACACTCTTCTTGTCTTTTCTTCATAATTATTCTTCAATCATTGAGTTGTCTATTCTGTTTGATGAATATTGTGTGATAATATACATACACGAGTGCTGATAATCTGGGAATACATATTAACAACAAATACTCTGATCCATTCATTTTTTAGATATTTTTGAATGAAAAGAATTATGAATAACTCTGGTTTTTTGAATTTTGCTGACGTAAAAATTTCAACCCATTTATCTTTTTAGTTTTCAACAACAAAAAAAACTATGAATAATTGCAGTTTATTATTTTTAGAATAATAAATATTGCAACCCATTTTGGATTTTAGCTTTTTAAATAAAAAAACTATAATCCATTTAGATCGAAAAACTAAAAAACCAAAATGGTTGATATTATTTTGTTCAAAAAAAACTAAAAAGAGAATGGTTCATAGTTTTTTTGTTTGGAAAAAGTAAAAATTGAAATGATTCGTAGTATTTTTTTTATTCATATTATATATCATCGTAAATAATTAATCGAATATTATCTAACCGTAAATAAATATTCAGAATAAATATCAAAAATTTATAAGATAATGAAAAAATAAAAATTATAAATAAATAAATTTAATGAAATTAAAAAAAGAGTCACGCAAGATAGTGATAATGTAAGTAAATAAACTTTAAATGAATAAATAATATGTGAAATTAAAAACTAAAATTTTATTATAAAATTTTACAACAAAATATGAAACATAAATTGAGTTTACTTTGTAGTTTATGAAATCTTAAAAAAACTTAAAAAATAAAAAAAATTGGGTTTAATTTGATATGTTACTGTTATTGATAAAAGGGTTAAAGTTGTAGAAATGTACGATATTTTACTGAAATTACTCAAATGACTAATCTAGTTATTTTTTATCTCATTGGTATTTGTACTTAAAATTTATTGTTGATATAGTACTTTTGATTACCGGTTACCGTATCTACCAAGATCATATATTTGTGTTTTTAGAAGTATTAAAAGTATCTATATGCTTATGTAGATTTTCTAAGTTATTTATATAGATCAAAATCCACATAACCATCATGTTATTAAAAATGTGTCACATTGTCATTTGAATCAGCAAAAACTGTCATATCAACATTTACTGATTACACGTACCATATCGACAGGTTATTTGGAGTACAAGTATCATACGTCAAACAAAAAAGTTAATTAGTCATTTAGATAAATTTAGAAAAATATGTTGCATTTGTACGACTTTAACCCTTGATAAAAATATGAAAAGATGTTACTATTTTTGATAATTGAAAAGTTGTTTGTGACCTGCTAAATAGGTTTGCAGGTCACCAATTATTATTACTGATAGAAAAATAAAAAATTGTTACTATAAATGATAAAAAATACAAAAATCAATGTTATTAATGATAAAAAATAAATAATGTTACTATTAATGAAAAAAATGACAATATTTTTGTCATTTGCCGAATTTTTAATTATGATTCAATTCTAATTAAAAAATATTTCGATTTTCATGGGTTACTTTGAAATGGAGATTGCTATAATTGTTTGAGATCAAATGAATTATATACTTAGCAATCCATTGCGAGAGTTGAGGCCACATAGTAAGTACTATATTAAATTATATTATAACAAATTGATGTCATAAACCATGAGCATGCAGAAATCTATGATTATTTGGGTTTAACAAAAAAAGGTTAAATAGTAATACAAACATAAGAAACTCAAAATGGGTTGTGTTATCACATTCTAGGTCAGGTTTTGGTCATATAAACTCAACAAAAACAAACAACAATCAATTAAACGAACATATTCAAAGCAGGTGTGCAGTGTGCAATGTGCTGAGCAGATTCTGGTATGAACATCAATCTGAGTTATTTTAATGGTAAATTGGAATAAATAAAACCCAGATTTCTAAAGAATTATCCCCAAACATAAAACGAAGTATCTTCTAGGTGGCAATCAAATGATTTTTCATACCTCATAATCATCAATATCATAAAGGGAAAATGTTTCATCAATATACAGTACCAGGGACATCTTTTGGGTACTGTTAAGCATCTACAGTGTCACTGATAATTTTAACAACCAATTATGTTTTGTATTTTAGAAAAAAAACATATACATATAGTCATATAGTTTCAATATAATATTTATTACTTACGATCTATAACTATTTATATATTATTACAGAATCTGGTGGATTGGGAAGGAAACAATAAATTCTGAGAAGCATGACTTAGACATGCCGCTTTAGTAGACTTACAAACTGAGGTAACTACACATGGCGCTTTAGTATGTGCATATCATATTTTCTGTTTTTTTCTGATTGTGAATGTGAATGTATTATTATTCAAAACCGAACCAGAAATCAAGAGAAAAGCAATAGACGTAATTGTTGTTTCAGATGATGAGATACAATTCATATCATTTACATTTAAGGTTATATCCAATTTTCTACGCTTAATATTAGTTACTTGATTGCCTTATACTAAAGAATGTGACCAATTAGGATGAAAAACAGTGATGGTTTTGTCCTCAGATGATGAGGTAAACGACATGATTTTTAATTTACGTTTATCATCAAATGAATGTCTTATAGTATTTATTTATTACAAAATGTGGCAGACTTGAATTAAAAAACCGTCAGAGGTAGAAACTAGAGGTGAATTATATTGTAACAATTACTTAAAAACATAACACTCTTTCATTATATGATAATGTAAAAGTTGTGTTCTTTAAATTAAAGTGTATTATAAAGTTATTTACACTTAAAAAAACTTGCTTATTTGAATTCAATATTATTCTAGATTTTGATGAACTGGAATGAAAATCAGATTAGACAAGACTCCTTTCCAGATTTTGAAGACATATGACTAGAATTAGAAGTTGAGTTAGCTACAAATATCTCCTCAGATGAACCGGTAAATATTATTTTAAACACTTGTAGTAAAATTGATTGTAATTCTTAAATAGTTTCTTAGGTATTAATATAATATGTTAACATAAAGTTTATTAAGTGCAGGAGAATCTGTCCATGAGACGTATAAAACATCGAAGGAGCAACCAAGTCTCACTTTTAAGTCGTAACAGGCCTTATCAATTATTGATGAATCAGAGTCTGATGGAGATGTTGGGACTGAAGGAGAGGAAGCTGATGATGAAGAGGTGACTGATAAAGAGGAGGCTGATGATGAAGAGAATACTCACGAAGAGGAGGCTGATGATGAAAAGGATACCAACATAGAGGAGTAACAAGGAAATTCAATTTATATAATTTCATGTTTTTTTCCATATTCAATTGATTAGGGACTTTTTATTGTCATTTTAATTTCCATATCATGTTTTTACCTATTGTAAACAATTGATTAGGGACTTTTTATTGTCATTTAAATTTTCATTTCATGTGTTACCTATTTTGAATTGTTTAGAAACTTTTTATATTATCTATATGAAAAGTAATATTAAACCATTATTATATTATGTTTTCATGTTTTTAATATTAAACCATATATTTATTATTAATAAAAGTAACTAACTCTTAATTGGAAAATATTTAAAAAGATACTAATTGGATGTTTATGTATCAACATGATTTATTTAGTAAATATTATGGTCTTTCACATAAATTTAAAAAATAATTTTGAAAGTTATTATTATAATTGATAATTATCGATATACACCATAAAACATTTTTCTTATAATAATTATTACAATTAAAAAATAAAGAAAATATATATCTTTTATATATTACTTCGGTCATTCATTGGAGAATCAAAGTCCAACTTAACATCGTGCCAGTGTCTTATAGAAACATGATAAGATTAAAAAATAATGCAAGTTACATAACATGAACATCCACCTTAAAAGATAAGCAAATGATCCAACTATTCAGTTGTAAACTACATGTATTTTTCGCATTTAATTCTAACTTCATAATTACAGAAAACACACACAACAATTTGTGCACGTGTATGTGTGCGTGTATGCGTGCGCATGTGAATTTCTTTGTTTAATTCACACCCACAAATGATTATCTAAGCTATACTATAGGCTGGATGTATAAATATACATACATAGTCATCATATGCTCACAGAAAGACGTGGGGGTGTTTTAACAGATTTTGGCATCCCTTCCCCCGTCACCCTATAACACCACCACCTTTCCATCACCATTATCCTTCCTTGCAAGTTTTATTTCTTCCTTAGAAATTAGAATAGGCATATTATGGAATCTGAAAATTTGGTTTAGAAGAAGGGCAAATTAGATTTTTGAAGGATTTGGGAATCCATCATCAACGACCCTTTTTTTTTTCACTTATCATCGTCATCAATGATCAATCCCAATTAATCTTGGAGGTCAATGTTGTAACACAATCATGTCAACTACCGTAATATATATATTTCAATGGTGAATTTGAGTTAGAAATGAAATATACACTGAAATTTGGTCTATGTTAATCCATTACATCTTAATTCTTAACTTTCTTCATTGTTTGATTAACCACCAGTGGACACATTCTTGGAGGTTTTATGGGTTTTGATGTTTAACCCAAAGTTCTCACATGAAAACAATAGAAACTGGTTTAGAAACATGATTTGGATGATTGGTTTTGATGATTAATTCGGATTTTCGAATTATATAGTAAGCTCCCATGGTTTTCTGGAAATCAAAAATAAAAGTGGAGTCCATGGATCGTTGGGTTGAAAAGGTTGCACTTATATATATAGTTATATAATTAGGATAATATTGACAATTCCAGCATCAATTTTTCCAATAAAAACACACAGCAATTGACATCACATTTTCTGCCATCAACTCAAATAAAATAAATATAATTGCTAATTTTCTATCATCTTATCCCCTTAGGCATTATCCCTTGACTATTAGTTGTACTTGCTTTAAAATTTAAATTTGAGATAACAACAAATTTTGATAATGATCCATTATGTCTATCAACCTGTTAAATATTAATTTTTTTATTTGTTTGGATATTAATCGTAGAAAAAAACATAAATATGTTGTAACAACAATCTTAAAACATTTTTCTTTATCTATAAAAATCGTGTTTTAAACTACTGAAACAACTTTCAGTTGTTCATTGTATTCTAGACGCGTGTGCTGCTGGTGAGAGTGAGACAATTATGGACACGTGTGCTGTTTTTCAAGGTTTGATTAATATTTCATGATTGATTTGCTAAATATAGATCATCATTTATATTGCTATATCATCCATGTAAACATGATTTATCATTTATGTTTTATGATTTTTTTGGTTAACATAATCTCTATATATCGGTTGAACTTGTTAAAAAGCAAATTCTATAAAATCTACCATATGTTAACAATGTGTTATTCAAAGCAATGAACTTAAAACAAATTTAGGAATCTGGAAATTAATAATTTTATAGACAGTAATAAATCATATCTGTAACACCTTCGAACTAATCACAATGCCACATAATTACCACGTTAACAGGGATATAATATTATAATTTCTACACTATTCCCAAGATACATGCGTAAAAAACCCGATAGTTTTTAAAACATTAATTACATAACCAAGTCACGGTAGTCCCTGAAAGTAAAGCAACATATCCGAAGTATTAGTAATCATCCCCAAAATATAACTACCTCTACAAAAGGTAGCTAACTCCCTGAATCGTCTGAAACATAAACCTACTTGGGTCCATCAGGCCTACTAGCAGTCCGGTCATCTGAGACACATAAAACAACATACACGGTCAGCTAACGCTGGTGAGAATGCACGAGTTAGAGTACGATTATATAACTCATTAAATAAATAAACTCGATAATAAAACGTTCAGCGTTCTCTACTGAACAAGTATATGAGATCCCACAAAGTAGCTCAGATAGGCACTCAACTCGTGTGGATGAATCCACGTACCCAAATCCCTAGACCGCACAAAGCAGTCGTCAAGACTCAAAAGGGAATTGGGAGCGGCCCAACCCCTGCCCACCCGTACGGTTTAGTATCTCGATAGCTCAAGTGTCCCAAGTCTCATATTATAAAACAAAGTCCACAATAGCCCAGCAATACGTGCATGATAGTATCTCAATAAAAAGCTCATAATAAAACTCATAACAATCTCATAAAAAGCTCAATAAAAGATCATGCAAGTATAAATAAATAATCGTACAAGTATCTCAAGAAAAACATGCAAACTCATCTGCCCAGCTAGCTAGTAGCTATACTATTCGGTCTCGGTTCCCTACCCTTTCCCGACCCTATCAACGTGAAACCCTGAAATCACAACATATAACTCAGTATCACAATCTCAACCCAACGACTCTATACACAATTCCCAACAACTCACGCAACCCAAGGACCCGAACACACGACTCTCAGTACCCCAAAAACCCAATCTGGAACCCCGCGACATCGCGACCGCACTGACCCCATCGCGGTCGCGGTCGCGAAGACCCAATCTCGGCCGCGCTCACATCGCGACCCGCGCTCGGACTCGAACCGCCTGCGATCGACTCAGGAACATCGCGAGTGAGCTCTGTTTTTTCAACAGAACAATTTTAAATCTCAAAACTTGATAACAGCTCAATTTACTCAACCCAAATACTCCGAATTTAACCCATAACATACATAAATCCAATTCAAGCAATTACTCACTATCAACAAAAATTAATCCACGAATTTAGTCTCAAATTTACCTCAATATTCAACTAAGAAGATGATGAAGGAATTGGAGGCTTGGATCACGAATTGAAGCTTCAATCCCTGTTTGTAGCTGCTGAAATTCACAGATACACACACATACACCTTTAACCCTTAATTGATGAAGATGAAATAATGAAGCAACAAGCAGGGAGCTCAAAACATATATACGTTTTCGGTTTAACCCGGTCCGACACCCAATATCCGATCCCGATACCCAAAAATACAAAGTTATATTCCCGGGTCCCAAATTACATAATTAACCCAATGAAATAATTCCACGTACCTATACAAAAAATGGGATGTTACAAGTTCTCCCTCCTTATGAAGATTCTATCCTCATAATCTAGCTCGACGCAAAGAGGTGAGGATAACGGCTACGCATCTCTGACTCTGGCTCCCATGCGGCACTGGTACCCTTATGGTGCTTCCACTGCACCAACACTAACGTCACCTCTCTATTACATAGCTTCTTCACCTTCCGATATGTCACTGCCTCAGGTTGCTCGGCATACTGAAGTCTATCATCGACCTCAATCTCTGACAAAGGCACTCGCTGATCATTACGGGCCAAGCACTTATGAAGGTGGCTGACATGAAAGGCGTTATGAACTCCCGATAACTCTGTAGGCAAATTCAGGCAATACGCCTGATCCCCGATCCTCTCGATAACCTCGAATGACCCAATATAGTGCGGGCCCAGCTTGCCCCGTCTCCAAAATCAGATAATCCCCTTCCAGGGTGAGACTTTCAACATCACGGAGTCTCCGACCTGAAACTCTAACTCGGACATCCGGCGATCCGCGTAACTCTTCTGGCGACTCTGGGGCTGTCCTAATCCGCTGCTGAATCATAGCGACCTTGTCGCTAGTCTCCTGAAGAACATCTGGCCCGCTGATAGGACGCTCCCCAACATACTGGAGTCAAACACTTACGCCCATAAAGAGCCTCGAACGGAGGCATGCTGATAGACGCGTGGTAGCTGTTATTATACGCAAACTCAACAAGCGGCAAATGAAGATCCCAGTTACCCCCGAAATCGATAACGCAAGCTCGCAGCATATCCTGCAATGTCTGATTAGTCCGCTCTGTCTGACCCCCCATCTGCGGATGATAGGATGTACTCAGCTGAACTCGGGTGCCCAACTCTCTCTGAAAGCTCTGCCAGAATCGTGACACAAATCGGCTATCTCGGTCAAACGTGATAGATCTCGAAACTCCATGCCTCGCAACGATCTCACTGATGTAGAGGCGCGCCAACTGATCCATCGTAATAGTCCTACGAACGGCCAAGAAGTGAGCGTTCTTCGTAAGCCGATCGACGATAACCCAGATCATTTCATTCCCACGAACAGTCCGCAGGAGTCTCACTATGAAGTCCATGGTGATGTCATACCACTTCCACTCTGGAATCTCTAACGGCTGAAGTCTACCATGCGACTTCTGATGCTCATTCTTCACTCTCAAACATGTCATACACGCCTCCACATACTTCCCCACATCCCTCTTCATCCATGGCCACCAGTAATGAACTCGCAGATCTCAGTACATCTTCGTGCTACCTGGATGGATCGACAATCTAGACTTATGAGAATCATCTAGAATCAGCTGTCTCAACTTCCCTACTTGAAGGACCCACACTCGACCACGAAAAGCCATCAAACCTCTGTCATCTCTACTCAATAACTCCAACTGACCAGCTAATCTCTCTCTCTCTGCACGTTCTCACCTCTCAGACCCTCCTCCTAAGCTAACCACAGACTATTAATCAAGGTCGACGTGACCTCCAATCTAGAAGCTCATGTCGTAACCGTCTGCTCATAATATCTCATACTCAAAGCGTCTGCCACCACGTTAGCTTTCCCCAGGTGGTACTGGATGTCACAATCATAATCCTTCAGGAGCTCCATGTTGCGCCTCTACCTCATGTTCAGCTCCTTCTTGCTGAACAGATACTGCAAACTCTTATGGTCGGTGTACACTGTAAAGCGCGTCCCATAAGGATAATGCTGCCATATCTTCAAGGCAAAGACTATGGCGTCCAACTCTAAATCGTGCACTGGCCGACTCAACTCATAACTCTGAAGCTGTCTCGAGGCATAAGCAATCACCTTGTCCCTCTGCATCAGTACACACCCTAACCCGGTAAAAGAAGCATCACAATACACAACAAAATCCTCAGAACCCTCTGGCAATGCTAGAATCGGGGCCCTACACAATTGATTCTTCAACTCTAGGAAAGCACTCTCCTGCTCCTCGGTCCATACGAACGACACTAACTGCCTGGTCAACATCGTCAATGGCACTACAATCCGCGAGAAATTCTCTATAAATCGCCGATAATACCCAGCCAAACCCAAGAAGCTGCGAACCTCGGACACATATGTGGGCTGGCCCCAACTCATAATTGCCTCAATCTTCGCGGGATCCACCTTAACTCCCTCACTCGTCACCACGTGGCCTAAGAATTGCACCTCTCGAAGCCAAAACTCGCACTTCGAAAACTTGGCGTATAGCCTCTCTCTGTGCAAAGTACTCAAAACCTCTCCCAGATGCTGGCTATGCTCTTCGCTACTCCTCGAGTAGATCAGAATATCATCAATAAATACAATCACGAAACGGTCGAGCATCGGCCTGCAGACCCTATTCATCAGGTCCATGAACGCTGCTAGGGCGTTAGTCAGTCCCAACGGCATGACTAAAAACTCATAATGACCATATCTGGTCCTGAACGCAGTCTTAGGCACATCCTCGTCTCTAACCCGTAACTGATGATACCCGGAACGCAGATCAATCTTCGAAAAGAAACTCGCCCCTTGAAGCTGATCAAAAAGATCATCAATCCTCGGCAAGGACCGTTACCCTATTGAGCTCTCTATAATCTATACACATGCGCATCGTCCCATCCTTCTTTCTCACGAATAACACAGGGGCTCCCCACGGAGAAGAACTGGGGTGAATGAACCCACGATCTAACAAATCCTGCAGCTGCGTCATCATCTCGCGCATCTCGGTAAGGGCTAACCGATACGACATACGCGCAATAGGAACAGCCCCGGGAACTAGGTCGATCCTGAACTCCACCTGCCGGTCAGGCGGCAGACCCGGCAACTCGTCTGGAAATACGTCAGGGAAATCTCTAGCAACCGACACGTCACTAACCTCCCTGTTCTCTTTCTTCGCATCTACCACATATGCTAAATAAGTGGCACATCCCTTCGCCACATACCTCTGTGCCTACGCCATCGATACTATACTCATTTCCCCTCTGCGCCTCTTGCCATACACAATCGCTGACTCTGACTCAGAAGTAGGGATACAAATCATCTTTTTGGAACTAAAGATATCCGCCTGGCGCTCGGTCAGCCAATCCATGCTTACAATGGCATCAAAACTGCTAATCTCCATAGGCATCAAGTCTATGGAAAATCGGTGACCGTCTATCTCTAAGGCACGATCTCTGTAAATACGGCTTACTAATATCGTGCTACCATCAACACGCTCAACAATAACAGGCACAGATAACTCAGACGAATGCATAGAAAAATAATCACAGAAGGAGACAGATACATATGAACGATCAAATCCTGAATCAAACAAGATAAAGACACGTAGTCCACTACGGATATACATACCGGATACAACGTCAGGCGACTCACGCGCCTCCTCAGCAGTAGCCTGAAAGACCCTGTCACGAGCTCCCGATGCTCCCCCTCCCCGAGGTACTGACGATGATCCAGAAGCTCCGGCCCCGCTTGAACTCGATCCTTGAAATCCCGCTCCGGGATTCGGGCAATCCCAAGACATATGACCTGGCTTCCCACATCGGAAACACAGGGACTCCTGAGAAGTACATGCAGCAGCAGTGTGGCCAAACTGGCCACACCGAAAACTGCGAAGATGCTCCGGGGCACACGGTCCTGCATGGCGGTGATGGCAACGCTGGCAATCCCTCTCCCAAGAACCCGAACTGTCCACTCGACTCCCGGAATATCTGGATCCTCTACCACCACTCCCCTGGCTCTGGCTCTGACCCTGCTGCCTCTGCCCCCGTTGTCTCTGCCCACCCTGACCAACCCCAGGCTGTCTATCATCCCGGCCCTGAGCCAGCCGAGCCCCTGAACCCTGTCCCTGCTGCTCCGAATAACCACCCTGACGACTCTCTCTATAGAATCTAGAAGATCCTGAACTCTGCCCCTGTCCCAATGTCTCAACACGTTGTCTCTGGGGAGCCGGCTGCTCCCGCTGCCTCTCAACTTCCCGCTCTTGACGGCGGGCATACTCCATGGCTGAAGCAAATATGGGGTCACGCAGCATCCCCACAAACTCTCTAATGTCCGGCCTCAATCCCTCAATAAACAGGTTGACCTTTCGGTCCTCTGTTGCCACCTGATGTGGCGCAAAATAAGCTCTATCATTAAACACATCAATGTACTCCTGGACAGATCTGGATCCCTGCTTCAGATGGATAAACTCCTGCTCTAACTCTCTCCTCGTATCCTGCGGGCAATAAACTCGATAATAAAACGTTCAGCGTTTTCTACTGAACAAGTATATGAGATCCCACAAAGTAGCTCAGATAGACACTCAACTCGTGTGGATGAATCCACGTACCCAAATCCCTAGACCGCACAAAGTAGTCGTCGGGACTCAAAAGGGAATTGGTTACGACCGAACCCCTGCCCAGCCGTATGGTTTAGTATCTCAATAGCTCAAGTGTCCCAAATCTCATATTATAAAACAATGTTCACAATAGCCCAGCAATACGTGCATGATAGTATCTCAATAAAAAGCTCGTAATAAAACTCATAACAATCTCATAAAAAGCTCAATAAAAGATCATGCAACTTTAAATAAATAATCGTACAAGTATCTCAAGAAAAACATGCAAACTCACCTGCCTAACTAGCTATACTATTCGGTCTCGGTTCCCTGCCCTTTCCCGACCCTATCAACCCGAAACCCTGAAATCACAACATATAACTCATATCATAATCTCAACCCAACGACTCTATACACAATTCCCAACAACTCACGCTACCCAAGGACCCGAACACACGAGTCTCAGAACCCCAAAAACCCAATCTGGAACCCCGCCGCATCGCTGTAACACCCCAAATAATTAAGATGTAATTATATACCTAATAATGTTGTGTTAATATAATTTTAGGATTATTTATTATTAATTGGAAATAATAGTAATATTGACTTAAGAGGTAACCAACTTTATGGAACAGTTTTAATTGTGAACCTAAAAGCATTATTATGAGATAATTGTCGAGTATTATTTCATTATGCTATTATTGGGACTTGAATAATATAACGTTGATTAGTTGTTGAATTGACAAAAATAGGTAATGTACTTTGATTTGTTTTATTAAAATGAAAGATATAATTGTTAGGAGGGGTTAATGGTGTATTAATGAGAAAGTTGGAGGGTCAAGGGTGGCCATAGGCCAAACCCTTCTCCCCCTTTTCTTCTATAACCGTCCAACACACACACACACAATGGTGTGTGTGTTCTTGTTCTTTTGAGAGAAAAGAGAGTAGAGTTGTGGATAGATTTTGAAGATTGAAGTGTTTTGGAGCTCAAATCTTTCTCATTTCGTTGGTTATTGAATGTATAAACACCTCCTTGATTCTTCTTCTTCTTCATTTTCTCTATATTTCTTCATTTTTGGAGATGAAACCCTAAATGGGTTTATGTTAAAATGTCTTGTAAAGGCTCCAATCTTTTAATATATTGTTATATGATCAAAATGGAGCCATAATATGCAACTACATCGGTAGTTTGAGTTAGTTTTGGTTGGAACCCAATCTAGGGCTCAAATGAGCTCCAATGGGTTATGGATTTGAGTTTGATGTTTTAGTAAGTAAATGATGCTCAATATTGAACCATATATGTTCTATGTTGATATGGAATCAAATGGAATGTGGTAGAAACTCATTTGGAGCTTCGAAGGAGCGATTTGGGTTTTAACCCACTTATGAACTCAAAAGAGTTCTTATGGACCAATAGGCAATCTTTTATGATTTAAATGTGTGGAAATGGTATAAAATGGTCTAAATATGTTAGATTAATGATTTCATGTATGGGTTGGGGTTAAACTCGAGCAAAGGCTCAAGATTGGTGTTTGGAGCCAAAACCGCACGCCAAGTGTTCGGTGAAATGCCACAATGAGTTCTTAATCATTTTTGGTTTGAATTGAGTGTTTAAATATAAGATGAATGTCTAAACATAGCCTAAATATGTTAATTATTGTTATGGAATTGATTAGAATTGATTACAAGCTCAATTGGAGCTTGGTGTTGTCGGTTGGAGTTTTCGGTCATTTTCGGACTCGTTAGGAGTCCGTATGAGCTCCATGGAATCATGGAATGTTATGAAATCATTTTAATATGTTTAGAGGTGTCTAAGTGACCTTAATATGCTATTAATATTGTTGGTAAAGTCCCTCCAAAGTTACGAAAACGTTTATGGGAGTTTTGGGGACTTTGGTGGCTTTTATGTCAAAAATTGAGCAGGGGCCTGTCCAGAAGCATGGTAGCAGTGCGACTGATGTCCTGGTCGCGCCATGACCAACATTCTGCCCCGAAAAATGAGTTTTCTTGGTCGGTGGTCGATGCTTGGGTCTTATGCGTTCGTTGCACCTCTAAATTAAGTGTTTTAAGGGTTTGAGGGCCTTTGATCCATTCCGGAACTCATAAGGCCTCATATGAACTTAGTACTTTCGGTTTGATAACCCAATACCCTTAGTCCACTCTTAGGGGCTTATCTTGGGTTCGGGGGCTTACGTGTACGCGTTATGAATGCTTCTAGGTGAATTGAGTCGAAAGGAGCTTGATTGCAAGCTTTAGCCGTTCTCCGGGCTATTGTGGCTTTATTGGAAGGCTTTGGAATCTTCTAAACCAATCATTGTGAGTTCTAGGACTAATGTACATGAATGATTACATGTTAATTGTTGTTTATGCCTTTGTTGATAACATGCTACTTGATCATGCCTTTTTACATGCTATAAATGGAGTCATTGTAGCCTTATTGAACATGTTGTCATGCATCATGAATGGAAAAGTGAATTGCCATGCTAGTTGACATTGTTGTGGATTGATTTGTCATGCATCTCATATAGTATGCTTAACTGTTTATATGTATGAATAATAATGATTGGAAGATGTCAATTCATGTTGGTTGACCTGGTAGGTTGGACTACTCATTTTTGTGATTGATTGATAATAGTTGAGTTGTAAGCATGATGCATCTTAAGTTATATATTGGGTCACCCTCCGTGACAACCTAATTGATTAGGGGTGGCGATAAGGGGCTATTTAATCGGTAAATTTATTAGAATAATCATTCGGGCCCGATGATGTATTAGAATTGCTAATAAAGAAGGGTTAGTAGAATCACTTAGGTGGTTTCTTTAATTGGTCTTATGGACCGTTATAGACTCTTATTAGTCATCTTGAACCCTAATTTGTTGTGGAATGCATTTTGAACCCCTTGTTTATCCATGGATTATTCCTGGCCCTTGGTGCCGGATGCCGACGTACTTGCATTGTCGGAAGCCCCGTACTTGCTAGGGACAGCCTCGTACTTGCTAGAGGCAATACCACTCCCGACTTTGACAAGGAACCCTAGACGACCATGGGGTATGTGGTATTTGGATTTGGATGGGATTATCTCGTGTGAGGACGGCAACGAGCCGCCTGCGGGCGATGATTACGACACGTTGGGCTGCAAGCATGAGTTATATCCTAGTGGCAGTGTTGACATCATGTGAGGACGGTGACGGGCCGCCTTCGTGGCGATGATTATGACACGTCGGGCTGCAAGCATGTTTATTCTCACCTTTGAATTCGAGTCATTAGTAGTATGTACTGTGGTAATGTAACGTGCCGATTTGGTAAGGCAACTTTGTAAAAGCGTTACAACGTGCTACTATGACAAACGTTGGAATCCCCACTTTAGCTCGACTGTGTCTAGCGGTGTAGTGGATTCCAAGAGTTGAGTTGGTTCTCACCTTGACTCGGATAGGCCGGGCGGTGACGGTGGAACATGTGACATTGATAAATGTCGAGAATGCTAATAGTCCTCAGTGAGATGAGGCACCTTGTTGTGATTCGAATAGGTAAATAATCGATGTGGGACACCGATAGTCCTCAACGAGGATGAGGTGATCCCATTCTAATTTAGCTTTGGCCATCCTTGGCCTTGACGTTTTAGCCGATAAGAAATAAGTGTTAGATAGACATAATTATTGTGTAACTATTGTTTATATTAATCTTGGAATTCACTAAACAACTTTTGTTGTTTACCCCTTTTAGTTGTAATTCTTTTTCAGGTTTTGAGTTATCGAGCGGGAAGTATTTATTCTTCTTTGTTGTCGAAGATTGTAGACTCAAGACTAACGGTATGCTTTGGTGATTGTGTTGGTTTTGGGTTAGTCGACATCTTGGCCTTGACTATTTGTTTGCAGGATCATGACCTGTAACCTTGTAGATTTAATGGTTGTTATTCGGATGCATCACTTATGATGCATTAGTTGTAAAAGTTTTAAATTCTACCCTAATTCCGCAAGTATTGATGTATTACTTATTGTTAAATACACTTAAATACGTATTATTGTTGTATGGGTGTTTCAATCGCGGCCGCACTCAGCCAATCGTGACCGCACTGACCCCATCGCGGTCGCGGTCGTGATGACCCAATCTCGGCCGCGCTCGGACTCGAACCGCCTGCGATCGACTCAAGAACATCGCGGCCCGCGATCAAGGGATCGCGGTCGCGCTCACTGACGAACAGGTCCAGTGAGCTCTGTTTTCTCAACAGAACCAATTTTAAATCTCAAAACTTGATAACAGCTCAATTTACTCAACCCAAATACTCCGAATTTAACCCATAACATACATAAATCCAATTCAAGCAATTACTCACTATCAACAACAATTAATCCACGAATTTAGTCTCAAATTTACCTCAATATTCAACTAAGAAGATGATGAAGGAATTGGAGGCTTGGATCACGAATTGAAGCTTCAATCCCTGTTTGTAGCTGTTGAAATTCACAGATACACACACATACACCTTTAATCGTTAATTGATGAAGATGAAATAATGAAGCAACAAGCAGGGAGCTCAAAACATATATACGTTTTCGGATTAACCTGGTCCGACACCCAATCCCGATACCCCAAAATACAAATTTATATACCTGGGTCCCAAATTACATAATTAACCCGGTAAAATAATTTCACGTACCTATCCCAAAAATGAGATGTTACAATATTAATGTGGGCGATAATCACCATCGGCATATCCTTTCTCCCCCGTAAACCATAGCCACCAACCCACCATAACCACACCCTCTCTCCCCTGCACTTGTTATAACATAAACATAAACACTTCAGGAAGCACCGTCGTCATCGCTACTCCACTCCCTCCAGTAACTGGACCATAAGAAATTGAAGCAAGAGAAGCCATGTGACAGAGGGAGAAGGAGAAAAAAATGACCTGAGAGGGGGTTGACAATTGTACACCACACGGGATACAAAAGACAAGTATGTTACACACAAAGGAAAAATTGTAAAGTACCTTATATGTTGAGGCACCAAGTACATCAGAAGCAGATAGTCAAACAATTATCAGGATATATGGAAAACAGAAATTATCTTCCTCTGAGTCATAAATATAATTATCAATGGTGTTTCAAATGCTTAGAGCGTTGTGAAAACCTCTTTTTTAGCAACAAGCCTATTAAATCGTATGTACACTAAACCATCACGTCTTACTCCAAGTTACGTTACAATTAAACCTGGGCTCGATGGATGAAAACAATTAACCAACGTATAACATATATGTTGAAGCACCAAGTACATCAGAAGCAGATATTCAAAATAAGTGTTGCATTCTATAGCAACAATATACACCAATTTTACCAGAGAGCAATCGAACTAAAAATCCCCAAGTTACGAGAGAATGCAGAGCCAAATAGAATGCAGAACTAGAGCAATCGAAACCAGAGCAACCAAACCAAAGAATGTGAAGCTAGAAAGAGATTTACCTGAACCAGAGGAGGCACAGTCGGAGGTGGAGAGGCAGAGGTGGCGAGGTGGAGGCCAAAGGCGGCGGAGCTGGAACGACCTTAAAGAGAGTGAAGGCACCGTCGGAGGCGAAGCTGGAACAGTAGGAGGCAAAGGCACAGTCGGAGTCGTCGGAGGCGGCGAGGCGGAGGCCGGAGCCGTCGGAGGTGGCGAGCGGAGGCCGGAGGCGGTGAGGCGGAATTGGAACGAAGAGAGAGTGAGGCTGTGAGGGATACGGTGAAATGTAAAATATGAAAAGCTAGGGTTAAAAAACATTGGTTTTTATTTTTTATTTTAATTACATTCACCTACTGTAAATTTCAGTGAGAATAGCTAAACTGAGACATTTAGTGACTAAACTAATTTCAGTCACTAAAAGTCTCAGTCACTAAATGGCATTTTTGTTGTAGTGTAAATATATACTTTCTGTTTCAAACTTTGCAGCAAAGAGGTAATTATGTATTTATTTTAAGCAAATGATCTTAAAACAAATTTTAAGAATCTGGAAATTTATAAGCAACCAATATGAGATTCACAGTAACTAAATGATCCTACAGATTATAATTATAAAAAATAATTTTTGTTTTACGATTTTTTGGATTACATGTATTGTTGCAATGTGTTTATCATATTAATTATAATTCAATATGTAACCTGTTTTGTACATGTGCAGTAACTCTTTTTCTCTCATAAAGATTACTTTTATTGACGGTATACTAAGTTTATTGAAGATCATCCAACATTTAATTGAAAGGTTAGTTCTTTTCTCTCTGCGTGTATTCTATTACGGGGCTATGTTTTTTAAACTATGCATGTACGGTAAATATCTAAAAAATTATTTATGTTTTATGTTTTTTTGTATTACAAATATACAAGTATGTTTCAATGTGTTTATCATCACCGTAGTGATTATATCGGTGTTAATTGGATTATGTCATATAATAACTTCGTACCATGTTAAATATCAAAAAAGTAATAAAGTATCTTTTTTTAAAAAAAAACATGAATCAACTGTTACGATAATAGATACCATGTTCACAATAAAGTATTTGTGTTTGTTCATAGCACTATTATATGATTATATGCCTAAAATCACTTATTACATTGTTTGTAGTTACATACTTTCAACTTATAAGATATACATATAGTAAATAATCAAATAGGAATAAACAATTGTAATAATACAATGAATATGGTTCGTGTGAGTACCTAAAAAATGCAGAGTACCTGTGAACACACGGGTTTCAGACGTGAACATGCTCCGAAAAAAATGTTTTTTATTTTGAATTTTTTTTCATATTCATTTAGATACAAATAATATACCGCTATCGTAAAAAATTATATACATTCACACTTTCTAACATTTTAAAAGTCATGTGGACGTGAAAAAATTCATGTGAACATGCGTAGTGTGGACACACATTCACAACAGTACAGTTCATGTAAACACACACGTTTCACATAGTTTTAGTGTGTGTTTATGTGTGATTTTTTGCAAGTAGTCTTGTATTAATAATTTAAACATGATTATGAAATAAAATTTCAAAAAAATGGTTTTAAACAAGGTACCTCTGATACTTCGCAAAACTAATGGTACTCATTTGAACCCAAATCATAATACAATACTACTTTCGATATGAACACAAGCACACATATAATAAAATATTGTAGTTGTACATAAAATTCATTTATTTGCTATTTATTTTTAGGTACAAACAATATATATATATATATATATATATATATATATATATATATATATATATATATATGTATGTGTGTAGGGTGAGGATAAAATGAGGATCGTGTTTAAAATGAGGACGGTAAGAACCAATGGAATTGCTAGAATTTGTGAATCAACCAATAGGATGCAAGGTGGCAATTTTGTAATTAAATAGAGTTTTATGCCCCTTTTAAAACATTTAGAGGGCAATTCGGTCATTTATGCACCATTATATTTTTAGCATATATATGCCATTAATTAGGAGGAATCAGATTTATAGTAGGATTTAGGGGGTTTGGAGGGCTGCACTGTTGGTGAGCGATTCACGGCGGCCGTTAGGGGATTCACAGTTTTCAGGCGACAGACGACAGAGAGGAAGATCGGAGGTTGTTGGTTCACGGCGGCAGACATTGAGGAGCAGGGGTGTGGTTCACGGCGACATGCATTGAGTAGGTGGGTGTGGTTCACCGTGCAGCAAGTGAGAAGTCCGGCTCAGGGTTTTTGCGAGTGGTTCACGCTAGTTACGACCAGTGGTTCATGGTTCACGGCGCCACCGTGCGGTTCACGACACCGCCATGGTTCACAAAGACCGTCGTTGATTCACGAAACCACCAGTATTCATGACACTACCGATGATTCACATTCAATACAACCTATATTTCACGACTAACCTGTGAGATTCATGACACTAACGGTTCATGAATGATTGCACTGTGATTCACACTTCATCAAGGATTACACAGTGATTCACGTAAATAAAATATTTGATGCAAATCTATAAGTTGTAACACACTTAAATCGATACAAAGTCTAACAATCGATATACAAAATGATACAAAACACATCATTGGGGATGATTTATTATGAACGATTCATTACAAACCAATAAAAAATAATAACATTGTTAAATAAAAAAATCAATTTTGTAAACAAATTCAACATATGATTAACGATTCTATAAATCCTAAAATCAAAAACAAGAACTAAAAGACACACAACATAATCTTCTACACATGTGGTTCACAACTAAAAACTTATTTGAGCAAACCCATTGAATTGTATAAAATACATCATTCTCTTTTCTAGTTATTTTAGATACTCCTGGGTGGTCTTCACAATCGATGATTCACGGTGACATGGCCGGAATGAAAGGTGATTGACCCAGTGGTTCACCACGAGTGATTCATAGCCAGTTTCTTAAACCTGAAGAAGGGGAGAAATAGAGTAGGTGGTTAATCTATGGATGGTTGGTTCTCCGACAATGGAAAATCCATTAGAGAATATGATCTTCAAGGGTGTCGAGATCGGTGGTCACAATGACCAATCAATGTTGGGTATGGTCATGGACGTCGATGAAGTCGTGGTTGGTTCTACGTGGTGGTAGTGGTTGTCCGGGAGGAAAGGTTATCGACGTTAGTATTTGTTTAGGGAGGACGACGATGGAGATGGAGGCGGAGAGGAGTGTAGTCGTCGATTTCCACATGACGGTGATTCTTTTCTTCCATGTTGAAGACACAAAAAAGAGAATAAGCGAATGGTTGGTTTAAAGAGAGGAGGGAGAAAGAGAAAGATAGAGTTAATTTTAGTAAATGCGTTGTCAATGGGATAATAATTGGATTTTTTTCATTTAACAATTTTAATTAATCAAAATGTCCAATATGCCCCTATAGGGGAGGATTAAAATTGATGATGTGTCATAATCTCATTGGTTCTTATCGTCATCATTTGATCCACTCCCTCTATATATATGTGTGTATATATATATATATATATATATATATATATATATATATATATATTGTGAAATTTAGTTTCTACCAATTCAATCAACACAATACAATTAATATGAACAATCAATGTAATCAAAACTAACCGAATGATTGGATTTAAGATCTTGATGATTACACGATGATGAAATGCAAATATTCTTCTTTCGTACAGTGCTGCTCTTCTAATTGAATGCTTAAAAAATATTCTATCTGACAGATCTATATTTTTATCTAGAAAGTCAACATTACTATTTATATACAATTACACAATATAAGGAAATTACATATTAAGTCCCTAGACTTTAATCTTTCATCAATTAAACATATTCCAACAATCTCCCCCTTTGATGAAAGAAGCAAAGTCTTCATGTTGACAATCCAAGCTTCTGTTCAAATCTACGAACACTTTTTCTGTCTGACAGCCTCCATTCAATCTTAGAGATAAATTCAACCATGAGTTTTCTATCGTTAACTGACAGAGCACCTTTCTTCGTCTTCCTCTTCTGATCTGCTGCCAGTTTGCCTTTCAGACCAGTCAACACTTTAATCAAGGTTCCGTCAGAAAACTTATTCAGTTCAACACTCCTCATGGCTCTCAATCTTTTATTTCTATCTTTGTACATGACAGCTGGATGTTTCACCATTATAACTTGAAATTCTTTAAGCTCACCAGCAAATTTAATATCTCTGTGAGGCGCAGTCATGTTTATCTTCCTCATCCCTCTCTCAACTCCAATCTGTAAATCTTGCACTGACATTAATACCAGTTTGGTATGCATAAAATGAAATAATGTCTTCAGCGCAAATCTACAGTGTTCGTTCCTTTTATTCCTGCACAATTCGTCAAAAACATCTTCAATATCGACCAAGTGCATGTTGAACATGTCGGCTTCAGTGAATACATACGTGTTTCCGTCAGATCTGGTAACAGTAAACTTCGGATAGAAAATCTTAACAAATCTTTCCTTTTCAATCAACACCAGATCTACTATCCTAAAGTCACTTTTCACCTTCTCAACCTCTTGAGTCTTATTTCTTAAGAAACTGGCATAGTTGACCAGATTTGGCATGTTCGGCTCTAAGACTCGGAATAACTTGAGAAATGAACAAGGAGCTTGTTTCTTGCAAAAAATCCTTTTCTCCAAAATATCTTCAATATAAGGCATCTTGTTCCTTTTTCTGATGAATTCAGCAGATCTATTCTCTGGAAGCTCAAGTTTCTTCACCTTCTTTTTACTGATCTCATCCTTATTCAACAAAGTCAGCATGTCTTGTATTTCTCTCTGAACCACTCGTTGAGCTTCAAATCTGAGTCTATGTTGTTTCTTAGACTCATCAGCAAGCACATACTCATTGAAAAATCTGTCCATTACTTCAACTTCATTTAAAACAACTGTTTCTTGAGCCACACTGCTCTCAACAGGGAACTCTTCAAATTCTTCTTTCACTTGAATAACCACCTCAGGCTTTTCAACCGTTGGTGTCAAATCAGAATCCTTCAAAATCTCTTCAACTAACCCTTCCTCTTCCTCAATTCTATCAGCTCTGAAATCCACATCAGTTAAGGCAATTAAATCATCATCTTCTGACACTTCAATGTACTCCTCCCTTTCTTCTCCTATACCTTGAATCCTTAAATCTTGATTTTTCTCTTGAATGTCTTCATCTGAATCAATATATTCTACAAACTGATAGATATCAGACTGAATGTTCAAAGGAACTGGAACATCTTCATGAAGAATCAATCCCAGCTCTCTTTGTTCACCAGCTGATTCTTTTGAGCCTCCAGCTTCTTTCCCTTGAACTTCTGCCTCCTTTTCTGGATATGTAATCATTAAAATTCCAGGCGTCGGTTCATCAAGCTTTCTCCTCTTCTCCCCCTCATGAGGAGCATCATCGGAGTCCTCATCATGCTCATCATGTTTGCGTTTCGACGAGGAAGCTTGAACTTTACACGTCTCTTCTACTGCAGCTACTCTTTCAGACAAATTTCCTAAAGCCGTGACCACTGTATTCTCTAAACTGATCATTCGTTCTCTCATCTCGTCAAATTGATCAAAAACAAAATCTCTTAACTCTTCCTTCAACTCCTCTATTGCTAGTTTTGATTCATCTCTTTTAACAGACTCCTCCGCAACATCTTTTCCCTTCAAAAACTTATGAATATTAGACATTTGAGCCATGACCTCAGCCAGTTGATTAGATACATGCGTGTTGACTCCTGAAACAACTGCATTCAAGGCTATTGACAAAGTTGATTCAGTCACAAACGGGGATAAACTCACTACTGGGTCACGGAGACTTCCAGTTGACACAACAGTTGAACTGGTAAACAGAACTTCTGTGTGGCCAGTGCTCAGAGTCGGTATTTGCGTTTCTCTGACTGGACTTCCTCCCTCTTCAAGTGACGGAGCAACAAATGCTTCCGTTACTAAGGGAGTTCCGGTGGGAACACGAAGTTCAGCCACACTTACTTCAACACATGAAGTCGACTCAAGTGTCCTACTGTGTATAGGATCTAGACTTTGTGCATCAAATGAAGTCGTACACACGGGCAACTGTGTACTCAGTTCAATATCCATCAAGTCCAAGTGACTCTCGGATAGATTATTTGATACATCCCTGTGAGCAATTGAAACAGACTCCTGTTGAGAGGAGACTGAGTGGCTAGATGGGTGTGCAGTCGTCAGCGGGATACTGACTTGTTCAATGCTAACTCTCATAGGAGAGCTAACAGTAGATGTGGGTAATTCCCGGCTTTCTGGGCTTATGGGCACCCTCACACTCTCTACATCTATTTGTTCAATCTCAAGCATCATTCCCCCTCCTTCATGATGATCACCACCATCATCACCATCATCATCATCATCATCATCACCCTCACCTTCTTCTTCTTGAATATCCGATAGAGTCCTCTCAGAATCAGATTTTTCATGTTCTTCCTCACCACCCCTCACACTACCTTCACCCTCACTCTCAGAATGGCTAACCTGAACTTCAGCCCCTTGCTGAGGTTCCGCTATCCTTAAAGCTCCTGGGCTAAGAGAACCCGGTTCTTGGGTCTCTATGGGAGCATGATCTATTCTGTATAAGCGCACATTCTCACTTTCTTGATCTGCATACTTTAGCAAATATTCAGGAATTGGCATTATGTTTGCATTTGGAGAGTCTGGTACTTCATGTAGACTCATCATGACATAGTCTGGGCATCGTTGAGAGTTGGCTCGCTTAGGAATATTTTCATTTGCCCTTAAGATCCCTCGAATAAGGATCTGTATAAATCTCTGAAGTGGCACAAATTTCCTTGCTCGATTTGTTGTTTTTGCAAGCACAACCTCCTTCAGATCCTCCCATATGCACAGAGCAAAGTCATAATGTTTATTAAATGCTATCCCATGAAACATTCTTAAGCAGTGAATGCTGCATCTGTCAATCCCTGTATGCTTAGATGTCATACACCTATTGATGATCCCAAATAGTGTATACCATTCGCCATTCAATCCATTTCTGTGAAACTTGGAGCTCTTTGGTAATGGTTTTGAATATCCCAAACAGATCAGGTCATGTACCAGCTCTTCATCAGACACAAAATCTTCAAAGACTGCCAATTCTGGGAAGTTCACAGTGTCAATACGTCTCGGAAGAAACAAGTTATGACGCAGTCTTGCTAGGGTGATTTTTGTTTTGAACTGGTCAATTGTTACTTTGAAATGGTGATTTCCGTCTGCGGGAACAAATTTGACAGTGTGCCAAAATTGTTGTAAGTATACTTGAGGAATAGACGGTTTGTATTGTAATAGATATCCTAGTGGATGACCTTTCAAAATATCCACTATGATAGGATGGCTGACTTTGATGACTTTGGTATCAAGACGATGATTGTTGTCACGAAACGGAAGGCAATGTTTTGGTTTAACTAGTTGGTTATCAGGAATAATTTGGGCTTGTGAGGAACGGGCTACAGAAGTTGATCGGACTGGGGTAGAAACAAGAGTATGGTTTGATGATGATTGAGCATCAGATGAATTGGAATTCTGGGATTGTACAGGAGATGCCATTTGAATACCTGTAAAAACGAAATTCATGTTAGATTTACCAAGTACACAAAGTACAATCTTCAAAATGTAGAAAAACTTGTAACACTTTATCAGAAATTGCAAAAACTTGTGATTTTCTGTTTAAAGCATCGGGATTCCTGACAATAATTGAAAAATTACTGAGAGAATTCCAAAGTCAATCGTTTAGAGACCAATGTTAGAAAAACACAAATTTATAACAATTTCAAAAAAAATGTGACAGTTTTTCTTAAAACTTCAAAATTTTATACTTAGAAAAATTTTCTGATAAATCTCGAATAAACCTATACAATTCTCGAATGTCACTGTAATAATCTCGGGTGTCACATGATACAACTCGAATGATGATACTATCAAACACGACTAAGTCTAAATACAACTCGAATGATATGTGCATGAAACTTGAATAAGACACTATAAAACTCGAATGAAGAGTTAAGGAAACTCGAATGTCTAGACATAACTCGAATGAAGTTGGACACAACTCGAATAAAGTTGGACACAACTCGAATGAAGTTGGACACAACTCGAATGACTCTTGAAGTTCCTCGAGTGAAGTAACATGAAACTCGATTAGGTCACAACATACATGAAACTCGAATGTAACATGTATGAAACTCGAATGAAAAATGAAATTCAAGACCCAACTCGAATGACTAAGTCATTTTCTCGATTATAACATAGACTCAACTCGAATAAGCTTGAAACACATGTTCTGTAAAAAATTTTCTAAGTATTACATCCACATGTTTCTCGAATGAAGCATGATGCAACTCGAATTATGCTTAGATAGAACTCGAAAGACAATGCATTACAACTCGAATGAAACTGTTATTCAACTCGAATGACACTGTCATTCAACTCGAATGACACTGTCATTCAACTCGAGTGACTCTTTAAAAAAACTCAAATGGAACTGTTATTCAACTCGAATGATACTTCAAATAAACTCGAATGATACTGTATTCAAGAAATGTCTTTTCATGTTTTTCGACAAGTCTAAAACACACTGAATTTGAGGAATTTAATTTCAAAAACATATTCAGTGTTTTAACACTTGAACCCCCTTCGAAAATGAGTTTTAAACACATTTGTTTTACTGAACTTTGAACAAAAACAACTTTAAAGTTGTTAAAAATTCAAATTTCAGAAAAATCAAAAATGTGAAACTGTTCGATTGAAAAATTACTGATTGTGTGTGTGTGAATTGAAAATGACTTATGAAACTTCAGATTCATAGTCATATTGTCATTGTGGACAACAACACACATTTAATTTCAGTTTCAAGAATCATTCATATGATTCACCATTAACGGCCAAGAACTCAAGATAAAACCGACGAACACATATTTACACTAGAACAAACACTCTGAAGATATGCACAAACAAACTGAAAAAATAAAGAAAAACAAACTTTTACTCACAATTTTGATGCAAGAAAAACGTCGGTGGGTTTTTGAGGTTTCTTCAATGTTAAGAAATCTTGTTGGAGAAGATGAAGTTGAGTTTCCGAAAAAAAATGATTTGAATTTGAAAATTCAAATTTATAGAGAAATTGAGCCGGCCCATTTTTCAATTTTAAACAACCCGGCCCATGTTTAACTTTTCTCAACATTAACATTCGGCCCATCTTCTGATTTAAACCATATTAGCCCACAAACTTATTTTTCAAACAAAAAATTGTGACTACAACAAAAATTTAAAAGAAAAAAAAAAAATTAAAATTATTAACAAAATGCGTTTGCTCCCCCTTGAATTTTTTTAAAGTTGCTCCCCCTCAACTTATGATTTCAGTTTGCAGCTCTGCTCCCCCTACAAAATAACAGATAATTTTTATCAGATTTATGCAAAATCAGATAAAATAATTTTCTGCTCCCCCTGCACAAGACATTCCTGATCTCGTTAAATTCTCAAGTATGTAAACTTTTGATGAATCTTGAATTTAACATTAGATAAAAATCACTTAAAAAATGAAAATTTTAAAATTAAAATTTTGAAACTACTGAATTATTAAATCTTAACGATTCAACATACCCAATTTGTATACCAAAAAATTAAATCGTTTTTCATCTAACGCTTTGGTAAACAAATCAGCTAGTTGATATTCAGTAGGTACAAAATATAATTCTATATTTCCATTTTCTACGTGATCTTTAATGAAATGATACCGAATGTCGATGTGTTTTGTTTTAGAATGTTGCACCGGGTTTGATGCAATAGCGATTGCACTTTGTGAATCACAGTATATTGGAATCTTCTTTGGTGTAAACCCGTAGTCACGTAGTTGGCTTTTCATCCACAACACTTGTGAACAGCAAGAAGACACAGCCACATATTCTGATTCAGCTGTTGACAATGAAACACAGTGTTGTTTCTTGGATGACCAACATACGGGTTTGTCACCTAAGAATTGTACTGCGCCTGACGTACTTTTTCTGTCCATCTTATCACCCGCGTGATCAGCGTCAGAAAAAGCAGTCAGATGAAATGAAGACTCCCTAGGGTACCACAAACCAAGATTTGGTGTACCTTTGAGATATCTTAAAATTCGTTTTGCAGCAGTTAAGTGTGATTCTTTTGGATTTGCCTGATATCTAGCACAAACACATGTAGCAAACATAATATCTGGTCTACTGGCTGTTAAATACATTAAAGACCCAATTATACCTCGATAATGGGTTACATCTACAGGTTTCCCTGAGATGTCCGCATCGAGTTTTGATTTTGAATCCGGAGCCATGGGGGTTTTCATAGGAGTACTATTGACCATGTTAAATTTCTTTAACATGTCTTGAATATATTTTGACTGATTAATAAAAATACCATCAGTCAATTGTTTTACTTGTAAACCTAAGAAAAAATTTATTTCCCCCATCATGCTCATTTCAAATTTCTGGGACATTAAAAACGCGAATTTCTTACAAAATTCAGGATTTGTAGACCCAAATATTATATCATCTACATATATCTGTATGACTATAATATCTGGCCCTTGACGTTTGATAAACAGGGTTGTGTCAACTGCTCCCTTTGTAAATCCACATTTCAACAGATATGTTGAAAGTGCATCATACCAAGCACGAGGTGCTTGTTTAAGGCCATACAGTGACTTATCTAAAATATATACATGATCAGGTTTCGAAGGATCAGTAAACCCTTCAGGCTGATATGTATATACTTCATCTGTTAGTTCCCCGTTTAAAAACGCAGTTTTGACATCCATTTGATATACTGTGAAATTTTTATGTGCGGCAAAAGCTAAAAACATCCTTATAGCTTCAATGCGTGCAACAGGTGCGAAAGTTTCATCATAATCAATTCCCTCTTGTTGACTGTATCCTTTGGCCACGAGACGTGCTTTATTTCGAATGATGACGCCGTGTTCATCTTTCTTGTTCTTGAAGATCCACTTCGTGCCAATGATAGATTTATCCTTTGGTCGCTCAACAAGTCGCCAGACCTTTAACCGTTCGAACTGGTTGAGTTCTTCTTGCATCGCCACAATCCAATCAGCATCCAGAAGGGCTTCTTTTACATTTTTAGGTTCAATTTTGCTTAAAAAATTTGAAAATAAACATTCATTTAATGTAGCCCTTCTGGTTTGGACTGATGACGATGGATCACCAATGATATTTTCTAGTGGGTGATTTCTTGTCCACTTAACAGTATGTGGAAACGGTTCTATTGGGTCTTGGTTGGGATTGGAATCGAAATATGGTTCGGGGGTTGTTGCAGATGTTGTAGGTGGAACATCTAAGGTCGGAGCTTCTGACTGTTCTGACGTAATAGGGGTTTCAGAAGTATGTGGAGGTTCAATTGGTTGTACAGTCGCAGTAGTTGACTGCACCTTTGTTGTTGAAGCTTCTCCAGTTTCTTCTGAACTTTGTTGTTGAGATAGATCTGAAACTACGACTGGATCTTCAGTGATCCTGTCAGGCACCAAATTGTGAACATTAGATTTGGGAGTTTCAAAATAATCATCATAAAAGTTCTCAAACAACTTATTTAAATCATTTAGATCAGCATTTTGTTTATTGGACTCCAACGAAGTCTGCATGTTATGTCCGGGTTCTGAACTGGTGTGTTCAGAAGCCATAGTCATTCCTTCGTCAAATTTAACATTCACGCTCTCGTTGACTATCTTGGTACGCTTGTTGTATATTCGGAAAGCCACCGACTCCTTTGAATACCCGATGAAGATTCCTTCATCTGCCTTCTGATTAAACTTTCCCAGATTGTCTTTATCATTCAATATAAAGCATCTGCATCCAAAGACATGGAAAAATTTAACATTAGGTATTCTTTTATTGATCAGCTCATACGGAGTCTTTCCGAATCTTTTGTTGATTATTGAACGGTTTTGCGTGAAACATGCTGTTGCAACCGCTTCTGCCCACAAGAACAATGGTAAATTGGAGTAGGCCAACATCGTTCTAGCTGCTTCCACGAGTGTCCTATTTCTTCTTTCAACGACACCGTTCTGTTGTGGAGTCCGAGCAGCTGAGAATTGATGTGTAATGCCAACTGAATTTAAGAACGATTCCAATGATTTGTTCTTGAACTCTGTTCCATTGTCTGAGCGAATTGTCTGGATAGTGAGTTGCAACTTAACTTGTATCTTTCGGATGAAGTCGATGATAGATTCGGTGGCATCTGATTTGGATTTCAGGAAAAATACCCATGTGTATCGTGAGTAGTCATCAACTATCACCAATACATATCTTTTCTTATTTATACTCTGTACTCGCATTGGTCCACACAAATCCATATGCAGTAACTCTAATGCTCTTGTGGATGAGTGTGCTGTTTTGGATTTGTGTGTGGCTTTTGTCATCTTTCCTTTTTCACATGCCGCGCATAGTTGCTCTTTTTGATATTTAAGCGCCGGCAGCCCTTTAACTAACCCTCCTTTTGCTAGGTTGGTCAGTTCATTGAAATTTAGATGCGAAAGACGACGATGCCAAAGCCATGCTGTTTTGGATGTTGCTTTTGACAAGAAGCAGACATCTTTCTTCAGATTGATCGAGGCTAGATCAATAGAGTACAGATTTGTTTTCCTGGTTCCTGCTAGAATTTCTTTTCCTTCAGCTGATTTGATGCTGCACCGATTGGCTTTAAAGTTGACTTCTAATCCTTTATCACACAGTTGTCCAATACTAAATAGATTATGACCAAGACCGTCAACATAAAAGACCTTTTGGATTGTGATTTTATCATATTTCAGGCTCCCGTATCCCTTGATCGGACAAAACTGATCGTTTCCAAATCTTACCGTCCCACAGAACTTTTCTACAAAGTCCGTGAGTGTGTCTCGTTGTCCGGTCATGTGTTTGGAGCATCCCGAATCAAGGTACCATACATGGTTTACCTATAAAACGTAATAGCACATGAGGTACCCACTTGTAGTTGGGTACTTTAGATTTAGGTAATACATGCATAGTATCTTTTATTTTGCTAACTGATATGGCTTTAAGCTTATCGTTTGAGTTTATTTTAGGTACCCATTTCTGAATTGTTCTTTTGGGTATCCACTTTTGTACAATTCTCGGTGGAATTGTTTTTGAAATTTTTATCTGTGGATCCTTTTGCTTGTCATACACTGGGTCCTTTTTCTTTGGTTTCCATACAAGCTTATTATGTTTTACAGTTTCAGACTTACATACATAAGAATTTAAAGCAATTAATTTCGATCTTGAAAACTTAACACAAGAATTATTACCAAGTTTATTATTATTACAGACAGAATGTTCAATTTTGCTATTTCTATCTGTAACAATTTTTCCTTTCACGCGCCATTCTTGTTTTATAATCTTGTTTTTCTCTTCTCTTTGCTTCTTTCGCCATACTTGTTTTCGCGACCCGTTCACAACGTTATCTGACATAAAAGAAGTTTGAGAATTAGAAGTTTTAGATGCTTGGTTTTTCTGTAACCTTTTCATACCTGTTGAAGATTTGGCTGTACGTGCCATGGAGTTCGTTGATGAAGATGATTCACCCTTTTCAAAATTAGGAGACTTAACAAATAGTTTTGTTTTCTCCTTCTTTTGTGGCACTGATGGTGAATTTTCAGATGGTTTTAAAGAGTCTGTTGTCTTTCTTTGCAGAATTTGAACAGATTCTTTATTACCAGTTGATAGTTTGTTAGTCAAAGGTTTGATAAATTCACCAATTTTATCAAATCTTTGGTCTAATGAATTAATATTAGAGTGCATGAACAGATCAAATTCTTTTTCTGAATTTATAGAATCCAGAGAAATAGATGAATGTGGATCAGACATATTTATGTTTTTAGACTCATCTAGCAACTTTTGTTCTATTTTTAGTAATTTAGACTTGAGTGTTCCATTCTCTGTCTCAAAACTTTTAATTTTCAATTCTAAATCAGAATTTATCTGTTCTAAAATTGAATTTGGTATATATAATTTTTGAGATTGAGTTGGTAATTCAGACAAATCCCTTTCAGAATAAGTTTGAATGTACTCCTCTTTAGTATCAACAATGTTGCTAGTTTCATTTATCTTTGTATAGTCAACATAATTTTGCATTTTGTCTGATCTTGACCTTTTCATTTCTTCACTGGATTCTACTTCTTCAGATGCTTTCAAGAATGTCATTTGTAATCCTAAATTCATGTATCTGACATCATATAGTGTTGGTGAATTTGTTATAGCTTTTGTCAGATACTTAGGATTTTCCCAACCAATACCAGATTTAGAGTTATAAAACTCTGTATCTTTTGGTTGATTTAAATATATTGTTTGATCTGTTTGCCCTCTTTTAATAAATTCATCCTCCATCTTTTTTATTTTCTCATAAAGTTTAGTTCTTTCTTCAAATATGGCATGATATTTTACAGAAAAATTTGAGGCTTCTAATTCAGCTATTCGCAGATTTTCTTCTAAATCAGATATTTTGTGATTCAGATTTAATATATTGCTTTGAAGTTCTTTTTCCTTATCTTGTAAGTCTGAAACAGTTCGTAAAGCTAAGGCTTTATCTTTGGAAAACTCTAGGACTAAATTGTGTTCATTTACAAGTTTATTTTCCAAAGAATGAGCCTTTTTCTTTTCTGCTTTTAAGGATTTTTCAAACTTTTTAAGCATAAAAGCCATATTAGTTAGTTTTTCTTCTAATATGCATGAGTCGTCAACATCAGAATCTGAAATAGAGTTTACCTCTTGTCCTTCTGAATCCTCTGAGTTATCAGACTCTGCATCCTCCTCATCTTCAGCTTTATTGTGGCCAGATGCCATTAATGCCACTTCTTCTTGTGCTTCCTCTTCATCAGAATCAGTTTCTTTCTGCTCTTCATCCTCATCATCTGTCAGGCCAACCCATACCTCATCTTCAGCTATCATAGCTGATTCACTGAGTTCAGATTCATTAAGGATTTCTGACTTTAAACATATATGAGCATCTTCATCCAAAATGTCATCATCGTCAGATAACTGTAACCAATGGTCATCCTCCGCCATAAGTGCTTTGCCTGCCTCTTTTTCCTTGGCTAAGAGGGCCTTTCTTGTATAGTAGTCTGAATTTTTGACTACTGGTGATCTGCATTCCCGGGCAAAATGACCTGGTTTTCCACAGTTGTAACATCTTTGTTCAGATTCCTTCTTGATTGATTTATCTGATTTCTCATATTTGTCAGATTTTCGTGCACTGCTTTCTCCGGCCTTCTCATACTTTTCCTTTTTCTCAACTTTCCTTGAGCCTGTCTTGTATCTCATTTTGTTGTTTGTAGGCTTCCTGTAAAATTTCTTCTGAAATGCCTTCGTTAGCAGTGCCATCTGTTTTTTCATTTCTTCAATTTCTGAATCTGCAGATGAATCTGATGATTCTGATTCTGATGATGTACTGCTGATTACCGCTCTTTTCTCCTTTTTGAGCTTGTATTTGTACTTTTTCTCTGCCAGCAGAGCTAGTGGATCAGCAGTTTCTTTTTCCGCTTTTTTCTTTCCAGACATTTTCCTCAAAACAACTTCTTGATAGTTGTTGAGGTTTTCAAATATCATATGAAAATCCATCTCCTCTATGTCTTTTGTTTGTTGGATGATCATAGCGTATTTTTCCCACTCTGGATTTAGGACATTTAAGAATTTGACATTGATGTCCAGGTTGGACTTCGTTACTCCATTTCTTTTGACCTCACTTACCAGATTTACAAACCTGAGATAAGTGTTTTCCAGAAGTTCACATTCACGGGCTCTAAAATTTTCAAAAGTCATAACATTCCATAACCCTGTATGTAGCGGGCTCTGTTGGATCGATGTTTTGCACATTCATCGAATGGATTGCAGTCTGTATTTGTGTATGTATATATCATTGGGATTGATTCAATAAAAGTTTGTCTCGGCTTTTCCTTAATTTTCTCTTTTTCTGTGCCTCTGTCAGATTTGTGACCTCAACAGTCCTCGGTGGTATTGGGGGATTGCCAGTTGGTACTCCTGGGATTGTTTCCATAAAGATTGCTGGTCCTTCAGTTAATGACTTCAGCATTTCTTCAGACAGATCATGGAAACTTATAAATTCCAGAAACCTTTCCCGCCATTGAACGTATTCACCCCTGTACAAGATTGGGGGTTTGGTTTCGGATCCCATAGCAAGTGCATCTTTTGACATGTTGATTGTTTGTTGGGAAACTTTGTCCAAGATCAAATGAACTCCGAATGAGATTGAAAATTTGTTCACACCTTGAAACACAACTTAGTACTGAAACACAATGACTTGTTAGTAGCAATAAGCAGTTTAGAT